>JAPQRP010000001.1:18829195-18847315 GCA_037367295.1 Apogon hyalosoma | reverse complement strand
GTGCGTGTGTGTGTGTGTGTGTGTGTGTGTGTGTGTGTGTGTGTGTGTGTGTGTGTGTGTGTGTGTGTGCGTGTGTGCGCAAGCCATTTATACAACATGCATGAGTGTACTGTATTTAAAGACAGCAGGCAGAGCAGGTAGTTGCAGAGCTGAAGATGTTGAGATTTTCTTTGGGAGTGACAAGGATGGACAGGATTAGCACATCAGAGGGACAGCTCAGGTTGGTTTTGGGGACAAGGTCAGATTGAGATGGTTCAGACATGCGCAAAGGAGGGAAAGTGAATATACTGGTAGAAGGATGAGGAAGATGGAGTTACCAGGCAGGAGGTAAAGAAGAAGACCAAAGAGGAGATTTATGGATGTTGTTAAGGACGTGCAGGTTGATGGTGTGAAAGAAGGAGGGGAACAGCCGGGGACAGGGTCAGACGGAAGCAGTTGATTTGCTGCAACCCCTAAAGGGAACAATCTAAAGTAGTAGTAGAATGAGTGGATTGTATTTATCCTGAAATGTGTGAACTCCATTAGGCTCAGTTTCATTCATGCCTCTCTCTTTACATTCTGACCCAGGAAGTAAACATGAGGATGGCACTCAAAGCGACTCGGAGAACGCACTCGGAGACCAGCGCAGGGCTGCGGTTCTGGAGGAGCGTTCATGGGGGCTATGGGGCGGACCAGGGATGAAGATCCGAGAGGGCCGTGCTAATGTACCAGAGGGTCTCTTTGCAGAGGAGGACAGTCCTGCACGACGTCGCAAGACTTCAAATTCTAAAGCTGCAAGTGGGTTAGTGGAGAGGCGGCGTGGTTCTGCACCTCATCAGCAAAGCGGACGTGACGACTGTTGTCATCATGGGGATGATTTTAGTGACAGAGGGACTTATACCATTGAGCTGGAGAATGGAGACCATGAAGAGGAAGAGGCGAGGAAAATGATTGATAAAGTGCGGAAATAGAAAGTTGTGAAAGTTATAAATGTTTTCCGTGTCAGTCAGTATTTCAGTATAAGAGTATGTGTTTGCATATGTGTCTTTGTGTGGTGCAGGTGTTTGGTGTGGATGAGCAGGAGCCAGTCTGTGTGTCCAGGTTGGGGGTTGCTGACCAAAGAGAGAGGATCATATCCCAGAGGTCTGGTACAGGAGAAAGAGGAAAGCCTGGGCGCATGGAGACAGAGGTGCAAAAAGAAAAGCCTTCTGCTCAAACACTCACCATCTGATCCTGTCTCTAGTCCTGTGCTTCTTTTATGGTGGTGATTTTTAAGCCTTTTTGGACTAAACTGTTACTTATTTCTCATACTGTCCTCATCCAGGTCCTGTCTGAGGAACTAATGGTTGGCGGTCCTCGCTGGGTCTCACAGTGGGCAACACTAGCTGCCAGTCACATACGGACAGACCCAGAAGGCTCAGGAGGCGAGACTCACATCATGGTCACAGAGGACAGAGGTAGCTATGAATTCATGTCTGAAAGAAGTTGTATGTACTTTGGTTGATCCGTTTAAGCGATTTGCAGAGATATCTATACTGTAAGATCTGGTATTTTACCAGAAACTCTCATTACCTCCACCACAGAGGTTATATTTTTAGCTCACTGTCTGTCTGCTAGCAGTCTAGCATCCACAGTTTTGCAAATTCTCCTCATCCTTTATTGAGTTACTAAAGACAGTAACTCTAAATGACTATTCTTGGTCCAGGGCCAAAAAAAGTTCCCAAAATTCTAAAAGTTTCTGTTAGTTAACATAGGGCAAGTTTTTAAATTAATAGCTTTAGTAAAAAGTCATCTGATTTTATTGTTTTACTATATAAATGTATAGTGTCACAGTCTAGTGGAGAACTTTGTGCCCTCTGAATGCTTTCTATTTGAGACTGGACGACCTGCAAAAGAATCACTGGTCAGAAACAGCGCATGTCTTTGGACGGGGAGGGGGAAGCTGGAGAACCTGAAGAGCACCCACAGAGATATAAAGACAACATGCAAACAACACTCACAAAGGCCCACAATAACAGTCAATAATAAAGCTGTAACCTTTCAATATTCACTCTCTCTATGAAGAGGATGTTTTAATGGATGTGAATATAAAGCATGTATTAGATGTTATCTGAAAGGGAATATCTAGTGTCTGTGTTTCACATGTGGCTGAAACACAACCTAAACTACATCGGTTTGAACATGGTTCAGATGTCACCCTTAAGTGGTTAGAGTTGGATCAATCTCTTGAGAACAGTTTATAGGTAATTCCATTCAAAGGTTGATAGTACCTGAAATCACTTTTCCGACATCAATGCGTACATGAATGATATAAATCTACTTTTATTACCCCGTCCCCCGAAGGAGAGGCAAGAGGTATTGTTTTTGGTTTGGCTTGTTTGTTTGTTAACACTCTAGCAGCAAAACTATTGGTTGAATTCATACCAAATTGGGTTTATAGATTGCCAGTGACCCAGAATAGACCTGATTACATTTTGGGAACAATAGGTCAAAGTTCAAATATTTAATGCATTTTTAAAATCTTTTTTCGTCTCCCATTTACTTATAATGGGTGGAATTTTAAATGTCTAATAAAAACATCACTTTGGTTTCAATTTGCTTCAAACTTGGCACATATATAGAGGCAATTGATATGCTGACATCACCAAACACATAGACACGATGACATCAGCTAGATTGATGCCAAAATAAGCTACAATATATGCAAGGGGCAGGGTTTGTTGTGCCTGGCACCACTTGTTTAATTTGACATAGTTTATGCTTCCGTTTTCCAAGTTGTGCCAAGGTACACCCAGTGCCGTTTACATAAAGGCACTCATACACATGTAGTGTTCATAGGCATACAAATTTACACAACATTTAACAGTCACTTATTACAATTTTGTCTTGTATGTCTGTTATGAATTTCTCAGTTTGTATTTACTTACATTTTTTTGTCCTTTTGTTTGTACTTGTTTGAGTGAGATCATTCCATTGGTTTTGTTCGCTCCAGTATTCGTTGTTGTGTTTGACTTTTTTTTCATTGCATTTTTATATTGTGTAAAAAAAGAAAAAGGAATTAAATTACTGGTTTTTGTACTGTAGTTAGTAGATGTGAGTAGAGCAGTAGAGCTTCATAAATGACTAACATGAAAGGGCTATTTCTTCTTGACTGTCAGGA
The DNA here is from genome assembly GCA_037367295.1 of Apogon hyalosoma. Lineage (NCBI taxonomy): Eukaryota > Metazoa > Chordata > Actinopteri > Kurtiformes > Apogonidae > Apogon > Apogon hyalosoma. Next base: position 18,844,176 of record JAPQRP010000001.1, on the reverse strand, counting down.
AATCCATCCAACAGTATGATACAGAGAGCACTGATGAGTCTACAGTTGTCTTTTGTAATAAAGCATAATGCACATCATCATATAATGGATTTACCAGTGTTGATGGAATAGGAGTCTTGAATAAATGTCTACTGTCAAGCACAGTTTGTGAGGACTGATATGACTCAGCAAGAGTGATGTAGGTGCCATTTAAAGTTTTAATGGCAGGATAGTCTGAGTCACTGGTGGAGGTGGCAAATACGACATACTTACATAGTCTGTGATTAAGGACTATAATTGGATATTATTGACTGTCAAAAATTATTTATCTGTACTGAAAATGTGGTGTTATACAGGGGAAAAACATTTTACTTTAAGATGAAAAGTGAAGTTAAGTGAGCATGACTTAAATTTTTATTTCATTAACTTGTGAAAACATTGCTTTTTAGGCACATTTTCCAATTACTGTACCACATTATCTACTACTATCTACTTCACTAACAGTAATTGTTTTCCGTACTTGCAGCTGAAATTAGTGAGTCCAGCCATTCAACCTCTTTTGCATCATCTGGATACACGGAGCGTAAGAGGAGAACTCTACCACAGCTGCCTGGTGAGGAGGTTGTCCTGGGAAGGAGGACGCCATGCTCTGGCCAGCGCACAGATATGGGTGAAAAACAGGACACAGAGCTGCAGGAGAAAGAGAGCCAAGAAGAGAAATTGACCAGGGGTAAGAATCGACCTGGTTACAGCAGTGGAGGTGTCGGCAGTCACAGTGGCAGCCCCAGTCGATCCTCACCAGCAAAGTCACAGGACAGCGGTGGCGGCAGATCGGGTCAGTCAGGTGTTCTGGCCAAGCTGCCCCCCCGTCCGCTAACTAGTGGGGAGAAGAGAATGGAAGAAGCACGCAGGAGGAAAAAAGAAGAGGAGAAGGCAAGGGAGAGTGGTGGGAAACCATTGCTGAGGCAGGAGAGTTTTACTGTGGAGAAACCCAGCGCTAATGTGCCCATTGAGCTCATCCCACGCATAGATGGGTACACAGGTAGCAGAACTCAGAGCAAGGAGACTGGTATTGACAGCTCTACACTGCAGAAAGACTCTGAAGCTGTGGCAGCCTTTTTAGAGACCACTGTATCAGACCAAGGAGACCCGCCAAGTCAGTCCATCGAAGGCTCCATGTCACCAGAGTCAGACGTGGACACAACCAGCACAGTAAGTCAAGCTGATGGAGCGAGGAGAGTTGTCCAGAAGCGGCGTACACTTACAGGCCAACAGAAGGAGAAAACAATTGTGTGTTCTTCCAGCAAAGGCCCTGCTGGCAGCCAAGAGTCCCAGGAGAGGAGGGTCAAGACCAGAGCATCTGGTCCTCAACAACCCAATCGCCCCTGGACTTCCTTAGACCTCACAGACGATGATGTCAATTCTAACTCCCTTCTGTCCGACTCCCAGCCCACCTCCACACAGGGGTCCAGAGGTTCACATGCCAGAGCTCAGACAGGAAGCACAACAGTAGGAGCCAGCACCAGGTCCAGTCGAGCAAAGAGCGTCCAGGCCCCCACCTCTGCTGCCACTAAAAGCAGCAGTGTCCCCAAGCCCAGGCCCACCAGAGCATCTCTGCTGAGACGAGCCAGACTAGGGGACTCATCTGACACTGAAGCAGCCGATATGGACCGGATGTCCGTTGCCTCTGAGGCATCCACCGCCAGTTCCACATCTCGAACAGGGATGGCCAGAAGGGGAATGTCAAGAATAGAAGCTTTGGCTCAGCCCAGGAGGCCACGGGTGGGATCACCATCTGCTCAGAGTGACTCAGAGGCTACTGTAACCAGGAGTCGGGGTGTTGGGGCCCGCAGTGCAGCAGGTGATTATGCTCTCAGACAGGGACTAAGGGCATCCAATGTGACACAAGTGTCTGGACCCAGAGCAAGGGCTAACAGCGCCTCCAAGCTTCCTGACAAGAGTAAAGGCAGTTCTTCATATGGACATGCCACACCTGCATGTGAGTGTTCTTTTTTTTTTAGACAATTCACTCTAAACTGTTTGAATTCTGTTCCTATCCTACTGTTTAATGGATTTTATGCAAGGGATGATGTAGGTCAAGCTTTCGGGGTGATAAAGAAGTCCCGTATCAACCCGTCAAGGTTTATTTCACAATAATGACCACTTGCTGTGCAATATCCAACTCATTACACAACATCAATAATTTGACCAAAGTTAATTAAAAACAAGAGGCAAGGATCTCAGCTCCAAAACGAAGCCAACGTGGAAGTATCTATAAGTTGTGATACCACTGACAGCTGCTCGAGTTGGCTCCCAAAAGCCCTGGCTCCCTTAGGTGTGTATACTTAGATTTTTTTTTACGATTCTGGTCCCATCTGTTTTATTTGGCTCCTTTAATAAGTGATCTGGCGGCCCATCTTTAATCAGATCTCAGGCCAATCAGAAGGCTGAAGGCTCTCTGCCTTGTCAAGCTTTGATACACAGATCTGTATGGCAGCTCACTCATCCACAGACTCAGTTTATTCATTAAAAAAACATTTTTTTTCTGATGGACAGCTTGATTATAGTTCAGTCATGACCACTTTCATCAAAATAAAGAACACATGATATTTGGCGGTATGGCTCTGTTCTGGGAGCTCCCTGCCCTTCCAAGTGCAGACAGAGAAAACCTAAGCAGGAAGTGCACACATTCAAGAGCAGAGCAGGTATCAGTAGTTGAGTTCCCATTGACACTCAAATTGTGCGAATATAACCTGCGCATAAAAATCTGCCTTATGGAAAAATGACAATTTTGCCAAAACTCTTGTTTTCTGATGAAAAGTTTTTGCACTTGCAAGGGGTGGTTTTTCGGGCATAGTGAAATTGGTATATTGCACAAAACTGCAATGGAAAGACCTTTTTATGCAACTAGAGTCACATGAAAAAAAAACGAAAAAAAAACAGATGTTGATGGATGTTACAACAAGTGAAGGAGAAAAGTTTTAAAACACACATGGCACGATACGTGTGGACACACCAGGAACCCGAATCATTTTTTAATTTAGTACGGGACAGAGAGGTAACAAGCATTCTAGATTCAAAACAACAGATATTTATGTTCGCTGCCATATTTATAGAATGACCTCTCATGACATCTCCTGATAATAAATAAACAAATCATCGCATTTGTGATTTAATGAAAAAAATGACATTACGCACTTCTATTTTTTTTACATTTAGTAAATATCGGTAAAGTTTTGTGCATATGTCCAATGGAAAAGTGACTAGTGACAGCAAATGAGACTAAGTAAGTCAGATACACAATGAAAAAGTGGAGCTGGGGTGGAGGTGGGTTGTGAAGAAGAGCAACAAAACTGACAGGTTGTAGCAGAAGTGATAGCATAGCATCTACATGAGATTAGCCTATAGGATGTACACAATAGAATCAGCTGATGTGGGCTGGTATTGAGATCAGCTGCTGTCAATCATCCACCAAAATGTGGACTAGACTTGGTTTGACTGAACTAATATTAATGTTTAATTTGTGGTTAATAGGTCCCTCTAAAAACATTGTAAAATGAGTTTGTCACACAATGCTTAATGAAGTTTACTGTTTGAGTCAGTAAGCTAAGTTAGCACTTCCAACATATCAAAACTGAAAACTACTGTCCTCAAAACAGCACTTCAGAAACCAGTGGATGAGGTGATGGTTCCTCTGTCCACTAATTATATAGAGTCTATTGCTTATACTGGGGGGAAAAAAAAGTCTGTTCTTGCAACTGTGTATGGGGGTCTGTTATTCATAGCAGCAATCTGCTACACAGAAATAAAAGAAAAAAGTAAAAAAGACTGTTGAATGCTGTTACGGAACATTCTTAATCAAATATTTAACAAAGACATATCATAAATTGTTATTGTTGATATAGTTATTGTGATAGCTTCTAATTTGTTGTCATTAAAAGTGTTTTATTATTGTTAGCTGGGACACGATGGCGCCGCATACCTGTGGAGTACGCCTCGACCTCAGAGGATGAGTACGGCTCAAATCGCCACATATCCAAACAGAGCCATGCTCAGCCGTTTGCCTCCACACGGGTAGCCCAGCTGGGAGGTTCAGCACCACCCACTCCAAATCCTACTGGCCTGTCTGCCCTGAAGCAGCACTCCAGGGAACAGGATGAGTATATGAGAGACTGGACGGCCCACAGTGAGGAAATAGCCAGGTAGGTGGTAGACGTCACATTCATTAAACATGCTTCTCCTGCCATTGTAGCATATTGAGAAATTATTTACTGATGTTTTGTTTTCATTTCATATTTGTTCAAAAGGATTAGCCAAGACCTAGCCAAAGATCTAGCCATGCTTGCCAGAGAGATCCATGACGTCGCAGGAGAGATTGACTCAGTCAGTCCTGCAGCCAATGACCCTGGAGCTCTGGTATAATCACTATTAATAATTTAACCCATAAAGACCCAAACATCCACCAGCGACCAAAATCATCTACTGATATAAACTGTATAATCCCTGTTGATTCACTTATCCTATCAATCCATATAAATAATTGGTGTAAAATGCAGTTTGTCATCTTTTCATGGTCATCAGATATGACCCATTTGGATGTTCAGAGGCTCCATAGTTACCGTGGAAACACTGTCGTCTTCGACAACATTGATTCACTAGTAAAACCCATGGAGTTGGATCAATGACAGTGGATGGACACATTTGGTTAATGTTCAGTTAATGATATATTTTACTGCAAATGTCACTTTTTCTTAAATTTTCTCTATTTTTGATAATAACAATGTCCCTTAATAGCCCAAGCTTTTATGGACATCTACATGATTAGTAAATTAAATGTTGGTAAATAGGCTACCTGATTTTCCCCGACAAAAACACAAAAAACAGAAGATAATATTGCAATAAATGGTGATAAACCACTTAAGTACAGTTAAATACAGAGAAAAATTAATTTGGGAACTGACACAAATGTCACATTGGGTCCTTATGGGTTAATGATAAAGCAGCTGCTAATAGAGTCATGTGATTAAACGGGACATATGTAAGTCTCACATTTGTCTGAATTTTTTTGAAGTTGGAGGAGCGTGTATTTGATGACAGCTCGGAGCTGGGTGGTCCGTCTGCAGAGCACAGTGGCACTGGGGGAACCAACGGTCGTTCTGTAGAGCTCCGTCCCAGAGGCACTAGCGGGTCCCGTTCCATCCGTCGTCAAACATGGAACAGAGATGATGTGAGTTGTGGCTTTACCAGCTTCTATTAGTACAGGTTGTATATCTCAGTGGTTAACACAACAGGCATCAATGCAAGACACCAGTGGATCGGTTCCCGCCGGCATGAGTAGTATTACAAATATGTTTTAGCCCTTACATTGATTTTCTTTTTTTTTTCTCTTCTTCTTTTTTTTTTTTTTATGCCATGCGATCTACCTGCTCTACCTTCACCCCTGGTCTAAATGCACTGGCCATACTATCAGTAGAAAAGACACTTGTCAGAGACATGCCTGACTTTAACAATAGTCATTAAAATGTGCATGTTTGAAGGATAGATGGGTGAAATTTACATAGAAAAAATACATGACTGAAAACACATACTGTATTTTTATTTAAATTAATATTTTTAAATAGTGGTGCATGTACATGTATCCTAGTGGTGATATTTGGTTATGGTGCAGCTGAAGACTGACTTGGATACTGCGCCCCACCAAAAAATCATTTCACCAGCCTCCACTGACTGGCACTAATACCGTAATAGCTCTGTTACACATTGCATCACGTTATTAATAAAACAGAAATCTTGGTTCACAATTCCGCTTCAGTCATACAACATTAGCCTGGATTCTTACAAATTAATGTAAATTAGATTAGGAAAGTGTTGCCCCCAAACACTGGCTCTTAGAAAGTCACCATGGGATTGTCTGGGATGTTAATAATTATCGTGTTAAACACAGATACCATTATTATTCCACTGGGGTTGTTTCATATTCCCTCTCAGTTATTTTAGATAGGGTTTAGATAATATTAAAAGTTTGTGTCGCTGGGGATCAACATGCCAGACTTTTCCACCTTGTGTCACTAGAGGGAGCCAAAGAAATGCTGAATAATTAAACTGTGCTTTATTAACTGGAAACAGAGCTCCTGGTTACCCTAGTTATAATGAAAATATTTGTAAATGCTAAACTACTTTGTTGGCATCTTTAATTTTAACTCCCTGTTTCCACTTCTGTTCCACAAATTTACAATCTGCTAGATAATAAAAGTCTATACATTATTTACTGCTCACTAATTCTGCCCTACATCCGTTATTGCGTAGAGGTCTGGGAGAAGACCTATAAAAGTAATCTAGATGCACTTTTCAAACTACAGAAAAAAGCCTTAAGACTTGTTCATGGTGTTGGATTTAGAGATCATACCGACATATTATTTTTAAGATCCCAAACTTTGAAAATAGTAGATCTAGTTAATTTTAAAACTCTCATAATAATTTGCACGGCCACTCACAACATATTACCAAGCGACATTCAAAAACTGTTCCAAGACAGAGAAGGAAAATAAAATTGAGAGGAGAATATGTTTTGAAAAACCAGTGTATTCGTACCACTCGTAAAAGCATGTGTATTTCACAAAGTGGGGTGAGATTGTGAAATAAGTTGGACAGCGAAACAAAATGTAGCACAACCCTACACTATTTAAAAGACTATATAAACAGAAAATATGGAGAAATACGCAGTCAAAGAAAAATCTCCAATATTAAAATATTAAAATACCATTCAAGATTTCTTTAAATTACGAGAGAGTAATTATAATTTCAGAGGTATTTATATTCTTGAATGTACTACAGTGAGGACAACTGAGAAGTCTAGATGTATTTCAGTTGTGGGTGTGAAATCATGGAATGGACTTGATGATGAATTTAACTAGTTCACTTCTTTGACAAAGTTTAAAAAGGCTTCAAGTATAAAATCATGCAGGAATATTAAGTTGAGATGGTAGATATGTTTTTGTTGTTGATTCTTTTTTATCATGACAATGCTTGATGCTGTACACCTTTAATTTAAGGGAAGCAGTGTATCAAGGGAAAAGAATAGGCAAAAAATAAGCTTCTGCTTCTAGCCTATTGCTTTTTTTGTTTTTATGTTTATTATAATTATTATACTAAGTGCAATGATTAATATACAAACCAAAAAAAAAATAATAATTCATTCATATCACTGTTGAATGTATGATGAGATGATGAGATGGTATTAACTTTATTTATCCCTCAGGGAAACTTAATACAGATTGACATTGATGTACTTCTGTTTATTATCCTTCAGGCTGCGCTGGACAGTTTACTACTCGCATCTGTGACTCAACTCTCGACTAGAATACGTCAGTCTGTGGATAAAACAACCTGCAAAATCAGGTACCATCACATTTAATTAAGTCTTATACTATGATTTGGTGCAACTATAATACATAACACGGATAGTAATGATAACACCGCATAGAACTGCCACAACAGGAACGTATTTAATACTCTGTTGAGATTCCTGTCAATGTTTTATGCTTTAAATGAGGCCAACCTGCGCTATTTGAGCGACACATCACAAAGATCCACTGTGACATCCAGCCACAAATCTTACACATTATCACACACAGGATGACAAGGCCATTTTTTTCCCCCTCCCTGCAATATGCTCGACACATGAATACGATCAGTCTCACACTCACTTGAACATTCTATTAAGAGCTATAATAAACATATTTTCATGTGTTTTCATTTAATCTATTTCTGTAACAGGATCCTCTTCAAAGATAAAGAGCTAAAATGGGAAGAGATCGAGAGCAAACTGCAAGCGGAGCATGACTCCTTACTACTCAAGAGCTCCAACAAGGTGATTAACAAGTCCACTTCACGCATTTCACCTTTTTTTTTTTAACTGCTCCGGGCTTCGAAAGTAGAAAAGTTAAAAATGTCTTACAGAGTGCAATCGATGAACATTTTGCTAAAAGCCAAAAATGTCAGTTGTTGGAAACTACCTCTCACTCAAAAGTTTTGTAAGTGTAACATTGCTTGGTTTGTTGATAACAGGGAAGCATTTTAATTTTAAGTGATCAGTTACAGGAATGTCAGGAAAAACTAATCATCATAATGTTTATTTTTTGGCTTTACTCTGCCATAATTTAATACAAACCCACATAAAAGTAATTTGGTATGGCAACTGTAAGGAATGTTGAAGAATTAATTTATGTGAGTAATCCATTAGCTGTACACAAAATAGGACTGACGCCACACAGCCTCAATTCCAGTCTTTCCCCTTTTTCTGCAGATGTGCGAAACAACAAAATATCTGATCATGTACTAAAGTAATTATAGTGAGTGCTGGCATTATTACAGCTGTCTGAGAAACTCAATCAAAGATATGTTACACTTGTCATTAAGAGAGATGTGCAAATTAATATTTTACTGAGATGCTTCCCTTGGTGTTAAGATACGCCCCAACTGTAGCATACACTAACCTGTTTTACACTGATTTTCACATTATCAAAAGTGTTTGTACTTTTTTCATCTTTTTTTAAAGTCTTTTGCATGGCCTCACTCAATATAATTAAGTAAAAAGACTTATGAGATGTTGTTGCCAGTGCAAAAAGTTCCACAAAGCTTTGACCAAACTGCTGCCTCTGTCAGGGGCAGAGTTATAAATGTTGCGTTTAACCCAGTGTGGCCTCAACTAACCCCTGAAGAGATTTGTCTATCCACCATGAAGTCACAGTGCTCATAAAGTATTACTGCATGTACACGGCTCTGTTCCAAACTTACTCCTGCTGCAACAGTGAGAAGAAATTAGTTGATTTATGCAGTGTTTGAACTTTCACTTACTTCATCGTCGTCCTCGACCGGTCTTAATGTTTTATTTATGTTCTTCTACCAGGAAATTTCAACCATCATTCAAGACCTAAAGAGAGTAGAGAGACAGCTGCTAGGTATGGATCTGATGCTTCACTCGAGAATTTTTGAGACTGCATGTGTGAACATTTGATCTGTATTTTAAACATTTCTAACTGGAGATGTTCACTCTTTCCATTCTGATAGTCATCGATATGATGGTGGACCCAGATGGTACCCTGGATGCCCTAACCACCATGGGCTTGACCAGCCCTCTGTCTGACCAGAAGATCAGCCCCAGAACTCAGCCAGGAGCATCAGGGCTGCAACCTGGACCAGAAAATTCCAGTGTAGTTACTACAGCCTCAAGACCTGAAGGACCTGAACCCTGTGGACCCTCAGAGCAGGCAGAGGTTTGAGAGTAAGGGTGCTACAGAGCTCTAGATCCTACAACTTAGGACATATTTCAGTATGCATCCTTTATGTCGGGGCATATCCTGAAGCTTTTGAGAGTAGTGTGTGAAGTATTTGGACAAATATGATGCCTATTCAATGAGAAAGCCTGGCAACCCACCACTCAAACTGGAACAGTATCCTGTAATGGTTTTTGGAAAGCCCGAAATATACATAAAACCTTTTTTTGGCTTATGAGGAAGCTATGATATAATATACAATAAGCCTTTTGTGTCTTTGTGTTGCAGCTCATTCTTGGCATCTATTATCCTTAAAAAGCATTCTTAAAAAGAACAAATATAAAGGATAATAGGGTGTCATGTTAACGGTACATTTTCTTAACACTTTGTATTATTTTACTGTGTTTTACTATTCAATCAGACCATCTCTGACAACTTTTACAAGAAGGGGAACTCTGTCTTTTCATAATATTACGAAAACCTTTGTGTCCAAATGACAAGCCTGTCCGTCAGCTGACCAGGGCCAATGCAGAAACGAAAACCCAAAGGTGCAATGGTGTCAAAAATAATTCAGCACAGTGTGTGTGTGAAAAGTGTTCTTCTGTCCTGCCATAGTTATTTATAAAGAAAAATAAATATAATATATTATTGCCCCATTGCATTTGCAATCCCCTGTCTCAGTAATGATTTTCCATCAAAAAAGACTATGTTGCTTATTTGGTGGGAAAAGAACTGGGTATGTACAGTATATATACCTGTATAAACAGTTATTATAGTTTAAGTGACAATTCCCATCCATGCCTTTTTTCTTGTCCCAGTGTTGTTTAAAACCAGTATATCAAAGAAAGACTTCTATGTTCATATTAACTATGACTCAAATGTAGCTCCCAGAAATGAGATGTTCCCTCTTCCAAATGTATTTTGTCACAAGTGCCCAGGGTCAAACAATCATCGAGATATAGGTTAGTGATGCTTCAGTATATGGGAAAAACCCAGAGGACTTAAAGTTGTTTCTTTGCACATTTCAAACCTGAACTATGTTAGTGTTCGTTCCTGAGAGACTAGGACATGACCTGCCCCATTGACTCTCCTTCGTCATGACCGCGTTGATGTCCTCAACCAAAAACAAAGCAGGGTTGAAAGCCAGCTGCCTGTGGAGGAATTGTTTGTCAAAATGATATTCTGATCACAAACGGAATGCTGTGTCCGAACCAGCATCGACAGGGACTACCTCCGAGTCCTGCAGCTGCATTTTACTGTTAGTGATGCAATCGAAAGAAGAACACTGTAATGACTGTAGGTTTTCCAATGTCTTGCCTCATACCAATGTTTACACATGAATGTAACCTGATCAGAACTGTTGCAACATTTTAGCCAAAACAACTTTAATAAAGATTAATAACTGCATTTTGTGCGCAGCAGCTACCGTATTTTGTCTTTGATTATGTTCAAGCATTCAGAGAGTTTTTGTTTGGATGTTTTGTAAGAAGTTTTTTTTCTTTTTTCTTTGTAATGATGTTAAGTTAGATGTTGACCTTGCAATACCTGTGTATTGTTTGTCTCATTTCCAATAAAATGCATGATATTCATGAGATTTTGTGTTGATTTTTATGGATAAAATAGTGATTTGAAATATATTCTTGACGCTTCAAAATTTTGTATATCTTGTTGAGTACTGTATTATACCATTTAGAGGGACTTGCATTTAGACTTTTACCAATCAGACTTAATATCTAACACTCTTCTTATAGTTAAACTGCAATAGATTACATAAGACAAAAGCCAAATTAGTAAATGAATAAAATCATAATAAAACAATGATAAAAATCTGTTAAAAGCCAGGCTAAAAACATGGGTCTTCAGTTTGCTTGTAGAAAATACTAAGATGCTACCCTCAGTTTGTCAGAAAGGCTGAGTTTTAAGAGGATACTGCACTGCACATGTTTTTGTACTGACATTATGCATAATTAAAAAGTAATTTCCAGAAGACCTGACGGTTCTAGATAAGATTTGTAGGCTAAAGTGAATGTGTTATCTGACCACTATGAGCCTCATAAATCAATAAAAGAACCAATTCTGAAGCAGAGTGGCAGCCAGTGAAGAGATCTAAAAAATAAATAAATAAATAAATATTTGATGTGCAGCAACACACATGGAATGAACTATAGTTGATTTCTATATTTTTTTTGTTGTTTTTTTTTTAGCAGGACACGACAGCAGAGCATTGAAATTGTCAATTATACTGGTAATAAAAGGACAAAAAGTAGCATGGAGTTGGTTTTAGATCAAACTTGAACGTTTTCATAGTAATATGAAAGACACTCTTGGCAGTACTTTTGACAGTTTTTTACTTGTCAGCATGTCTTGCATAGACTTTGATTTTCAAAGAGTCCTCACCAATGATCAACTCTTCAGTTTTTATCAGAGATGAGTTGTAAATAATATACAGTTCAGAAACATTTGTGTTGATCTTTAGTCATCATGAGCCATGACACCTGCTTTTCCCAAACTTCAGGTTGGGACCAAAAATTAGACATAGAGTTTTGTTTTTACTGGGTTGTCACAACTGACACTAAATATGGGAATTCGTTTTCATAATTATAATACAGCAGTAGAAGAGTGTTCTCTGGAGGAATTTATCAATGTTGACCTCATTAAAGCAATGTGAAATGTAGACGAGAGGCCTCAGATGTAAAACTCAAGCAAGAAAAAGATGAAAAAGACAAAAATGATGAAAAAGACACAAGATGAAAACAACATCAGAACTAAAAATAGATATAGACAATAGATTAGACATAGATTTACAGACATAGTGTTTTGCAATAGGAAAGTCTGTCATGTTTTCTTGTGTATGTTACCGTTTTAATGTTGTTTCACATATTTGTTAAATGCTGCTGATGGCCAGTATTAATGTCAGTATTAGACACATTATTGACCTGATCTTTATATCTGATATTCTGACATTCCAGGAAAGTGCATTTAATTCAATGTTTTTATGAAGTGAAAGGGATGAAAAATTGTTACCATTATAGCACCTCGTGATGAAAAAGAGTTTCAGAACCACTGCTTTAGAGGATTATATTGTTATTATTATCACTGACTTGTTAAGCTGTAGATTAAAATTCTACACACAATGATGAGCTCTGTTTACTTCAGCCTTCGACAGTTTAACAGTTCCAACACAGAGAATGAACTTTACAGATTACAACAAATAGTTTCATGTACAGTTAAACAATAACAGATGGGAGTACGAGACAAAACTGATTCTTACAGCCCTGGTAAAAAAAAAAAAAAAAAGAAGTCAATTTAGATTCTATTTCTACTCTTTGAGCATCCAGTATCCAAACCTACAACCTCCCAGGTCCTCCCACTAATTACTGCCCACAATCTCCCTCCTGTCAGGCCTCTCACACTCTTAGTAGATGGATGCACACGTGATAAATTAGGTTTTAAGACCACAAAGCCAGAGCCAGTGAACAACTAATTGTATGTCTCCAGATATTCTGCTCCACTTCCCTAATCCTTAAAGCTGTGTCAGGGTTTTTTTCCCTTATGAGTAACATTCATCGCGGCTGCCGGTGTACATCAGCGCTTCTGCAGGTGTTCACCTCAATGGGAACAGTTTGACTCAATTGTTGCCACTTCATTTTTACAAAGTTCAGGTTCCCTACAGACTTCATTACTGCATTCAAAATGCTTGCATTTATTGCATGAGAATGAAATATTCATTCTGTGCTTCTGGTTAGTTCTGAAGTGTCAGTATGGAACTCACCGAAATAAAAAATGATGCGTTCATTTGCTCCTGTAAGTGCATTAAAAATTAATGCGAGGCGGAAAAAAAATAATTTGCCAGGTGATGCACAGCATGTGCCCTATGCATTCTTCAGCACTATTTGAGCTGCCATTGATGATTTAGCACTTTAGCAGTCTCAGAGTGAATAAGATGTATGATGTAACTGTGTCTGTTCAGGATACAGGGAGTATTTACATATTCTGCACCTCCTCATTGATGGACTATCACTGCTCATGGGCATTGGGGAGAACAGGAACAGACTGAACATGCTTTGTCAGCAGAATCTGATGTAAGGGGGTGCAAAATTAGTGCACAAGCAGAAGTTTAGGTAGATTGTTCAATCAAAAGTAATCAAGGACTGATCATTTTCTGCAGTGAAATTACAAGATTAGTCACCTGAGGACGAAAAATCAGATAAAACTGTTAAAATACTGACAAGTGTAATAGCTTTGGTTTAAAATCAAGGATTCTAAATTAATCACAAAGACAACTTTACGCTTATTGGCAATAATAGAGTCACATAGGGATTTCATCACTGTAAAGCCTATTTTTCTTATTATGGGATAATTTTTGTATCTGTTTCCTAAATTGTGCTGGATTTAAAATTCTGTATCCGTGTGTGCTTCATTTACAGCAAACATATGGCGTCTTTCTAAACTGGTGCAAAAGGTTCCTTAAGGTGAAATCTGTAGAGGACATCCTATCTCTGCCCATCTGTATTCAGCGATTGAGCTGCAAATGGTAACAATTTGATTTATACAGTTGAGTGTAAGAAAGTGTGTATGTGTCTTCTTGTCTGACAGCCTCCTCACACTTTTCACAATCAGATTATGCTCCTTCACTTCCTGCTGCTGTCTGTCTTGACCACTGCAGCATCTCCAGTGTAAAAGCCCACAAAACCCCACTGCAGGCGCCTCCTTCACACACACACACACACACACACACGCACACACACGCACACACACACACACACACACACACCCAACCCTGGTGCTGTGTCCACAAACAGAACGACTGAGTCTCTGGCGGCATGGAGTTATAAGGCCAGTCACTGATAGTGGCTGATTCAGCTGTTTAAAAGAAAAGAAAAGAGGGAAGATACAGTAGGAGTGACATCAACTGTGTGTGTGCAGCTGTGACTTTGTGTGTCTTCATCAAACTGTGTCCGCACCCCAACAGTCAGCAGTGCACTGGCCATCAGTGGAAATGTCAGATGATCCAAGGTCGAGGGGGCAGGAGGAGGCTCCCCCTGCTCTCATGCCATGTGTGTCCCAAGTGAAAAGCATCAGCTACAGCGCTGTCCAGCAGCAGGGCTACTCTGCATCCATCTTCCTCAGACGCAAAGACAAGCTGGAACAGGTGAGAAAACTAATAAGTATCTCTCCAACATCTTGACAGCATGATTTATTTACCTGTACATGGACATTTTTTAAAGTGAGGAGGTGAGTGGTCTTCATTGATCCTCCAAATCTCATTACATGTAATTTAGAGACAGAAAATGGGCTTACAATTAATCACATTCAGGAGGAGATTAAACTACCAAAAATCACAAGTACAACATCAGACACATTGTCCCGTATGCGGTACGGCACCCAGGAGACACATAGGTTTCACCCTGTTGAAACTCATTTATTGTGCATGCTTGTGGTGCAGCAGCCTCAGCACTGGTACAACTGAGCTCCGTACCCCCACAATGAAAATTAATGACTTCTGTCATCACTGGTGCCACACACACATACCTAGATGCATGCTACGTATTTAGAGATCTTTCTATATCACCCTCAAAATAACTGAATATTCTTAAACCATCCCAGTGTGTTTTATCCCTAGCAAATGCTTACTTTTACCTTACAACAAGGAACAAGCTACCAACTGACCTGAAATCAGCCCCAAATGTGAACATTTTTAAATCCAGGTTAAAAACCTTCCTCTTT
>JAPQRP010000001.1:18815815-18828612 GCA_037367295.1 Apogon hyalosoma | reverse complement strand
GGGACCAGCTGAGGGGGATCAGGCATCTGTTTCGGATGCCTCCCGGACGCCTCCCTGGGGAGGTGTTCCGGGCATGTACCACCGGGAGGAGGCCTCGGGGAAGACCGAGGACAATGGAGAGACTATGTCTCTCGGCTGGACTGGGAATGCCTCGGGATCCTCCCGGAAGAGCTGGAGGAGGAGTCTGGGGAGAGGGAGGTCTGGGCAGCCCTGCTTAGACTGATGCCCCCATGACCCGGCCCCGGATAAGCGGCAGATGATGGATGGATGGATGGATGGATGGATGGATGGATGGATGGTTTTAATATAACTAATGTATTTATTTCACTCTATGAGTGCATTTTAAAATCACATTTTATTTCTGATTATTTTAATGTCTTACCCTTTTTGTGATTATCAGTGTCTTTTATTATTCTGTGATTTTTTTATGCCTTTATAAAGCACTTTGAGTCACCATGTGTATCAATAGTGCTACACAAATACACTTGCCTTGCCTTAAAATGTACACAGAATTACATGGTATATGCATGTGTTGAGATCTAATTTGGATTTTTTTAAAAAACAAAATATTGATGCAAGTGTTGTCAAACTACAAATACTATGTATTTATGTATGTATGTATTTATTTATTTATTTATTTATTCATTTATTTATTTTTAATGCAGTCAGTTTATGGTGTGTGATTCCCTTACATGTCTCAGGGCTCCACCAGCATGATACCAAAGGCTATTTCCATGCTTTTAAAAATATGCTCAGAGTAGCAAAATAAAACCAATATGTGTTGGCTTTAAATATAATTTATGAATGATTTTCATAATTAATGTCAACTTTTAGCTATTATCAGCTGCAGATTTATTGCCTCCCACAAAGGCAGAGGCCTATGTCTGGTTTGTGGTAAGTGCTATTATTCTTTTGAAACTTCATTATGTCAAAGCAGGTTGATAAGGTCAGAAAAGGGTTTAGAAAAATACAGTGAAACTACTGGTGAATATATTTATTGATTTTCATGAAAATCATCTATGACTAATTAAATGTAAGTTTTCTAAATCCACAGTCTGTTTGGATTGTATGTACTATACCTCTTTCAATAAACTTTACTCTTTGCTTCAGTAGCTTATTTATTATAATGTGGTTTTATTATCTCCACCAACATGTTACTAATAATAATAATAATAATAATAATAATAAGCTGTCCACACTCTGACAAAAGGACAGTGAAATCATCAGCGTTGCCTTAGCCTTGATTCTGTGAGCAGCAGAATGTGAAAAAATCTCCACTTTATACTCCACTGCTCTTGTTTCTAATTCAGTCAATGTTAAGCTGATTTATGAACGAGACAGTCTAACATATTTTAAGTGCTGGATTCCTACCTGTGACCTATCTATAGTCACTTTGGCATGTGACCCAGTTGTCTCCCATGGTGTTGTGCCCAGTCAGCCTTCACTCTGCACATATCACACTGACTGGGACATTAAGGGGGTAAAAAAAACTTTTGCATGCATGGAAACCTGCTGCTGAGCTTTTGGTGTGAAGGTGAAACCCCTACATCGTGACGTCCTTTATGGGAACTCACAGTGGTGTGTTTAGACAGGTGGGATGTCAGCACAATTCATGTGTATATACACTGTAAATCTGTAATGCTGAATAATCATAAATGTATGTAACTACAAAAAATTACCAATATATGTAGGATTTGAAGATATAATAGCTGTTTATGTCATCTGGGTTTTTGTAACATTACTAATAGTCTCAAAATATGAAGCAGGTTCCAAATCAAAGACTGTATATAAATAGTAGGATCTGGTGGAATTAGATGAACTGCCATTGGTTTCTGAACTGCTATTTTGAGGATAGCAGATTGCAATTTGGCTGTTGTCATGGTGTTTTTCTTTTTTTTTTTGCAGCCAGATGTGATATTTGGACAAATGTTCAGAACTGCAGGAGCCTGAGGGGTCAGAGGTGAGCTAAAGTGCTAGTTTACTGATCTTGGTAAAACCATAAACTTCATCAAGCACAGCCTAACAAAGTAATTTTACAGTCTTGTTGGTAGAATCTATTTATCACAATGCAGTCTATATATAGGCCTATGTCAGGAAAAATGTTGTTTTATCAAATATCATTAAACTCTGAAAGCCTGTTTCAGTAGATGCCTCTTATTTGTCCCGAGATCTGATTAACAAAGCAATAATTTAAAAATCACTTATAAGTGATTCCAAATCAAACAGATGAACCCTGAATAAGTCCTAGAAAAAATGACTTAGTATTTTTATAGAGGTTCCTTGTAAGTCTATAGGAGCCAGAGCTTTTTGGAGCCACCCTCAGCAGCCATCAGCTGTATTACAACTATTGCTTTGGCTTTCTTTTGGAGCCCAGGTTGTTGCCCCTTGGCTCAAGTACACACTGAGATGTGATAATTGAAGCAGTTAAAGCTCACAGGGACAGCAATTAGAGGACCCAAAGCCAAAATCAGAACAAACATATGGTCCACAAAACTCTATCGCCTGTGTTTCATCTGAATATGCCCCGACAGTTTTTAATTAGGCAATTGTGATGTGGAATGTTGCTGTACACCATCAGACAGATGTCCCGCTTAGAGAATCCGGAGGAAATAGGGATGAACTAGAGGTTGCTGTGACCTCTGGATCCTCCTCCTGCAGATAAACTGCACAGATCGAATACAGCTCTAACATCTGGTCAACAAAAAGGAAAAGGAAATGCACTCTGAGAAAGTCCATATATCAGTGTTTGGTTGCATTCATATATTGACATGAGAGTGACTGTGCATTTGTTAAATTGATGACGTAAACAGTTTCTTGGCATGACCGTCTTTGACCATCAGCTATATCATAGCATGTGCTGCTCAGCGAAAACAACTGCTCTGTAGCTCTGTCTCTGTTGAAACCAGTTGTGATCACAACTGTCAGAAAAACTACCTGCGAAAATTCAATCGGATCAGTGTTACTTTGTGTGTCTATGTTTTTAAGTGTATTCATTGCTTTGGCAGTGTTCACCTCTCCTGGGAAGAGCCTCAAATGTTTCTGTCCCCTCTGTTTCTCTCTATATCTCTTTTGCCTCTTAGGGTGACGTGTAGAGGTCACACAGCCCAGACAGACACAGCAGGTTTCACTGCTATGACTTTGTTCAACTAAAACCAATTACTCTGTGGCATCTCACGCAGGTCACAATGTATAATTAAAACTAACTAATACTTACTGTATGCTGCCTGCAATTCTCAATAGTCCTTAATATAATGTACTGCTGTGAGGATCCCATCAAAATAACAGTTCTGTTAGATCAGACTCTTGGTTGAAGTCTTAATACATGGAGGAAGGAACAAAGTCTAAGAGAAAATCTTCCACCCTTCCTCTCAGTGTACTTCTCTCCCTCTCTTATGTTTTTTTTTTTTTTCGTATCTCATTAGTTTCTCCCTTTACTCCCTATACAGTGCTGGACTCATAAAACAGAGCAGCAGCTTGCCTGCAGTCAGCAGCATATGTTGTTTTCTGCTATTGGGCAATGCTATATTCATTGGTGTAAACAGGGCTAGGACAAATAAAAGAGTGGATGACAGTGTTATAAAATGGTATATTTCCTCACTAAGGCCCTACTTTTAGGCTGTAGGAGGAGGAAGAGCCTCAGATGTGAAGCTATATTAATTGAAACGTGAATGTATGGCCTTGAATCTGGTCCATTACTGAAAACCACAAGTGATTTAAACACAAGGGGATGAATACAGACAATACTGCTGACTTACAGCTATGTCATGAGTTGAAGTTACAATATTAATATAGGCCCGGAACTGTTTTAATGCCTCTTTTCTTCTGTGGGCAGAATTGTGCGCATATATATTTGACCTAA
The DNA here is from genome assembly GCA_037367295.1 of Apogon hyalosoma. Taxonomy (NCBI): domain Eukaryota; kingdom Metazoa; phylum Chordata; class Actinopteri; order Kurtiformes; family Apogonidae; genus Apogon; species Apogon hyalosoma. The sequence continues at coordinate 18,824,753 of JAPQRP010000001.1, read as the reverse complement.
TGAATTCAGAACTTGGAAATTTTGCGGCAGCACTGTCACACACAATGGATCACCACTCACATGTTTCAGCAGCGAGCCCTCGTATGCCAAGAACCAACTGCTTTCTGACAGAGGGATTTGTTCACAAGGCAGATAAAAGAGGAAGATATGGGAAGATGAGGAAGAGGGGAGGGGTGTGCTTAGGATTGGAGCTCCAGCTCTGTATTGGCCATTTGAACAAGAGGGGTTGGTCTTTCTCCATCTCTCTCACTGCCTCTACAGTGTCAGTACAGAGAGGGAGTGTGAGCAGCACATACACAGTTCATGGCTCTAGGCAGCATATCAGGACATGGGACGGACCTGGAGACGAGGTGCACACACAAGCCTTTCAGGACAGTGAGCTTCACAGGCTGTAGGCGGTAGAAATGAAGGCAGTGGCAGAGTGTGAGGAGATTGGACTGGGGGATAAAGACAGATACACAGACAAAGAAATGTGACTGAGCTACTGTTTTACACCTGTCAGAAAAGTTTGAAGGAGTGCTGCTCTCATGGCTGGACAGACTTCCCAGGAGCCCTTGAAGGTGATGTTTACAGCTCTGAACTGCACTGCATGCTCGTATATGAGATGTTTACCTCAGTTTGTCTGCTGAAAGCTTTAAAGAGCATGTCTGACATAATTACTTGTTTGAATAATTCCTTTAATTTAAGCCTTATGTTCCTCAATTATCCTATATACACCACATGCATAATTAACTGAATCCAAGCTGGGTAATGTTTTTGTGTGATAACTCAACAGCTGGAAATCTGTATCCAGTGTGTGTTTGTGTTTGTGTTTGTGTAGTGAGGACAGTTGTGTTTCTTACTGCATCAGCAGCTCGTGTACTGTAAGATGACTAACCTGTCATATGCTTGTCAGTCCCCTTTTGTATTACGAGGCCTTTTTTCCTTGTTGCTGGGTGCAAATTCATCAAAAAGTCTCTCATTAAAGCTTAGAGATGCTTTGACATTAAATGTGTTTGAATAAAACAAAGTCAATAATATTTTGAAATTCCAAACAAACTATAAGAGCCCATTTATGGCTGCTGTGACAACCACTGAAGATAGAACTAACTGAAATTAATAGCTTGCATGATTATTTCACGAATGCACAAATATGTTTCCAAACAATAAACTCCACCAGTAACACAGAGTTCTACTAGAACATGACCATACAGAACTTTATGAGCAGCAGAGCAGAGTAGAAGACACTGTTTTTGATAAGAACACACAATTTTTCTAAACAACAACTCACATAAAGGTAAAGGTTCTAGTCACAGTGCATTAGAATAAACATGCGCACACACACGCACACGCACACACACACACACACACACACACACACACACACTGGAAAATACAGATACATTTACTACAGTAGACCAGATTGTAATAACACTGGACAAAAACCTTTTCTTTTGCTACTGTAGAAAAATATATATGATATATATCAAATCAGTCATGCTCATTCCAAATCTGAAATCAGAAAATACTCCAGCATGTCAAGAGTTTGAGTTATGTGAGCATGTTAAAGAAACAATAGTTTCCCAATCTTGCACCAACGCCATTCATTGTGTATTCACAATTTGAAGATAATATGTGATAAATTGGACAAATGTACTTATAGATATGAGTCCAATGAAGAGTTAACCTAAATAGCTAACCCATCAGCTTGGCTAAAATGTTTCAAAAATGTTTCAGACACTTTTTCACCAATGGAAACCAACACTAATCACCATCACCTTTGGGTCGAAGTGTCCTCGGTGCCTAGTTTCCATTTAAGAAATATCTTGATGCATCATGCGACTAGAATGACATTCTGCAGCCAATCTGTTCATATGCTTTGAGCATGTCTTTAAGTAGATGATTGTAATTTGAAGCTCTGTGGATACCCAGAAAATTCTGCACCACTTGCACAAATTAATCCCAAACTGTTAATTTCAAAGGACTGAGCTTCTAGAGGAATATGGGATAGAGGAATGAGTTCTCCAATCTGGAATCCAATGCAAATTCAAGCCTTCAGCTCTGCATCACTTTGGACTGCAGCAGTTTTTCTTTTCACTAGTATGATATGCCCTTAGTGGCTATATATCAACTTCTGCATAATTAAAATTATGGCATTTCAGATTTGGGAACACCTTCACCAATTTATATAAAATCAGGTGTAAAATTATTGTTGACCAGTTTGATTACTATATAAAATTGCAATACTCAAAAAGTAATCAAATATATATTTTAAACACATTTAATCTCTGGTTGTATGTATGTGCACATCCACATGTCAGGTAAAGCTTTTGTCTGTGGTAAATGAGATGTAGAGCTTAAGGGTCTCAGTGGACGACAGAGGGTGTGGGTTGCATCTGGTTGGCACCAGCCTGTCAGCCTCATTGACTGACTGACAGTGTACAGATGGGGTTAACAAACACACTCCATCCCTTGTCTTCTGTAAAGACAGCACAATTTGGTAATGTTAAATCCATAAAACCCATAGTTCTGTGTAAAACTTCCGCTTACACTGTCAAACGTATCAGCAAGATGCAAATTGTTTGACTGATCGAACACCACCAAAAGAGAATATGTAATGCAATGTTGACAGCTCATGCAACCCACAATGCCAAATAAGGCAGGGAATGAGATGGTGAAAATCTGTACACGTAAGCAAAACAGAAGTGCTAAACTGCACTTTTAAAACTGTGAAATCAAGGCTCTTCAGCCTGGATCAGGACAATAAGGCTGCTGCATAAAAGCCACTGACCATAAACAAGCACCCTGCCCTTATTACAACCAGTATGTGATACATACTGTGCAAACATACATGCACATCCATACACATCCACACAGACAGACTTCAGTATTGCCTGTCCTGTATGTCACTTTGGTTCTATCCACCCTGGCACAGAGGTCATAAAATCCTGTTCAGATAGGATTTACATCAACAAAGTAGACAGAATATAGCAGAGTATAAACCAAAGGCCTTCCAATATTCCTTATAGTGTGTATCAATTTGCCTTCACTTGGAGAGTGTTCCACTTGACTTACCTTATGCTCACTGCATCAAGTGGGATTTGTCAGTGTGAGAGATTTTTGCTCCAGACACTTGAATTGCTCAGCAGCCTAGCTGTCAAACCAAAGGGCTTTAATAGTCGAAAGGAGGCTGGTTTATTTGTTGTTGTTTCATTGATCACAGACCTTAACCTCTCATCAATAATATTGACTAAGAATCTTAGCATTAAAGGCCTGATCATTTTCCTGTTGTACCCCATCCATTTGAAGTCTCACATCAGTGTCTGTATAGGTTTTCTGTCTCTTCACTTTAAGCTGCAAACCTGCTGTGAAGTAGAAAGTATTGTAACTACCACTTCTACTAATTACTGTGATTCTTCGTATGTTTCCTGAACTCTAATACAGAACAAAAGCTCTGACAATAATAAGTATTTCTAATTGCAGTAGCTGTGTGTAGTTTGAGACTGGAGTGAATTCACACTTAGAAAATAAAAAAAGCAATATTTAATGAATAAAACAAGCTAAATCCTCTTTTAAAAATGAAAAAAAATAAAGAAATAAAAAAGAATACGAATGTGCACCTAATTCAATAATATTTTCTTTGCACTATGCTTTACTAAAAAGTTGTGCTTTTTTATTTTTAGAAAAATGAATTGAGATATGTAAATTTACTTAAGTAGTTTGTCCTATATTATTTCATATAAATAAAGTTATCTGGGGATTTAGTCGATCTAAATACACCTGTGAGAAACATTAGCCATTGTAGCTCATTGTAACATTATTTTTATTAACACTTTAGAACTTGAAAACTACTCATATTAGATGCTAATTTGTTGCCATAGTGTTTTAAGTAAACAGTGAGCTTTTTTTTTTTTTTTTTATTATGGAGTGGTTTGATCTTTCAGACACAACAGAAATGCATTGCCATCTTTGCCCTGGTCTGCTGCTTTTCGGTGCTGCTGGCCCTAATTTTCTCCTCCGTGGACATTTGGGGGGACAGTGAGGATGGAATCACAGAGGAGAACTGCAGCAGAGACTGTCGGTGAGTGTGACGCAACAAGGGGAGAAAAGAAGGGTTTGCATTGGTGTTGTGTAATATTTAGAAAAGCATATTTATTATTTTTAGCATCGTTCTTGTGGAGAATATTCCAGACAACCTCTTTCTCCCTACGGATGGCAAACCCAACCTCCCCCTCTCCGCTGGCTTTCACACACTGTTGGACCAGGCAAAGCACTCAATTGAGCTGGTGTCACCTGTCTGGGACTTAAACTCCTGGGACGTGGAAACAACACCAGGCACTGCTAAACAGGTACAAAGTCACGGCAGACAGTCTGTGTACATCCCCTTATCCTCCTGCAGAACCTGAACCAGCTGTGTATCTCACGAGTTCTCTAAGATAGAATGCAATTATATTTTAGTAGAGATGTAAAGTACATCATGTTTTAATGAGATTAGTCCTGCAGAGATATAAGACTCGCCCTTTGAAGTGACATCATGAGCGTGGTTGTACTGTTCATATGCTGGACTCCAGTAATGCAGAACATTACACTCTTCCTCAGGGTCAGCTTTTGTTCCAGAGTCTGCTCAGCCTGAAATCTCGTGGGGTTAAACTGAAGATTGCAAGTAGTCTGATTAACTCTGCTGAACTGAAGACCTTGGCAGCACATGGTGAGTGATTGTCATTTTTATATTTTCTAAAAGCTATTTATGGTGCCAGTGTTGGATTTATTACAAAACCAAAAGGAAGATTTATATCACACTGGTTATTTTTTCCCTCTTCAAGAAATAAAAGGTCCCTTTCCACACTGCAACACTATGTTGACTGTACATATTATAGCAGCCAGTGGTGGAATGGAAGACCCATAATTCTGTATAAATTTGAAGTACAAATTTATACTATAATGTATCTCAAATATTGCACTTTTTACTCATGGAGAGTCTGTCAACAGCTTTATTTTTAAACCCTTCTGGTCCAGTACAAGCTATGCATTTCCAAGGTATAATTTTCTGTGTTGCATGATAGGGGAAAGTGTTTATGGGTTGTCAAAATTCATCAACTCCCTATAAATTAAAAACTCCCTCAGTGACAGCATATATGATGAGCTCATAGAATGTGGTGCATCTCCATAGAAAAACGTACTCAGTGGTGGATTTACTTACAGGCACCCTTGGCACCATACCCCCCATTTTTTCTGGATCCACCACTGCTTAGTTAATAGAGAAGTAAAATGTAAAATGAGCTCAACCTTATTATGTACAGTAATAAAACACAAAATGGAAATCAATGCAGCAGTAAAATGCGTAAAAAAGCAGCATGGCATCATGTTTAATAGTAAAACACTGACTGGACCCATTTTGCAGCACAGTGAACATTTCTACTTTTTATACTTAAGTATATTTATTGATTTGTTTAATTGAGTTTTTAATGCCTATCTTCTACTTTCAGTGGAATAATTTCACACAGAATGATTAGTGCTTAAGTAAAGGATGTGAATACTTCTTCCACCCCTGGTAGCTGCACTATACTGAACATATTGCAAACACCATGCAAGTATCCATCCAGCAGCTCCACTGCAAGAGTTATACCACCTTCATGTCTGCCAAATTTCACAATCAAGGTCAAAACATCATGAATGTGCAAATGTGTGTATTCACCAGTTTCCTGTCAGAGCCTTTCCCTCTTCGGCTGCATGCTTGTTTTCCTACTTGTCCATCAGACAGGCCAAGGCCAAGTTGGCAAGTTTCCACAGCTCCCTGCCCCTCTCATTCTCTCAGACTTTTCACACTCTGACCAGCCTGTGGCTGTCCTTTCTCTTTCTGTCTAGATGCAGAGGTTCATTTTGTTAATATGACAGCTTTTACCAGAGGAGGACTGCATTCCTCATTTTGGATCGCAGATCGGAAGCACATTTACATTGGGAGTGCTGATATGGACTGGAGGTCACTTGTCAAGGTAACGACAAGCATCAACAATCTTATATTCAGGGCCGGTTCTAACTATTTTGGTGCCCTAGGCAAGATATGAATTTGGTGCCTCCAGTTCTTTCCATGATGTCATTTGCCTAGAATGTTCTGGGCTGTTCTCATGAGTTTTGAGTCTTTCACTGCAATTTTTGCAGTCATTAACTCCATCACTGATTAATTTGAATGTTTTTTCAGAGAAAAGCTTGCAACAGAACCAGTGTAAACTATTTATTTTCTTAGAATAAACCAGCTTCTTTAGATCTTCCCTCCAGTCACTAATTGTCTGTAGAAGTGGTGGTGATGGCAACTTCTCCCACTTTCTCTTTTTGGGAAAAGTGATGGGGTGTCCTGAGGCTGCTGAACAGTTACAATGCATGCTCTGCTGGTTCCTTCACCTGCTGCAAGCAAAAAAATTATTCAATGGGGGGGTGTCCATATACAGTCTGTGTGTCTCACAAGTGAAAGTTGAACTCAACACTCATTATTAATTCCTCTATGTCTCCCACTGTTGTGAAGCTTATTTACCTATTCCCTACCTCCTGAAACTTCACAAACTTTCCTATGAGGGAGCAGGACATTTGTTTATGAGGGCATTACCCCCCGAGAACCAGCCCAAGGCCTATTACATATTATATATATGTATAACAGGGGTGTAGTAGTGCACTCGTTTGTACCGAATCATTTTGGTTTGGGGCCCTCGATACAATACAGAGGTGTACTGAACAAATGCATGTAGCCTATGTCAAGAACACAAAGACTTGGGAAGTAGGGTGTCCATAAGCAGAACCCATTCTGCGGCGGCGCCACACCACAAAGGTCCAACGTTTGAAGCATGTTAAGTTTCACTTTCGGAATTACTGACATGTTGTTCGCACTTCAAATGTGTCATGGCTCCCGTTAGCAAGCTGTTAATTTACTTTTGCAAGACAGAATGATATCACGGTATCCGCGAAACAAGTGGTCCATTCATGCAGTGTCACATGCAAACTCTACACCCAATCCTGTGAGGATAAACAAGGATGTATCATCAAACAGGGGAGGGGCAAGGGTTCGCAGTTCACTCAAAGCTGTATGCAAAACACTAGAATGAAAAGAAGCAGGATGCATTTTAATCATAGTAAACTGAAAATGCCAGAAGCTCTTCTTACATGTATGTTTGCTTTGTGTGACAGTAGTTTAATAAGAAAGTCAGTGGGTTCATTGAGTGGTTTCAGAGCATTAAGTTTGTAAACACAGTAAGACAATTGGCTACAGCAATTTAATATTGGAACATGTAAGTTTACTTAAGTACAACAAATTTATCAAAGTTTAAGGTATATATGTGTACAAATATCACAATTCAACAACAAACAGCACAAAATTTGCTGGCTCTTCTAGGTGAACTGAGTCAAATGTACCGGATCACTGAGAAGAGCCGAAATTCCCATCACTATTCAGTATTCAGAAGTTACAGAGCACCCCCCCACACACACACACACACACACACACACACACACACACACACTGGTCTCCTGCACTGTACCGAAGACATACCAAAAATGTATTGAACTGAAGACCCCTGTACTGAAAATGTACTGAACCAATATTTTTCTGTATCGTTACACCCCTAAAGTATAATAAGTCTATTGCGAAAGTGATGATTTTTTTGTATCAAATGTATGGTGTGGCAGCAAGGATTTTGCAAAACCTTACCAGCAGAAATGCTGCTGTACCAGTGATTGTTCAACATAACATCAAATATGTAGCTGTGGTTATGCATTAGGGCACTAAACAAAGAGAATGCACTACAATTAGTACAGTTACCCATACGCAAGAATATTTTAACAATGATTAGTATTTCAGTGTTATTTTTCCTGACTGGTAATCGAATTTCAGCAGCACAATAACTGATGTATTATGTTAGAGGAACAGCCAGCACTAAACCAGATAGAAACATATATAAACCAGCTAACCAGCAGTAACCCAGATACAAACATATATAAACCAGCTAACCGGCAGTAAACCAGATACAAACATATATAAACCAGCTAACCAGCAGTAACCCAGATAGAAACATATACAAACCAGCTAACCAGCAGTAAACCAGATAGAAACATATATAAACCAGCTAACCAGCAGTAACCCAGATACAAACATATATAAACCAGCTAACCAGCAGTAACCCAGATACAGACATATATATATATATATATATATATATATATATATATACCAGCTAACCAGCAGTAAACCAGATACAAACATATATAAACCAGCTAACCAGCAGTAAACCAGACGCCTTAGCAGATATCTCACCTCATAATCATCTACAGTACTATTGTTAGCCAACTTTGCTTTGTTTCAATGCAGCTAGCTGTAGCTAGTAACGTAAAACATTTTTTTCACATTATAAAAGGTTACCTACCTCTATAATTGGATTTCTTTTCTGCCTCCTCTTTTCTCCGCTTCGAAATTGTGCAACTAAGGGTTCAGAAGGCCTTTTCATGGTGACAGATTCTGCCACCTTTACCTGGATGCTTAGTTCAACCCCTGGCTGATGCTGTCATTCAGCTCTGCTCTGTCTCACACTCACTCACACACACTTGCAGTGAACACCGGGTCAGGGAGAACTCACTTGGTTGTTGTTTTGTTTTTTGTTTTGTTTTTCCCTCATTTCTTTATTTTTAAGACAATTAATGAGAAATCATCACATTATCAGAACTAGTATTTCTATATTTACTGTAATTATTATTGCTATTATTATTTATTTATTTATTTATTTATTTAACCTACCAGTGGCACCCCCTCCAGTAGATGGCACAAAGGCAACTGCCTATATGGCTTATGCCAAGAGCTTATATTATGCTTATATTATAAAAGGGAAGAGAGAGTGAGAGAGAGAGAGAGAGAGAGAGAGAGAGAGAGTGTGTGTGTGTGTGTGTGTGTGTGTGTGTGCGTGTGTGTGTGTGTGTGTGT
>JAPQRP010000001.1:18795146-18806480 GCA_037367295.1 Apogon hyalosoma | reverse complement strand
AGGGGAGAGGAGAGGGGGGGGGGGCGTTGTCATGGTAACAGATTAAAAGAAGATATTTCAGATCGGTCTGTTGGCTTTGGAGTGGAGACATCTCATTTTATACGTGTTAATAACGGGTATATTTGAAGAAATTATTACTTTTAGTTGGAATATCAGTTATCACTGCCAACTCTGAGTCTGACGAGTAGAGAATCTGAGGAGGAGGAGGAGGAGGAGGAGGAGGAGGGTTTGGGGAGAGGGGGTCTGACGGCGGATGCCTTTGCAGCGGAGGACCAAGGAGGATGTTATGTTGCGGGACGGAAAAATGCGGACAAAAACTGCCTTATCGACACTGAAACTGCCAGATTTGACGGATCTAGGAGGAGAAAGGAGTGAAAACCTTCTACCATCCGACATGCAAACGGCCAAATAGCCTCTTCAAATAGTGTAAATGAGATGGATGGGACGGATGGGTCACTTAGGAAGCCTGAAGAGCATGTAGTCATTCTGTGGCTCTGAAAACACCCTGGATATTCTGTTGAGTTCATCACTGGAAACCGTGATAAAGATGGAAAGCGGAGTTTTAATGCCTTGTCTGGATCAGTTCATGCTGAGCCCACTTGTCACTTGGGTAGGTGATGCAGAATACTTTTTTTTTTTTTCTTCACTGAATACACAGTAATAACACTTTTTTTTTTTTAATTTTATTTATTTTTTTATTTTAGTTGAAGACATTTGTGGCAAATGATGGAGGCATGCACCTGGACTTCTCTGAGCTGCTGGATGGAGTATTTCTGAATGACATAATGATCCAAATGTAAGTTGTGGCTATGGTTTTAATGTGTCACTTCACATTTAGAATCTAGGTTATGAGCTGTGTCCTGATGGGTATTCAGATTAGCAGCATGGACCTTGATTATATCTTTTATTTTTTCTTGTTTTACTGCAAAGTAGGGATTTTACAGAAATATAAGAAATATGTGAGAAAACTTAACCTAGAATGGAATACATCTCTTCCCTCATACCATCTGAAACATTTGACATACTTATCCCTAGCACCAGCAACAGTACTAGCTTTGTCACTCTACAGTAATAAAGGAGATCTTTGTGGTCTGCAGCAGTTTTTAATGCAACATCCTCATGACTTACAGCTTAAAGCTGATTAAAAAAAAAAAAAAGAAATAGAATTAGCATGAAAATGATAGACATGCAGGGTTTGTGTCAGAGGGATGTCGGTTTGAAGAACAAATCTGCCAAGCCAAGAGGGACATCATACATACTGTCAAGATGCTACTTAAGGGCTTATGATTTGGGTTCCTTATGGTCTCAAGGAATTACCCTCATCCACAACAAACATTAACTAAGTTAAGTGGTCCTGTGACAGTTGAATTGTAATAAAGGGTGCTTTCACACCTGCCCCATTTTGGTCCAGACTATTGGATATTTTAATACAGAACTGCAATCTGAAATCAAAATTAAATGGATCTTACATTATCGCAAAAATATGAATCTTGATTTGTACTGGGAATGGACATTGATCAATTTTGGTGACTAAAGAACACCAATAAGATGTTACACAAACTATTGGGATTGAATTCTCAACTGGGATTAGAGAAATTTAAGAGAAGATTATGGCTGCAAAAAAAAGTTTCAACCAAGAGTTTTTACACATATTTTAATATTCACTTCCAGGTTGATTACCGTGAAGGTGTTCAGTTAAATAGTTACGCGTGTTCCAATGAGGTCAGAGACAAAAATTTTAGATAAATTAATGAGCTAATTAAGCGGTTATCAGCTTTATCTGGCTCCAACCGATTGTTATTATATCATTCTTTTAAAATCTACCATCTCAAAGCTTATAGTGGGACGATAGAGTAGGTAATGAAACATGTCTTGAACCTCCCTGGTAAGATAAATGCACTGACCCAGATGAGCACAGCGATTAAATTCTTCAAATTCCCCAAATACTTAAGGCCAAATGCTGACTAGAAGTATATATCTTTAAAAAAAGGAATAGAAAGACAAAAACTGATGACCCAGTGGACTTGTGGATAATGCTGTCTAGTCTAGCCACACCAAGTCGACAATAGCCATTCATCCTGCTTATCTCCAATGGTCACAATAACCTGCTCTAAATGCAAAACAACGTTGTGCTGAGAGGAGGGGAAGAGGCGGGATAATCTCCCGGATTGGGAGACCCTCTGGGATTAGGGCCTGGTTGCTGCTGTTTAGTGGTGCAGATGGGAGGGAGAGGGGGAGGCAGAAGCAGGACAAACTGCACAGACACTCAACCAGACAGACTGTTTGATGCACCAGCATGTTTTTCATCTCTCCCTGTCTCCCTCTGCTTGTTGTACCATAAGGTTTTGTCATCGGCATGTGTTTGTAGTTCAAAGCCCTTTTTTTATGATAGTCCATCTCAGACAAAAATATCAGCTGTCACTATCCAGTCTTTCATTTCATAAATAGCAGGTCATCTTCTTCTTCTCTGAGCAACAAAGTTAACCCTCAAAGATCTAGCATAAACATCCACCAGTGACCAGAAGCATCTAAACTGTATAATAACTGTTGAAACACTAATCCTATCAATACATGTAAATAATTCGGGTAAAATACAGTTTCTTGGTTTTTCATGGTCATTAGATATGACCCATTTGCACGTTCAGAGGCGCCGCAGTTATCATGGAAACACAACCATCTTCTGTAACATTGACTCACCACTAAAACCCATGGAGTTTGACAAATCACCGTGGATGGAGATACTTGTTTTTGTGTTCAGTTAATGGTATGTTTTGTTGAAAAAGTCACTTCTTTCTTTTCTTCGGTTTTCTCTGCTCCCATATAATAACCTTTGAATTTACCCTAAGCTTTTTTGAACATCTAGGCTACTCGATCAGTGAATAAAATATAGGAAAATACATGATTTTCACTGAAAAATCTAAAATGTGAGGATAATATTATTATACATGGGGGTAAATCACACAGGAATGGTTTAATATGGAGAAAATTTAAATTGGAAGCGTCTACAAAAATAGTTCCAGTTCTGTAAGGGTTAAATCTCAATTACTGAGCACCATAAGTAATACAACTTCAGCCAAAGTCTGACATTTAAGCCCCTCTCTACAGTAAACCCTTGCTACCAGCCTGGAATCAAGCTAAAGGATTTCTTTGGGATAAAAAGTCGAATGCCACTCAATTTGGCTCCAAACCAGTCTTGTGTGCTGGTTGAAAGGAGTGAAGTCATACAGGCTAAAGTTAGGACTGAATAGATTTCTCATCCATGTTTTCATGGTGATCCTTGTGCCAAGTCTTTAACCAGGCTGCAGCTTCCTCTCATCCCCTTTCCACTGACAGGCATTTGTTTGTTGGTGAATGACTGGCATATTTAGAAAAAAAATATTGTAGTGTAGGTTTGTCTGTGTCTGGTGTGCGTTTTGTACTTGGTTTTGTCTGGTCTTGGACAAAGATGATGTAGGGTTTCACTTCAAGATCTGTCATGCAGGGATATCTCTACATTCCCAGTGCATTTATTTACTTATTACCCTGCCCCCCGAAGGGGAGGCAAGAAGTATTGGTTTTGGTTTGGGTTGTATGTTTGTTTGTTTGTTTGTTTGTTTATTGGTTGGTTGGTTGGTTGGTTGGTTGGTTGGTTGGTTGGTTGGTTGGTTGGTTGGTTGGTTGGTAACACTCTAGCAACAAAACTATTGGTTGAATTCATCCCAAATTTGGTTTATATATTGTCAGTGATCCAGAATAGATCACATTACATTTTGGGAAAAAAAGATCAAAGTTCAAAATTTGTATGAATTTTTAAGCCCCTATTCCTTCTGCCAGTATCAACATTTCCTGAAAAATACATCCATAACTTTTTGAGTTATCTTGCTAACAGACAGACAAACAAACCCCGAATGAAAACATAACTTCCTTGGTGGAGGTAAAAACATCAATTTTGTTTCAATTTACATCAAACTTGGCACGTACAGTGAGGCAATTGATATGCTGACATCAGCACACGCATAGACATGATGACATCAGCTGGATCGATGCCCAAATAAGCTACAATGTGTGTGAGGGGCGGGGTTTGTTGTGCCTGGAACCACTTGTTTCTTTCTTTCTTTGTTTAACACTTAAGCAGCAAAACTATTGGTTGAATTCATACCAAATTGGGTTTATAGATTGCCAGTGACCCAGAATACATCTGAGTACATTTTGAGAAAAGTAGGTCAAAGTACAAGTTTTTAATGAATTTTTAAAACCTTTCTTTTTCCCATTTAGTTATAATGGGTGAAATTTCAAATGTCTATAAAAGCATGAAATTTTGTTTCAATTTACTTCAAACTTGGCACATGTATAGAGGCAATTATTATACATCACTCTGACATAAAGCTAAGACATATGTATTTTTTCACATTTTGGGTAAATTAAAAAAAAAAAAAAAATCACCATTACACAGGATAAGGAAATCAGTTAAAAAAAAAAAAAAAAAAAAAAAAGTTTCATTTCTAATCAACTAAAAAAAATTAACTTGTTTCAATAAATGAATGCTATTGAGGAACTGATTAAACTTGTTGTGGGTTAAAATTTTGAGCTCAGAGGGTGAAGGTTAGAGTCTTTGACCTTGAAATAATATCAAGTAAATAATATCAAAACAGAAAAAACTCATGAAAACATACTGTGCATTTATTTTTTCAGCTTCATGAACATTATCACAACACAAGGTTGTATAAAAAAGATACAATACGTGCAAGGGGCGGGGTTTGTTGTGCCCGCCACCACTTGTTTGTTAAGATTATGTTTAGGTGTAAAACTTTTTGCCAATTCTTGATTTGCTTTTCCACAAGATTCCTCATTCTGTTACTCACTGTCAGCAGGACTTATCTGATCCCTCGTATCGCATCAATGTATAATACTTGAAAAACTTTCCCCTGTTGTGTATCTAGTCTGGTCTCGACCTTGACTTGGACTCGACTTGACTTCAACCCCTCAAACTCTTGGTCTTGTCCCAGTCTTGATAACATCCTGTCATGACTTCTCGGTTAAAGTGGTTTTAACTACAGTGCCAGTGCAGCACTGTGCGAACATTTTACATCATAAGTAGGTTTGTTGTTGTAGCTAGAGGCTAATGATATATCATAATGTCCGTACGCATCTCTCAGTCTATATAACAAGATACAACTAAAATATAGAACAGCATTAAAAACAAGAATTTCAGGAAAGAAAAAAAAAACAAAAAACAGAAGTATCTAGTATTTAGTGTGACCTTCTGTTGTACTTAACGTGTCTTGAACTCTTCTGCACAGACATTATGAGATTTACTGAACTAATCTCCTCATGTTATACACCAGGTTTCATGCAACACATGTCCAACGGTTCTTATTGTTTGGGTCACTTTTTTTTAATCATAGGAACAGAGATCACACTAAATATTGACTCTCTCTTGTTGGTGTAACTTATATTTTTTGTGAGTTTTTAACGCTATGTGCAATATTTCTCTCTGTTTTTTTGTTTTAATTTGATAAGGAGACTGAGAAATAGATATTATGCTCATTTTACAACCATGGATACGGTAATGTACGGTGTGTTTTTATCATCTGCAGAAATCCATCAGCTACACCACCACCGGGGGAAGTGAGCAAAATGAGTCGCATCCAGAATCTGAACTTTCTAGTCCAGCAGATCAAGACATATTATCTGGTGAGTTCTTTTCTCATATGTATAAAATTTTATATAATAGAGTATATCCATGCTACAGGCTGCTAATCTCTCCATCTCTTCCTACATCGGCTTATAATATCTCAACATGTAATTTTTTGATTCCAACCCCAACTTTACATGATGCAGTCACGCACACATCAACTCAAACGTGCAAACCCAGAGAGTCGGTGGCACTTGTGTCTCTACGGATCATCTAGTTCTTCTTAAAATGCGTGTCCTAAATATCAGCCATGCACACAGCTGCGTAATCAGAACAGAAGTGAGGTTAGAGCATGGCAGCAAGACACGGTAAAAGCTGAGATCGGAGCCACAGACAGGTTTAGAGTGAGACAGAATGAATCACTGCAGTTGACTTTTAGATGTTTTTTCTGTGTTAGAGTAATTAAGATCACAAGCAATGTCACATAGACTTGACCCGTCAGTATCTTCAGACTTCTAATTATCTTTTTTGCCATACTTGCTCCAAACCAGAATAATTATTTCATTAATGACAGCAGTTCAGTCCTACTCAAACCTTCATCAGGTCTGAAGCTTTGATGAATGGAAAATGCACCTTTATTTATATAGTACATTATGCGCACCAATCAGCTGACAGCTCTATGATTTCACATGAGGATAACCCTCCAGTGATAAATCATAGAAGTTATTAATTAATTCAGTACAATCACACAGAAGAGAATACATGGAGAAAACACAAGGAATTCAAAAGTCATGCTTCAGAATGTCCAAATGTAGATCAAATGTATAAAAATCACAGGATCAAACTCATCATCCCATTTATCTGAGTATTTTTTTCATTTATCATAACACGCTGCTGTGTATAAAGTTAGAATAAAATATTTTAACCTCTTCTTATGAAATGATTGTGACAGTGTGATTTATTCTTGATCGATAAAGTGTAACTGGGACTCAGCATGTAAACATTGCACCTGGTCAAAGGGGATCACTGATGTGTATAAACAGGAATAAAAAGAGGAACGTGTCTGAAAACAAAATTATTCCAACTTTATGTGTAACAGTGTATATAAAGAACTACGACAACTTTTAAAGAAAATGTTTAATCTTATACTGCTGGTTAAGACTTCCAGATGAGAGAATCTGGAGAGTTAACATGTTAAGTTTGGTTCCTCTGTCGAGGATGAAGAGGTTATTTGTCACCTCCTCTTCTTCAAGGTTTTATATCAGCGTATCTAAGAGTGCTAGTTAGTTTTCTTTGATCCTAGTTTCATATACAGTTTCTGAATCTGTGATCCCCAGTGGCAGTTAAGTAGGTCTGCTACAGAGCAGTATCTTTGAGTTGAACTGTCACATAAAAGCCTCATTTAATCCAATCCAGTTAAAGCAGGGTTATTTTTTGCCTCATAAAAAAACATGTTCTTGAATGTGTTCTTTCTAGCAACTGTCTTCAACTTCAGGTCGTCATTCACTTTATTTGATACCAAATAAACATATAGGAGAAAGAATGATTTCAATGACAGAAGAAGATTCTTTATCTGTTACTGTATTGTAAGATAGAGCACAATAGACAATTGTTCCTCCTCTCTCTTCTTTTAAGTATGTATGTTGATGATAGGCTACTGAACACGACACAGTCGCACACAACAGCATTGCACTCTGTAAAAAATGACCGTAGAATTAACACCAAAAAGTTGTAAAATTGCAATATAAAAAAACTGTAAGTGAAAATACAATGCAAAGTTGTTTATTTGAAAAGATTTTTGTGTTTTGTATTTTCTGTATTAATCAAATATAGCTGCAGTATTTACAGGAAGAGTACGTTAACAAAACCAGATTTGTATGTAGACCATAATGTTGAAATAATAGCCTATTTTATTTTTTTAAACAAAAAAGTTAAAAAAAAAAAAAGTAAACATTTAACATTTTTACATTTTAAACATGTAAATTAACCAGCGGCTATGGCTCAGTTGGTAAAGTGGGTCATCTAATGACTGGGGTCCTGGTTCCAACTGTCCACATGTCAAAGTGTCCTTGCAAGACACTGAATCCTAAATTGCTCCCAGTAGGGTCTGGTGGCTTTGTAAAGCGCTTTGGGCACCATGAAGGTATATAAAATGTGCTACATAAGTGCAGGTCATTTACCATTTAAATATACATATTTAAAATGTTAAATGTACATGTTACTCTGTAATTATGTTTACAGTTTGATGTGTTTTTTACAGTATTGTTCTGGTAACCACAGCTGCCAGTTTTTTTCTGTAAAAACAACCAGATTTTTTATACAGTGAAGAGTTCACAAGATTTAGTTTATTCTAACTGCATTACAGCAGACATGTGTCTTGACTGATGCAGAAGGGTGTATGTTTGTTCTCATCTACGCCAAAACAAGGTTTTGTCATGTGAATTGATTTCCACCCATGCACTTTTAGGAAATAGCCAGGTCCACTTTATAAAAAAAGATCTGCTCATGATTTTATCATAGTAATGTCACTTCTTATGTCCAGTCAGTTGAAGTCAAAATGCAGTGTCTTTGGTTAGTTCTTCTTTGTCTAAGGCAGCACAGACAAAATAATGCAGTTCAATGGTAGGGTCTCCTCTTACATCAGAATAAGTTCTCATTTTTTAAATATTAGAGGGTGTGTGTTTGTCATCGTAACTGTCATTCACACAATAAACCTACACACACCGGCACAAACACGAGCCACTGAAAGCCTGAAACAGAGCTGCATCGAACTGCTCAAAGGACCTCATCACTTCACCAAGGAGACTGGATCTGCCGTTCACATATTTAGAGCACTCCTCAGTTGCTGGCTGTATTTCTATACATGTGTTTAAGCAGCTGCTATGTGCTGTACATACATACGCTCTATCCTTTCAAGCACTTTGGCCAGACCACAAGGAGTGTGTTTTTTCTATCCTTGTTTCACTATGGCAGAAACGTGCTTATCTTCTCTTTTCTCTACCCATCTTCCTCTCTATTTCGCTTTCTTTTTGCAGGATAACCTCAGACAATTGATCATGATTCCCTTGCCAAATGTGTTGCTGCTTGGCAGGACTCCTTACTGTGGTATGCTCTTTTAAAGAAAACCCTTAAGTATTCCTCAGCCCTCCGTTCTATTTGAGCTACTCAGCTGTAGTTGAAGCTGAATAAATCTGTTTATTAATGCTTAACACATACTTTACTTACTATAACTCAACTAGAGCCATTCAAATAAAATGAATCGTATTATTATGTTTATACTTTAAAGACAATACTGAATACTGATATTTTTTTCACCCAAACTGATTTAAGAGTACACTGAAATGATTTTTTTCAGATATTTCAGGCTTTCTTTCTATCTGTCATGGCTCTGTGACTGGTTTTAATTCAATTGCACACTATCAGTCTGATAACCACACTGTCATGTGATGGTTAAGCTTTGACTACTGCTGACCCAAATTTTATCAGTCAGCAAACTTAACTCCCTTCAAGCAGTTATCAGTACTTTAATCCGGTAAGTTTAATTTTAGGTGATTTACTTGCTGTTGCTTTATACAGAACAAAGTCTGGAGGAAATGAAGAAGCTTTTGTTGTTACTACTGGGATGTGCTGTCCAGGTAAATACTGGCTTTCAGAAAATGAACTCAATCATTCGTCATGTATGTCGACATTTATAGTAAGATTTCGGCTGCAAATGACTATTTGTTTCATCTATTTTGCTTGTCAGTGTGAGAAGAAAGAAGAGTACATTGAGAGAATCCAGACGCTTGACTTTGAAACTAAAGCTGCCATAGCTGCACATATTCAGGAGGTATCTGACATGACATCCATACTAAACAACAACAGCTTTGAGATACCACAGCTTTGTAGTATTGTAGATCAGTATCAGTAAGACATTTATTTTGCACATGTATTTTAATAGGTTCTCCGTTTTAGTCATGATTTTAAACTTGTGCATTTTTATATTGTGCTGTATTTAATATTTGTTTTATCCTTTTTCTGTGTTGAGTTTTTTTTTTTATATATATATAATATTTTTTTCAATCATTTTTAGCATGAGACTGTTGTTTACAATTTGTGTCATCATCTTTTTCCTGCTCCCATAACTGTTTCTGTTGTCATTACCAGCTGACCCACAGTCAGGAGAATGTGGTGGATCTTCACTGGCTGGAGTTCAGTGAGGTGCAGCCAGATGAGCTGGAGACTGTCGCGAGGTGCATGGCCCTGCATCTCCGAAACCTGCTGGATCAGAGGGATACCCATCTGGAGGTACATGACTAATGAGTTGTGTGTTAAATTGAATCTGTTGCTTGCTGCGGTTCCCTTTAAACTTTATGTTCTTTTCTGCAGACCATAGCAGAGCTGATGCAGGAAAGGGAAGGTGTGGGTAGCTTACTGAGTAGCCCCTCCAGTCCACACTCAGCCATTTACTCTCCCACCACACAGCAGCAGCAGACAGGAGCCCAGCAGCATCTGTCTGTGGAGCTGGCCGACTCCAAAGCCAAAATCAGAAGACTTAGACAAGAGCTGTAAGTACCAAGAGGACAGTTTCATGTACACACAATAATAAACATCTGCAAGAAAACATACTAATACACTGAATATGATTAATGTTGAAAATATTAATTTTACTCATTATATTTATGAAGGAAGAATACCGTAAAATAAATCATACACTAATATATAATAATATAATATGAATACATACTATGATGATACTTCTGATTAACCCATAAAGACCCAAACATCCACCGTCGACCAAAACCATCTACAGATCTAAACTGTTTAATAACTGTTGATCCACTAATCCTATTAATATATGTACATAACTGGTGTAAAATACAGTTTGTCATCTTTTCATGGTCATCAGATTTGACCCATTTGAACATTCAGAAGCTCCGTAGTGAGTGTGGAAACGCCGTCATCTTTTACAACATTGATTCACCAGTAAAATCCATGGACTTGGATAAATGACAGTGGATGGAGACACTTGTTTTTGCATTCAGTCATTGATATCTTTGCTGAAAAAGTCACTTTTTCTTCAGTTTTCTCTGATTTTGATATAATAATGCTCAACTTTAGTCTGAGCTTTTATGAACATATACATTATCATTGAATTAAATATTGGAAAATACATAATTTACACTGAAAAAACACAAAAAAACAGAGGATAATATTGTAATGAATGGTCATAAATCACTTAAGAAAAGTCAAATATAAAGGAAAAAATTTTGGAAGTGCCACAAAAGTAGTACTGGGTCTTTATGGATTAATGGAAAAATAGATTAGTTCTGGTTCTGTTCAGAATTCTTGGATTTTCTATCTGATGCACCAGCAGAGCAATAACAATCCAGGATGCTTTCAGCAAAGCACTTACTACCATGAGATATTAACTTGCCTTTTAGGATTTTGGCTGTTCTTTTTTGTTTTCATAAGCATTCTCAGGTTTAGTTCAGATTGTGTATTATGTCCTTGCATTCAGGTGAAACCAGCCTTGAGAAGCTCCTTGACCAGTTACTCTATCTAATACAACTTCCAGGCTTTTTAATGAAACCCCACAATGACCAAAAATGCCATCAAGTGCTGGATTTTAGTGGCACACTGGAAAAAATCAAAATCTTACCCAGTGTATTTTTCTCATTTCTAGTCAAAATATCTCATCACACTTAAAATAAGACATAATCACCTAAAGACTAACTTTT
>JAPQRP010000001.1:18736212-18795046 GCA_037367295.1 Apogon hyalosoma | reverse complement strand
ATTTTAAGTGTGATGAGATATTTTGACTAGAAATGAGAAAAATACACTTGGTAAGATTTAGATTTTTGTAGTGCAAACCAAAGCATATTATTTTTCTGCCAGTTTCTCTTGCTGTTGTCTTCTCCAGCCTTAAGAATATAAGGCACCCACATCATTTCACACTATATGTCAAGGATACGCCTTGTATTTTATCTTTTCAGGGTCCTAACTCATTTTGGTTGAAAAGCCCTAAATGGCTCAAAATTAGGTTTGTTTATTAAACCAGAAAATTTCAGCAGAAATTTTGTATGTGCCTGCTTCTTGCTCTTAATTCTCATCTATACCACAGCACCTCTGTCATAGAGGGATAGTTTCATTCAGACATCCAGGTTCCAATGCAGCTAAGTTTAACAGTGACTCCATTTTGACTTAGTGTAGTCATCAAACAGCAGTTTCTCAGTCATATGCATAACTCATATCTCCAACGTCTTTCACCACAGAGAAGAGGTAACTTCGCATGCCAGGTGCATAAAATGCAGTGACTAAATTTCCCTACAGGGACAGTAAAACAGGTTAACCTTTAACCTTTTAGAATGTGTTGATACGTATTTTTATTTAGGGTTAGTGTTAATTGTGGGAAAGACAGATTTATAAAAACTCTCTGTATATTAACATAATTGATTTTCTCTGATTTATTATTGAGTTTAATGGAGCAGTTGGATGGTACTGCTGTCACTTTGCGTCTCATTGGTCAAACTCCTTAAGACATTGGGTTTTGGTAATTATATTGTCTGGAAGTGGATGAATGTAGTCTTGTTTGTGGTGAGTACGGTGTCTGATAATTGGTCTCAGAGGAACAGCAGGTTTAAATAAAAAGTTTTAAATATTTCCAAGAGTCCTTCTGCAGATTGAAGTCTTGTAGCATATTTAGTTTTCAATCATTTGTCTACATTTAAGCATGACAAAGAAATGTGACTTTAAATAAGATGAGGGTTTTATCATTCTCATAATGTTCTGCAAGTTTTGTCGCTGTGGAAAAAGTCACAGCATACTAATCTTAAATTTGCCTTACATTGTGATGTGTGATGTGCATGCGTTCTTAAAGCTGCAGGGTGGCAACATTCACAGTGGTTGTTGGGGTTTTTCAGTAAAGTATATGGTGGTGAGGAGGCTGAGGTAGCCTCTCCTCTGGGGAGCTGCCAACAGAGAGCGAGAGAGTGAGAGAGAGGGATACTACAGGATAACAGATGCCCCGGGGAGATTGGCCCACATTACTGCCTGCTTGGCAAGTTCCATAGCTGTGCACTACCACTGACCCATATTGGCTCTGTATTTCTTCAGATTCTGCATGCTCACACATAGACACCACACACTCTAACCCTGATCCAATCAAGATCTCATCCACGTCCTCTTCGCTGCATTGTCCACGGTTGCTCAGATTCTATCTAATACTGTTGCCCCTGAGCAAACAGGGTATGGCTTGACTTTTGTACTTCAGAATGGCTTTCCACATTCTTTTCGCCATACCTACACCTATAACATGCATCAATTTTCATTCCTTATCAACAAAGTTATACATTTTCAATTTCTTCGCAAAGACATGCCATGTAAGAGAGTGCTCTGAGATACTTTTGAAAGTGAAAGCGTAGAGGGCTTAATTATCGTGTTGAATTGGATTTCAGCATTTTAAATCCATTATATGAAAGGGGAAATAGGCATTTGGGTTGTTTAATATAAATATGAAAGCAGTGCAGGAAAAAGTAAGTAGTGCGTGCCAACTAAACCATATCCTTCTCCCTCTGCACTGCACACTGGACCTCACCAGGGAGGAGAAAAGTGAGCAGATGCTGGACTGCAGACATGAACTGGAGAGCATGGAGGCAGAGCTGAAGAGGATCCAGCAGGAGGTCTGAAATCTAAGGAGACAAAAAACAAATTGCAGCTTCATCTGAGAGTGACATGCAGTAACCTTATGACCCCTCTGCAGATTATACAGATTAATGCACACCATACTTTGTGCAGAGCAGTGCTAAATGACAGAAATACAACCAAGGCTTATATGGATTTGAACAGAAGATCTTGATTTGTATTCTCTGTTTAAACATTGTTGTTTAGGATGGCTGCAATAGTTAACTAAGTTCATGTGCTTGCAAGGGTTGTGAGGACTTATGGGAAGTGTGAAAAGTATAACAAAGTGATACTGTGTGCTTTGAAACCTCTGTAGAAAATGCAATTTGACATACTGTTAAGGGTGACTGACATCTAATATATGTAGGATTTTAGGTATAAATGATGACTACTGATGATAAATGATATGTGACCCTTTACCAGAACTCCCAGCTGCTTGTGGACGCTCGTGCAGCTCGTACTTACCGTGACGAGTTGGACGCCCTGAGAGAGAGAGCCATCAAGGCGGACAAACTGGAGAGTGAAGTGGGCCGCTACAGGGATCAACTGCACAAGATGGAGTTGTACAAGGCCAAAGCGGAGGTCAGTGCAAGCAATAATAGTTTTGAATTCATTTCTAAAGGATTCATTTGTACCAGTAAAACATGTGTTTGCAGTTCAGATGAGAAATTAGAGTAAGATATGATTAGATATGGACATGAAAGGTAAAAGCTAGGGATGAATATGATGAAAGTATGTAAAAACTCTGCCAGTGTTTGAAGATTTTAATGTTTCTTTTCATGTTTATTCAAATTGAACTTTTTCATTGCAGAAAAATATAAGTACAGTGGTGGAGAAAAAGTTTTTGGACACCCCATGCATTTGTGATGCATTAAGAATCACTCTTAAGTCACTGAATGCGGACGAGAATGGTTCCATTCTCCACACCCACATGCTCCCTTCTACACATGTTCTGTTCCACTGAGGTCTAAACTGGATGTTTCAGTAAGATCATGAAACACATCCAGGTCATGACATGTTGAAACTGTCAAGAATTCAGTTATGTTATTTTTTTCTTATTAATAATAAATTTAAAAAATAATTTGCATTTGTTTGTGTCTGTCTGATATAACCACACAAAAAAGATTTTTCCACAAATATTTCATGATAATATTTGTAAAAATATTTGTGAAATGAAAGAGTGTCCAAAAACTTTTTTTCCCACTATTGTAAATGTGACAAGCATTTCTTTGTTGTTACTTTATTGCCTCTCAGGAGCTCAAGGAGGATAACAGGGTGCTACAAGAGACCAAAGAGGTGCTGGAGGATCAGTTAGCGGGCTGGAGGGCACGATCAGATAAAATCCACCAGCTGGAGAAGCAAAACCTGCTGCTGAAAGCCCGGGTTCATGACATGGAACAGGTTAGACATCAGCAGACATTTTACTCTTTAAACCAAAACCAGATATCATGGCTGGAAATAATGTTTTGTTAAAAGCATTGAGACAGAAATTATGCTTAAATTTATGTCTTCATTTCAGGAGAAGGAGGCAGATCAGAGACGTATGGAGGAGCTGCAGGAAGAGAACCTGGCTCTGTGTTTGGCACAGAGGAGGAGTATGGAGGAATCCCAACACCTAGGATGGGAGCTAGAACAGCTTTCCAGGACGACAGAAAGTTACCAAGGTAAGTGCTTGTTATGGTAGAAGTAATAGTTGCAATAGTAAGGTGAATTATGTAGATACAGTACTGTACACAAGTCTTAAGCAGCAACCAAGCCCTGGGTTGTAATGGGCGTGTGTCTTTATTTCTAACAAGAAATATGCTGGAAATATCAGAACTAAACATCTTGTGCAGGTAAAGTCAGCATTTATTGTGACCCCTGTTTGAATTCAATTAATATTCAATTCTCTTGATTCGACTGTCTGGATGTTTTCTTAAATAATCTTATATTAAACACCTTAAGAATGTCCCAGAGGCTTTCATAGTCTTTTATACTCTTCTCTGTCCAGATAATTCCATGTCACTTCTTATAGTATTCACTTTTTTTTTTCTGAAATGCAGTTTTCTTTTTTAATAGTTTACATGTTTGCTGTGTATTCCAGTTGTACATATATTACTACGACTGAAAAACGCATCTGTGTGGTAATGCATTTCATGAAAAAATAAAAGAAGAAAATAAAGAGGAAAAAATGGAGGAAAAAATAGAAAAGAAACATCCAGTTTTGTATTTAACATTTCAATGGGCACATAGCACCAACACGTGACATATTTTCCATCAATCTTCAAGAATGAGATATAAAAGTATGAAAAGAGGTGAAAATCATGACAAGTGTGGAAACATTTTCATTGTATGATAGTTCAACAGTTTTACAAGAAAATCTGACTTTCTTGATTTGTAAAATTATCTTTTAAACCAACAAACATCATATGTGTATATTATGTCAAAAGTAGGCCAGTCTAAAGTGCACAGTAAAATGTTGAGATTATTTAAAGTATAGTACCATCTTCATCATCTGATTTGATCGTTTGTAACATTAAATGGAGTAGCTGTACTAAGTTACTCTCAATTTACATCCTTAAACCAGACCTTCACAATTTCACAATGCTTCTTTAATTCCTTCAGACATTAGGTTAATGAGCATGATGTGTTTGTCTAAAGGCCTGCAGACTCTGAGTGAGGAGGTCAGTGAGAGAACCTGTAGTCAGATGCTAAAGCTGGAGAAGGAGAATCAAAGCCTCCTGAGGACCATAGAGGAACTCAGAGCCACCTCTAATGGCGTACAGTTGAATCACAGCCGCCAACAACGTGGACATGTCCTCCGTGTGACCAACAACTACACTTCATCAACAGAAGAACCCACAGGATTTCAAACTCCAAGCATGAATTCAGAAAACCATGTAATCGGTGATGTAGCACAACAGATGTGGAACGAAGATTCGAAACACCACCAGCAACCTGACACAGAACATTTGGAGGGAGTCCAGAATGACATCCACCTCACAGAAAACCCAGATCTTCATATTCAGGAAAAAGGACAGCTGGAGGACAGAGAAGGAGAGCATTTAAAAGAACTGATGTCTGACGGTGAAGTGCTAGAAAACAATCACAACAGGTTTCATTGTTTGGCTGGAGGCGATCAGTCCCCTGGATCAAAGAGTGGAAGCCCCTGCCACAACAGCATCTTCTCAGGTCTGCCAACACGTTCCTCCTCTTATGCCAGCAAACACACACAGCGGCTGGAGGCCAAGTGTAGGGCTCTGGACACAGTGAATCAACATCTACAGGCCTCCCTTGATAACACTGGTAAGTTCAATATGTCAATATAAAGCTCTAACCATATATACACATAAGTACATATGTTGAATGTCTAAACCTGAAATATGAATGTGTAAAGCATGTATATATTCAAGGTTGTATTATTTTTGCTTTTAAAAGTTGAGGTGGGATTATAAAGTATGTTTTTTACAGGAAAAAAATCCTGTTCTGTATTGTACGGCTGTTTCACTATCAGAGCATACATGTCTGCTTTAGGTATAGCCTTGGTTATAGCAAGGTTTGTATGAATATTAAGGTTTTATTAGTTTTTTTAAGTATCAGACAAAACCGTATACATTTGAAACATTAACTAACAGCAAATGTAAAGTCTGTTATATGCATTTATGTACACATGAAATGGTCACATTTTTTCTTATGTCTCTATAGAACGAAAAGTTCAGCGTCTGGAGGCTGAGGTTCAAGAGCTGGAGGCAGAAAACCAGAGCCTACAGGCCACCTTGGAAGAACTGCGCATCTCTGCACGACGACTGGAACAACTGGAAACAGAAAAGCAGAGTCTGGAGCAAGAAACCACAGTCCTGGAAAGGGAAAAGAGACAGCTGGAAAAAGAGAATCGACGACTCCGCCAACAGGTGGGTAGGTTGGTAGGCTTGGATTGAAGGTGCAGAATGGTGTAATATCAATGACTCACATTGATCATAAAATGTTTTGTTTTTCAGGCCGAAATCCAGGATGCAAATTTAGATAGCACCAATGTAAGTATGGCTAGTCTGGAGAGGGAGATGCGCTTTCTGGTGAAGGAAGTGGAGGGATTAAGGGAGACTGCTGAAAGAGTCAAAGGCCTGGAGAGAGACAACAGAGAACTGACCAAGCAAAGTGCTATCGACCAGAGAACCCTGGCCACGCTCCGAGAGGTGAGTCAAGGAAGGGTGTGCTGTCATGATTATGCTGAGTGAATAAATAACCCACCCTGACATAGCCTTCTTCCCTCAGGAAAGCAAAATGGTGCATGTAATTTACTGAGTTGTTGTGTTTTGTTTAGTTTTGTTGTTGAATTCTTAGTATTTTAACCTTCTAAAAGGACTCTTTTATTTAACCAATCCTTACACAACCACATGAAAAAATTTTCTATCTACTTCAACCCTTAAAGACCCACAACTATTTTTTTCACAACTTCCAAATTATAATTTCTTTGGCTTTTCCTAAGTGATGTATCACCATTTATTATATTATCCTATACATATTGCATTTTTTTTGTGAAAAATCAAATATTGTCCTGTATTTTATTTACTAATCATGTAGATGTTCATAAAAGCTCAGAATAATTTCAAAGCTTATTATACAGAACATACTGACCATAAACGAAGTGTCTCTATTCACTGACATTTGTCAAACTACATGGGTTTTACTGGCGTCTCAGTGTTGTCATCAGTGAGTCATGTCTGATGACCATGAAAAGATGACAAACTGCATTTTACCTGTATTATTTACATGTATTGATAGGATTAGTGGATCAGCAGTTATTAAACATTTTAGATCAGTAGATGCTTTTGGTCGGTGGTGAGTGTTTGGGTCTTTATGGATTAAACACTAAAAATTAAATAAAGTGAAGACTACTTACATTAATATTTAACATTTAAGGAGCTGGTGAATGAGAAGCTAAAGACCCAGCAAAAAGACAGTGAACTGGAGCAGCTGAGCCATGAAATGGAAATGAAGGCCCTTAACCAGGACAGTTCACAGGAGGCACAGGGACAAGCACCAGATAACAGGTACACACATACCGGCAGTGTCATGTGGAGCAGAGTGAAGATGTTTAGTCTTTACTATACAATGAAGAATACACTGATGCACCAGCTGCTACTGAAGTCCTTGAAAAAAGCTTCAAGATTCTGGATTCAAAAAGTTTACTGTCATATACACAGCAGAAACACATTTAGAAGTAATGGAATTCTCACGCTGCGAGTTCCCTTCACACAACTGAAATAACAATTAAACTAGACTAAATAAAGGAATAAACTTAACTGCAACCATAGACAATAAAGAAAATACCATATACAAAAATGTAGCATGCAGTCAACAATATATGTGCAGTGTCTGTGGTGAGACATTCAGAATGTGCAAATATTGTTTATATTGTATGAACATGTAAAGGATACATGCAAATGTCTTTCCTGCAGTAGGTTTAAGATGTTGGAGTTAGAACTGGAGTCATCTCTTAAGGAGTCTCTACAGATTAAAGAAGAAAAAATTGCTGCTCTAGAGGCACGACTGCAGGAATCCTCCACCTTTAACCTGCAGCTGCGCCAGGAACTAAAAACTGTAAGCCATGTTCAAAAGTTCAGGTTTGCTTCATATTTTAGTTCTTTGTATGAAGTGCAGTTTGTTACACATAGACAGAACCATTTTATCACACAGGTGAAACTAAGCTATGAGGCTCTGCAACAGAGGGAGGAGGAAGAATGGACGGCATCGAGCTCCACACCTCAGAGAGAGACCAGCAAAGCGATGAGCGAATGGTTGCGTGAAAGCCAAGAGGCTACGAAGGAGCTGTTGAAGCTCAAAGACCGACTCATTGAAGTGGAGAGAAATGTAAGTAGAAAGCCACAATGCTCATTAGATGACCGACAGGGTGATCTGAAAAGATTTAGAAGTGTAAGAACTGTTAGCAACAACTTACAGTGACAGCAACTGAAAATGAGTATACTGTATACGATTGAATCAGAACTATTCTGCAACAGGCTTTATTTCCTTCAGTCTCTTCTTTTTTTCCTCTTAGCCTTTATACTTTCATACTCTCCACCTTCAATTGATAAGAAGTGATAACTAAGTGGCTCCATAACAACATCAGTGCATAGCATTAGTCAAAAAATACAGAAGCTTCACATCATTGCTTCTTTGCTTTAGTTTTTCAGCATTTTCTCATCTGCTGATTCATTGTTCATAAAAGCCCTCACACTGTCCTGAAGTGGTTTTTGTGCATGCTCTGTCCTTCCTCCTTTCTCCTCCACTTCAACAACTGATCTGTGTCTCTGCTCACTCATATACAGAATGCAACACTGGAGGCAGAGCGCCAAGCTATGCAGACCCATCTGAAGCAGCTGGAGACTCAGTCTGACAGCCAGCAGGCTCAGATCCTGGCCCTGCAGAGGCAGGCTGCCACACTGCAGGAGAACAACACAACCTTGCAGACACACAATGCTAACCTGCAGGTACTATTACAATACACGGCATTTCCTGGATCATATGTTACATAAAAGCCACACTGACACTCGGTCAACTTGGCCTCCTTTTCCAGGTGGAGAAGTCCACACTGAACTCCCAGAGTGCCTCCCTCCTGGCCCAGAATGCTCAGCTACAGCAGCAGCAGTCAGGGACAGAAAGTGAGCGGGACAGCGCTATGCGAGAACGTGAAGAGCTGCGTGGTGTCCATGAGCAGCTATTACGAGATCATGAGCGACTGGCTGCGCTACATGAGCGGCAGGCGATGGAGTATGAGGCCCTGATGGGTAAACATGGCTGTCTGAAAAATGCCCATCGCACACTGGAACTGGAACATCGCACACTGCAGGACAGGTGGGGGAAAGAAGAGACAGGGAGAATGTTAGCTGACAGAGTCAACATGAGAAGATTTTAACATGTTACTTGTACTATATTCACTTTTTAAAGTTAGTGAAGTGAGACTTTATCAGAATATGGTCAATGCATTGTTTTGTTCTACTTTTCCTCCCATTAGTAATGTACTGCATATTGTACAGTAATATATGCAAAAATATTCCAAAAGTATGCAAATGTACAATTTTCAAGTCCTGTGCATTTAATGTGTTTGTATGTGTGTGTATCTGGGGTATATGTAGGTACAACACTCTCTTGCAGCAGCGGACTAAACTTGAAGACCTGGAGAAAGCCCTGAAGGAAGAGCAGGTGAAGATGGCTCTGGAGAAAGAACAGCACAGGACGACTGCAGCTGAGTGTTGTAGGCTCCGCGATGAGAAGGACTGGTGAGGATTCACACACAGATACACAGGAGCACCAGCCCACTAATACACACCTCCACTAACACAAACATATTTTCCGTCGCATCCACCCTCACAGAAGCAAATGCTCAAATGTTGTCATGAATGTACTGTTCAAAGGCTGAACCAGACATACCGCCAGCTCCTGAATGACAACGAGTTGCTGACAGCAGATCACAAGCAGCTCAAGGGTCAGTTGAATGAGGCCAAACTGGAGCACACCTGGCTGCAGGCCGACTTCTCCAAGCTCAAGAAGGAGTTTCAGCAGCTGGATATCACCTCCACAAAACTCACCAACCAGTGTGAGGTACAGACATACTGCCTATTGTTCCAGTGTTCAGAACTTAAAGCTGAGACTATTAATATAGAATTAGAAGGAGCCTGGGACCTGAAAAAACTGTAAATAAAACAAATGTCTAGCATCAAAAATCAAAGCTATGTCAGTTTTTTACACATTAAACAAACTGTGTTCTTAATTATACACAAAAAACATATAGCTTCTATACTTTATATTATGAGTAGCTGTTAGTGAGTCCTAGCACTTTTTTCCCAAACCTGATAAAAAATAAAAAAAAAAAAACAAAAACAAATGTGCATGGTTCAAATAACATAAAGTTACAACATAACAAAATACACTTCATTTGCATTCCATTTAATCAACATTACTCAGTCAATTCTTCTGAATTATTAAACAGAGATGTCAATCTACAAGTATTTTTTGTTAGTTGTCAGTATATTGATAGTACGCTAACAGCTAATATTACACAATCATTCATATCAGTAGAAGTACATATTTCATGCACACCCACAGTAGAAAAACAGAATAATAGAATTGTATTTTTTTACAAATAACATATAAAACTGTCTGTGTCCACATGTAATTTTGATACAGTTGTTGAGCCAACTGAAAGGGAATTTAGAGGAAGAGAACCGCCATCTGCTAACCCAGATTGAGACCCTGATGCTGCAGAACCGAACGTTGTTGGAGCAAACTATGGAAAGCAAGGATCTGTTTCATGTTGAAGAGCGACAGTATATGTGAGCAGATCATAGTGTTTATGCCATGTTATTATGCTAATTTGTGTTAGAAGCTTAAAAATGCTAGTATTAGGGAGGAGGAAGTTTGGTGTGAGCATGATGTGATAACATTCAGCAGCAGGATAAAAAACAGAACTGATGATTTATCTTTTGCTTCACTCACTTCAGTGACAAACTAAATGATTTGCGGAGGCAGAAGGAAAAGCTAGAAGAAAAGATCATGGACCAGTACAAGTTTTATGAGCCCTCACCTGCTCGCAGGTAAAGTGCCTCAATCTGTTGCATTTCATTCCTACAACTGAATGACACATTTCTAGATTGTTATTCAGTCACAGTGTGATATTTGTTTAGTAGACTCTATTTTCCATCAATCTCTCTGTCTATGAATGATGTAAATGACCTTACTTTGCAGAGGATGTGGTGTATGTGTCATTGTCTGTGATGAATGATGATACGACATGTTTAAGGATGGTATTTGGGTTGTGTTTGGGTTTAAGCAGTGCAGTGTTCATGCTTAAAATGTTTGGTGGATGTGGTTCAGCCAGAGCTGATTAGATGCTTCAGTGAAGGTGGAAAGAGATTTTTTTGTTTATCCCTCATGCCACCAGTTCAGTTGGAATCTATAATTACAATGATTTAACTCAGTTTGAAGAAACATTGTCCATCTAAGTTAACCACAGCTATTGTTTCTCATTGCTCTTGTTTGTTGTCTGTTTCATAGACGTGGGAACTGGTTAACCCTTAAACTAAGGAAGTTGATGAAATCCAGTAGCCGTGAGCAAGTAACTGAACGCCCACCCACACCCACACACTCAGCGACTACTGAGCAGCATCTCACCTGTCACGACAACAACTCCTTCATCAGCTCAGATGGCTCTGGAGGCTCTGCCTCCACCTTGGCAGGTGATGTCATCTCACCCAAACGCAGCAGCAGTGAGTATAAGCTTCTTCAATCCACCTAATCATCAGCTTGTCAAAACCAGAGTCATCAAAGTACCAAATCACGAGTCATCATCTGAAGCACATATACAGCCGATAAAACTATCCCCACCACCTTAGCATTTTTAAGGGAGATGTAAAAACTCTAATAAATTTTTATTTATGTAAAACTGTTTGAGGAGGGTAATGCATTTTTTTGTATCCATCAAACACAATGCAATATTTCAGGTCTCAGTCTCAGCTTTAATGTAATTTTAGAATATGTTGTTTGTGTTGTGTCCAGTGAGCCATTCTTCCTGATGCATGATGTGTGTGAACTTTCCTCAATATGTCTTTCCTGTGTCTATCTTAAGTGTTAATGTATTTCTTCACTGCTTCCACCTGTCCTGGCCTCCTCCTACCCCTTGTCTTTCCCTTCCTTTTGAACCTGCCTCCTCCTTTATTCCTCTTACCCTCTGCTTGCTTCTGACCTCTGCTCACCCCCTCATGATCTCTGTCTGTTCTGCATTTGGTTGGATTTTCTGTTAAATAGCCACACTCAAAATGTTTCCCCGTATGAGGAACAGACTGAAGGACAGAGACAAAGTCAAGTCCCTCTTCCGTCGTTCCATGTGTAAGAAACACTGTGGTCCAGTGTCTATGTTAGCCTTGTATTTATCATTTTATGTCACTGCTAACTTAGTAACAGCTTTATTGTTATTTCTTCATCATGTCACACTGCTAATGTAGCCTTAATTTGTGTAGAACTTACAATGCTGTGCAAACTCTCAGACACCATACTGTTATTAATGTGTACATCCACACAGGCCTCATTTCATCCCATATTACAAATAACATTTTTTGCACAGTGTCTGCTTTTTAGGACTATCTGGGGTATTTTATCAGAACATTAGAGGTCAATAAAATACTGCATTGCAGAAGAATGCTGCTGCTGCAGTAGTTCTGCTTAGAAGAGACAGCTGTGATAGCTCTTTATTGTTGGATGGTCTATCAGAGAAGCAAGCTATCATATAATCTCCACGACTAGTTCACCTCTTTATCCCCTTCCTCATTCACTCCCCACTCCTTCTAATTCCTTGATCCACCGATGCAGCCCTGAGCAGTCTGGCATACCCTTCACCCCCATCCAAGGAGGAGTGGTGGGCGCTCAGTTCACAGCAGCTGGAAGGGTGTGAGGATAATGTGGAGCCAAACAGGGATGACACATTGACCTCATCCCTCACCACATCCATCTTGTCCATTCTCCACCTTCATCCCACCAACGTGCCATCAAACAATCATCACACCTCTATTCACGTCACTGAAACTGTTCCAGATGTGTCTGAGCTGTGGGTGACAGGTAGAAGAATTTCATGAGACTCTGTTTTGTTCTGTTTTGTTTGACGTCATTTCCATTTGATTCATGTTGCAATGTAGAGAAGAGTAGAGCAAACTCAACACACTGTGGTTTTCTTGTTTTTCGTATAACGTGAAATTGAAATCTTTTACTTACTTGTAACCATTAAGTTTTTTTTTCATTGTCTCTCCATTTATGCTGTTTGCTCCACAGACAAAGACTCAAATGATAGTGCCGTGCCATCTGGATTTGAGGACAACGATGAGCTTCGGAACGATGGTAAAGCCCTGCCGATACTTGCTTAGTGGATTCCACCATCATACAGATGTATTACCAGCTCAGGAATTAGAGTAAATCCATCAAATTGCAATCATGACCTTGTTTTATGTTAATCTCTATGCTGATCACACAACCATCAGCTGTGTAGAAAACTTACTTTTGCTGCCCTCTGCTGGCCATAAACAAACCTTCGAACATGTTACAGATAAGTGTTAAGATGTTACCATCAGGCATGTAGTTCTTAGTTGCTTTATTAGTATACTAATATGTTGACATTGTTGGGGAGGAACTAGCTATATACAAGGGCATATTTAGGTACAGTTACTAACCAGAAAGTTAAAATCAAAATCTGAATGTACTCTTTTAGAGAAATGGTCTTATATGTCAATTATACCTGTGATATGTTTTTAAGATCAAAATATTCTAATCTTAATTCAAGTTATGTTGATGCTTTAATGAAAGTTTGATAGTATACAGTGTTGAGTCATGTTGTGGGGTTATATTTATACTTTTTTGTATATATAAGCCTATATGTAACATTTATTAGCACAGTACAATATAAGTTAAATCAGTTAAAATAATAGCATTAGATTTTAATACAGTATCTAGTAATCTATAATGTATTACATTTCACAAGTAACCACAAGACTGTGATCTGTTTCTAGGAGTGAATGGCACTCAAAGTCGAGCCCAAAGTGAGAGCAGTGGCGAGTTCAGCCTGAGCCTAGAAAATGAGCCTTGGTCAAATGGCAGTAGCCCTGTCCAGAAGCCTCCATCCCGCCGTTTGTTATCCTCCTTCCAGCCACCCAGCGACACCTCCACCCCACAACATAAACAGCAGCAGAAGCCATCCACTGCTGCACACAAGGAGAAAGGTTCTACTTTACCCACACAGAAGGAGCCTGGATCCACTCAGGACTTCTGGCTCACAAGGGGTACAAAGAGCATCAAGAGGGGCCCAAGAGGCAAAGCTGTGCGTCGATCATCAGATACAGGAGGCAAAATGTCTCAGGGCCTCAATGGGATGAACACAAAGTCAGCCTCTAGCAATGTTGAAACTACCCGAGCTGTAGCTTGTTCTCCGATCACAGTTCTGTATGTTCAGGGTAAATCATCTTCGATGTCCGGCTGCCTCAACTGTTTCTCTACCCCGCTAAGCAAAGATGGACAACAGAAAGGGAACAGGTCCCCCAAAAGTCTCCCTCGTGCCAGCAGTGTAATTTCCACAGCAGAGGGCTCATCCAGACGTTCTAGTGTCAACAGTGACTGCAGAGTAGCGGGAAAGGCTGATCCTCCACTCATCCAGGTTTCAGAGAAAATCAGTAATCCAGAGCAGCAGGACACAGAAAGTCCAAAACAACAAGCAGACCCCGAGACCACTAACCGTGAGCCTGAGCCCATTGCCCCAGTCAAACCTCCAAGAGACCCAGCAGTTGTTGTTGCCACCGACTGCTCAAACTCTCCAGTGCAGGAGTCCCTTTTTGGCTCCTCGTTCACTTTCAACTCTGTTTTCTCCAACACAATATTTAGTGATTCTATGATTAGTACTTCAACTAGTTTGGATGCACTTGAAAATAATGAGACCTTCAAACATCTGCATCCACCTCTAGTGCAAAACGGTCAAAGCTTGGAGTCTGTCTGTAACACACCACAAACACAGCTCAGTGTAGAAAATGAGCAGGGTCTGAATGCACACCATGGAGCTGGACTGAAAGAGAAGGACAAGACACTTGCTATATCATGAAAACAGCTGCTGCATTGTTGAATGTTGTGTCAGTTTGATGATGCAGGTTTGACTGCAAGGTCAGTTTTCATCAATGTAGCACAATAACATACTTTAAAGTCAGTGCGCTCCAATATATTTTACATTTTATTCCACTGACCACAGTAATTCTCAAAGGTGCAATTTTTGTATTAAGTTGTTTTTTGTTTTTACACTGCAGTCAGTTAGTACATTTCCAGCTTTTACTTTATATGCAGTAGCTCTAGAAAACAAATGTTCCAGCAACTCTGATAATTATGTTTATGCTCAGGTTCTGCATAATGTACTAAATATTAGATGTCTTCCTTTTCCCCTGATGACTAGAGGTAGTCTGCACCATTTGATGTGGCACAAGCGTATTTAATTTCACAATCACCATGACAATCCTGTTATCTACATTTGTGTTTGCCAAAACATTTTGTCCATTTTTGTCTATTTATGCTCACATTGTATATTTAAGTTATTTTATATGGATTTCTGCCTCTTAATATTGAGCCATAGAGAAGGTGATGTTTATGTGAGAATGAGTGTGTTTACATGTGCACCAGTTTTACTGGTTCACCTGATGAGAGAAGACCTAACCAGGTTATGTTACACTTGTAAAGATCTTATCCTGAGATGGTGAGATATCAAAACATACAAGCATAGAGATGACAGAGTCTTGGATACTGCCAGAATCATGGAAACAGGAGGATGATATTTGAAATAAGACTGTGCTGTATTTGACAATGTTGTTTTTAATCTTTCATGCCAATAAAGCCCACAGTTCTCAAATTTCTTGTGACTAATGGAAGGCCCTAAAACTGGACTCCAGTATATCGGTGTGCATCTAAATACATTCAATGTGTACATATCTTGTAAAAAATAAATTAATTAAAAAAATCAAACCTGAGTGCTATTTTCCCTTAAATAAAGACACCCACTATGCAAAGTCCATTCGATGCGTTGTCATTCTTTTATAACAGTGCTGTTACGTTGCGACCTCGCTGTGCTTTCATTGGTTGACAAGTCAGTCACGTGACCACATGCGGAAGTGTATTTTTTTCTGTCAGATAAACAAAACATTCGTGGGAGGTTTTCAGTTGGAGTGACCCACTGGAGCTGCTTTGGAAGCTTTGGCGTTTAACCGGACGGTTTTATCCAAGCTTGTTTGGGACAATGCTCAACGCGGCCGCAGCGGAAAGGAACAAGGAGCCCATCCTGGCGGTGCTCCAGGGCAGCGTGAACACCGGGAGACCCCTGCAGGCGCTGGAGATCTCCTCCGGTACCGGGCAGCATGTCACACACTTTGCTCAGGCCCTGCGGAATATAACCTGGCAGCCCTCAGAGTATGACCGACAGTCTCTAGTCAGGTGAAGGTTTTTACATACCGTTATTTTGTTATCACATGAAATGAACGAGTAATAGGCTACAGCTGAGGCACGACATTGGTTATGTAACTGAGGTGTAAGACTGGGTATTACAACTGCATTTTGTAGGAGGTTTGGTTGGATAACATTAGCAACTACATAAGCATCATAAATAGTGGTGATTTAACAGGCGTTGTGTGCTGCTATATTGTGTGTTTTGTTAGAAAATGCCTGCATTAACAACCCTTTGTTTTGATTCCATTCCCAGTATAGAAGCATACAGAGCACACTACAGGCTGAATAATGTGAAGCCTGTCATCCACCTGGATGCTTCTCTGCCCTATGAGTACTGGGGAGGAATCCAACCCGAGAGCCTCGACCTGGTCATCAATATCAACATGATCCACATTTCTCCAATGGCTTGCACAGAGGTAGAACAGATGATTTTTAGATGATTATTTGAACAGTGTGCTGTGTTTGGTCTCATTTGACCCAGGAGCATTATCCTAGCTGAGACTAAATTAAGAGCCGGTAACCAGGGCAACTGCCTTAGCTCTTCACATTTTCAAAAACCCTTCAAAACATCCAACACTGCTTTGAGACCGCAGAGAGATGTGGCCCAGGTCTTATGTTTTTGATGATCTGTGACTCAGATCTTTCTCTTCCACAACAATGTTAACATCAATCATTGAATCAGGTCTTAACAAATTTCATCTTTAATATATGAGCCACTTGTATATGTCATCCCGAATCAGAGAAGACTGTGACCTTTTTAAATGTGGTGTCAGTCTACACAGTTACATCAAAATTCATGTCATTCTACACTAGTGGGAAAAAAGTTCTCTGACACCCTTAAAATTATACAGTCTCAAATATTATCATGAAATATTTGTGGAAAAATCATTTTTGTGTTTCAAAAGCTCTGGCTGCATCATACACACAAACAAATGAAAATGATTTTTTTTTAATTATTATTGTTAACAAGAAAAAATAGCAAAACTAAATTCTTGACCATTTCAACATGTCTTGCCCTGGATGAGTTTCATTATCTTGCTGAAACATCCAGTTTGGACCTCTATAGAACAGTACACTCACAGATGGCAGTGTGAGTTTGGAGAATGGCACAATACTTGGCAGAGTTAAGAGTGATTCTTAATGCACTTGCTATATCAGAAATTCATAGGGTTGATTTTGAATGCACAGCCCTTACTTTGACACTTCTAAAAACTATGAACACTAACAAGTCAAACAAAGAACTCTGAGCCAAGCAATAAATCTCAAATGAGCACTGCAGTGTGAATGTAGCCCATGTTCACTAGAGTTGGCTCAGTAAAGGTGGTAAAATTGCAACTCTCTTAAGTAATGTGTACAAGAGCAAAGCACAATCTCTCTGAAATTGTTCAGTTCCAAAAACCAAAAAATAAACTTCACAGGGACTGTGCCTTTTCTGTTGTTACCCCGAAGCTGTGGAACCAGTTGCCTTTAGATGTTAGACAGGCTCAGTCTCTGCCTGTTTTTAAATCATGTCTAAAAACACTCTTTTTCTCATTGGCTTTTAATCAATGAGTGAGATATTTTTTAGTTTTCCTATGTTGTTTTTACCAGATTTTAATTTGTCTTTGTTTTTATGATGGTTGTTTTTTGTTGTTCTTAGCCCGCTTTGCACTCTGTATTATCAGTGTTTTTATTTATTAATTCCCTTGTTTTATGATTCATGTATGGCACTTTGGCCAGCTGTAAAGTTCTTAAAGTGCTTTATAAATAAAGTTGGTATGGTACGGTATGGTATGGATTGGTATGGTATGGTATGGTATGGTAGATCTGATCTTCATGTGACATATGGTTATCCCCTCATATTGAGAGATCTCTAAACAAGGTTTCTGCAGGTCCTTACAAAGTCTTAATTACAATAATGTGAATTTTAGGCCTAAAAATGTTATAAATGTGATTTTGACAGGTTGTAAATATTGATTAGATTTAATGTTTGCTTGAAACTTGGTGAAAATGAATGCAGAACATGGAGCCGGTTCCTTGAAGCTCCTTTTGATTCGGAACACTTATAAAGGCATTAGAGTCATATGGGAAGAGAGAAAGACATAGAGCTGCCATGAAAAATAACAAAAAAACAAAAGCACATCCTGTCATCACCAAATATTGCTTTGTGTTCACACTGAAGGGTCCACCAAAGCTTAGAAAAATGTCTCATATTGTGTTTATTATGGTCATAAAATTTCTTAAAGTTATAACCTGACTTGTTGAAACCTGCAGAAACCCTGTGTAGAATAGGAAATAAATTAATTGTTACTGCCTTTACTGTTTTGGTTTATCTTACCCTTACATGTCTCAAAGTATCTATATAAAAGGGTCAATATAAAATAACTAATTTGTTCACAATAATTGGAGGATGAGAGCAAAACAATGTTGAATATTTACTGATTGCCAGGCCCTTCTTTTCAGCTTCCATGAAGTGAAACTATTGCATCATGCACCACTTTCTAATGTCTGCCTCAGGACTTTAGATCTAGATAAAAAAAAAAAAAGACTGAACAAACAAGGCTGTAGTAGTTGCATCTCTCACCACTCAACTCCCACTGATGTTAGTGCCTTAAGACATCACGTTTTTTTTTTTTTTTCTTCAAGGGTTTATTCAAAGGAGCTGGAGCAGTGCTAAAGCCACAAGGTCTTCTGCTGACATATGGCGTGAGTGAAAAACCATTTATTTCAAGTCATAAACATGCTCTTACCATACACAGGAAAGTGTTAGAGTATATGCTACATAATGTCTTTTCTTACCATCTGCAGCCCTATGCAGTGAATGGTCACATCACCCCACAAAGCAATGTTGACTTTGACTACAGCCTACGGCAAAGGTCAGTGATCCATCTTATGTGAATTTGATGCTATTCAGGATTTAATTCAGTTATGAGACTATTTGTGATTGAAACTGCGTTGTCAGAGTCTTTTGTGTTAAAATGCATGAATCCAGCTAATAAGGTCAGTCCTATGGTGGCATAAAATCAGAACTTTTCACAGATAATGAGAGTATGGTTTTCATAAAAAAAAGATGCCGTGATTGTAAGAATTGTTGCTTTATCTCGTAGAAACCCAGAGTGGGGCCTCCGAGATATCTCCCTCCTCAGGTCTATAGCAGAAAGAAATGGTTTATTCCTGGAGAAAATGGTATGTAGTACACTGTCTTAGACATTTGTTGAGAGATAAGATTATGGGAATACAGGTTTAAAATGTGCACTGCTGAAATATTTTTTCTTTGTTAGGTGGACATGCCGGCAAACAACAAGTGTCTTCTGTTCAGGAAGGAGAGTTTGGTGTGAAGTGTCCTGTCATTCCTTATTCTGGATTCAGGACTGGAGCAGGATTACCAAACGCCTTAACTTCAAATGGAAGCTTTGCCAAATTTTCTAGGACTGTTAATACATCATGTTTGCCCATATTCTAAAATACAGTGTGTTATCAAAATTAAACAACTTGATCTAAATGTGACATAAGGTACATTCTTCTGTGCTGCACATGAACGTTAAATCATAGAGTTCATTTTTTTGTTCCCTGTGCACTAAGTCCATGCAGATCCAGCCACCTACTCTTTTTTTCCTTATTCATTTTTTAGACTGTCAGAAAACTAACGTGGGAGAAGTGCTTTGGAGAGGAAGATATTGAACATAGAATGCACTGGAAATTTCACTTTGAAAGCACACAAACTGTAATAATAAAAACAATGGAATGCTGGTGTAAATGATGGCATGAAGAATTTAAATAATCCAGTGTACAATAAACACAATGTACTACAACAAAACATAATAAAAAACAATAATATAAACAAAGGTGTCTTTCTTTAGTTTCACAAGTTATGCAGTATACAAGCTCACCGACTTGTATGACTCCTATTATAACGACTACTATTTTTCAGAATAAAAACATTGAAAATATGTTAAAAAAAATACATATTTGGGGTTGTTACTTTTACATAAAAAAAGCACTGTATCAGGAGTGATATGTTTAAGAATTCATAGTGGTCAAGCTCAGTGACTGAGAAAAATGATAAAGAATTATATAAAAAAAATAATTTGCATTGAATTTTTTTTTAATTGAATTGAATTTTGCAATGCAATGCAATAAATGTATTATTCTATTAGAACTTTAACCCCTAATGGAATATTGAGGTGGCAAACTTGGGGCTAACTTAGCCATAGAATTATGAGTTTTTAACAGTTACCTTGTATATAACTTATAACAATGTTAATTTTATATTTTTAGTAAATTACCAGTGAGCAAACTACATCCAGGAGTGACAACTGAAGTGTACTTTCTTACATACTTACACTACGGTATTCCTGCAGAAACAAAAAAAAAAAAATCACCTACTTTCAGCAAATTTTGAATAGTATCATATAACTGAATATGATAAACTTAAACGTTTAAATATAAATAAAAAAGGTATGTAACATAATAAGAAAGTGTATTAAATGTCAGCTAACTGTTCAAGAAAGAAGAAAACCTCAATATAATATGAAAAATTAGTTATGAATATGTGATCCATTTTAGGGAAAATATGAATCAGTAAATCATATGGACAGAGCAGTCACTGTGTAAAAGGAAAGACCACTTTACAATAAAAAAGATCAATTTAACATTTAGATGAACGCTCAGGACATACCTGGAATGTAGAAAAACCTGTGTTGTACTGAACATACAAAATGTTCCCTGTTACACTGAACACTAAATTAAAAAACGATTATTAAATATTTGATTCTGCTCTAACAAGTCTTAAAGTCTTGGGAGTTTTGTTATGTATCACAGCCCTTTTTGCCCACAACTTCACGCAGCCTCTTGAGTCTACGTTCAGTTATGGCTCTGACGTAGCTGTCTGGCTGGATGATTGCCATCCCATCCTGCACTATACCCATTACCAGCAAAGGGTTTTCCTCCACAGTAATGTTGGGGCAGGGACAGCTCCAGTCTATCTTAGCAATAGTCACCTCTAGGTGCTTTGTGTTGAAGAAAGTCAAACCCATCTTTTCATCTCTGAGGACTTCTTCGAGGCTGAAGCGGGCTAACCCAGACTCCAGATCCTCAACCAGCTCAGTCAGCCGCCCCACAATGGCAAAGTCACTTCGACACAAGCTGGGCACCATTTTCCCCTTTACCCGGCAAGTCTTACAAGGTTTCTTTTTTGGTTGTGGACAGTTTGCCTCACACTCCTTTTTGGTCTGGAAGCTGTTGGCATTCCCGTGGCAACCACCGTAGGCAAAGGCTTGGCATTGTTTCATGATGGAATTCCATGCCCACCGAGCCTCCCAGGCTTTGCAAGGACCTTGAACGGCAGGTAGGGAACATATTCCCATCCCCTCTCGCTGGCAGGATGCCTTGCACTCCTCAAAAGTCTCAAAACGATTGCGGCTGTCATCACATCCACCGTTGCTGAAGGCCAGACAGGAAGCCACTTTGCTGTCATAGTACCAGTCCACATGGCGCTCTCCACTGCATGTTCTCAGGTCCACCTCAGCCAGACAGTCGGCTGGAGAGAACGGCCGCCCCATTGGCATCTCAGGGTCTTCAGAGAAATCATCATCTGCCCTGCGGATGACTGACAGTGGGTAGTCTGCGCGAAGAACCCCAGCTGAATTCCTTGCAATACAGGTGTAGATACCTGTATCCCACACCTGAGCATTGTAAATGACCAGCTGTCCTATGTTGGTTATAACCACATTGCCATACATCTGGTCAGGTCTCATGACCAGCCGCTCACGCCGTTCACTCTGTTTCTCCCATGTTACATCAGGTCTGGGGACTCCAATAACATCACAGTGGAAGTTGACTGTGCCACCAACATAGATGGACTGGTGGTGAGGGTTGGAGTACAGAGTGGGGGGCATTGGGTCCTCTTGGGATGATGTAGGGGTGGGGTGAGCTGTGGTGTCCTGAGGCAATGGACTGGTGTGGGGCCCAGCAAGGTAAAAGCGGCAGGCGACCACAGTTAAAGTGACCCCCCGGATGCAGGCCTCTGCATCCATGTAGCAGCGGTTGAAATAAGTGAGGCCATCTGAGGCACAGGTGAAGTTGGGCTCTTTCTCACAACGGTCCTGACACTTGCAGATGGGCTGGCCGTCCCAGATGTCACAGGTTGCTCCCTGCTGGCTGCAGATAAAGCCATCGCACGTAGCTGTGGAGCTCGGGTCAGCGTCTCCCTTCCCTCCACCTGGCTGGGCTGAGGTGCCATCAGAGAAACGTGCAGCCACACAGCTGTTGAGGCCACACACGTTGGTGCAGCATTTCTCAAAGTCAGCACAGTCCTGCATACACAAAACGCACAAAGCAGCATTTGGATGGTAAATTAAAATGCACAGAAATCAACACTGAATTTTTTATCATTCTCTATTATCCAACAGTAGTGAAAACAAAAACAACATCACCTCATCGACGTTACATTCTCTCTCGCAGGTGCTTTGCGCATCAACCCAGAGATTGGAATTCAGTTTATTAGGACAAAGTCCTTCGTGT
The DNA here is from genome assembly GCA_037367295.1 of Apogon hyalosoma. NCBI lineage: Eukaryota > Metazoa > Chordata > Actinopteri > Kurtiformes > Apogonidae > Apogon > Apogon hyalosoma. Next base: position 18,772,666 of record JAPQRP010000001.1, on the reverse strand, counting down.
TCAACTTTGGTTCCTGCCACACTTGCACTCCGGGAAGGACCAGGTGTTTTGCAAACCAAGATGATGAAAAAAAATGCCCGTATCCATCCTACTCGTCTGTTTGATTTGGGTGCATTTTGCAAAGGGTTATCCTTTATATCCTCCAGGAATTTATACATTGTTGCTTTTCTGCATGAGCCACCCTATTATAAATTCCATAACTCATCCAGCTCTGCAAATGTGAAAGGAAACTGTCGATATTATAAGTGGTCGTCCGTTTTGCGCGTAAACATTTTGGAAAACAAGCGTCAGTGTGCTGTGCGCAAAGAGGAGAGCTGCAGCATTCCCAACAATCAAGACGGATTCCCATACACCGGCCATCTACCAAAAAAGTATGTTCCTGAAATTAAGTTCTTTTTCAAAATTATCCAACTTCTCGGCTGCACGAAATACTTGCTTAGATTTTCAAAACAAATAGAGAAACAAACATGGAGCAAAAGCTCATTTAGGTCGTTTTTTTTTTCCCCGAACAGCGATAGAAGCGAACGAAACTGCACAATGAGAGTTGACGACGCAACATCAGCCTTTCAGAGTGTGAATGGAGGTGGAAAGGGCAGCCCCCCTGACCGCCCCCATGCTCGTCCAGAGTCTGAAACTTTTATGAAGCAACACCATGCGCTCAGCAACTGGACAAACACTGTAAAAACATCAAAGAAAACGTGGGCCAGTAGTGCCAAGCTGTCCCAACAACTTTGCGCATGGACGTACGCATTCCGGTGAGAAATACAAGGTTAAATGTGTCCAGACTGAATATACAGAGGTGTCATTCATTTTAAAGAGGTCATAAGCCTTATTCACTCTTAAAAAAAAAAAAAAAAATGGGGGGGGCTTAAGTTGCGGGTATGTAATTCTTCCGCAGTCATTTCCATCCATTTGGGGATGCTTCATTTTCTGTCAAGATAAGCAGATCCTAGTTTTCTTTCACAAATCAAAGCATGTTGTTTAGAGTCGTTTAGTGGGAGGCTGAAAGCATGAAAGCCAAACACGGGGCGTGTCGCATCATGTCTTGCAAAACATGTTGTTTACGCCCTCCTTGTCTAGACGTCGCTCAATTTACCACCGTCCCTCATTCACACGGAGCTCAGAGATGCCACGGTCAGGTGGGAAGACATAAAGCGCCACATTTTCTATAGTGTGCAACTCATCTTTGTCCCGGCACCGCTCCGAGGCTCTGAGAAGCTGCTCCCCTCATCTTTTCATTGCAAGTGACCTCACAACCTTTGGGTGACTTTTGACCGAGCTGCATTCATGCGCCCCGGCGATATCCCGGTTATCCAAAAGTGGCCAGTACCGACAAAGAGACTAATCAATTCAGCACCCCCCACCGAGTTTATGGCACTGACACACCGACGGCCCCGCACCGGACAAAGGGAACAAAACAAACCCCACAATTCCCACGACGACCTTGACAAATGTTAAATGAAAAATATCATAATATAGCGCACACACACACACACTGATAAAATACAATAAACTGTTGGAATTTACTTTGTTTATTTTCAGGGGTGGCTTCAATGTCTGTGTCAGATACAAAATTGTAATCCATCTGGTGTCCAATCCATGTTATGACAACAGCTCTGAAGCTACATTCAAACGTCCACTCGAGAGTTGAGTTAAAAACCGTTGTACTGGTCTCAATATGCAACCACATGCATCCACTTATCCATCTGGTCTTACTACCGACAGCCATGAAACTGGGAAGGTTTGAGTGGAAATGCAGCAGATGATCAACAGGGGTGGAAATTTTCCATATTAGTTTTCTTAAAAGGTAGGTAAATTTATTTTTAAAAATCATTGGTTAGTTATTTTAACCAAAACTAGAAATTGTGCATTTCCAAAACAAAATTTGAGGCATGACATTGTTTATAGTGATATTTTCACTGTTGAAACAAACTAACGAATTGAACATAATTTGTCTTTCAGCCTTTCATCAAATGTTCTCCTTTTGTAAATGCATTTCTAAGAAATCTTAGAAAATTACATTAACCAAATAAGCAGCAATAAAGTATAAATGCAAAAACAAAACAAAAACAAAAAAAAGCAGCAACATTCAGTAAAATATACAGTAGCAGATGGCTTTCCACCTCTGATTATGTTAATCCCATATATAACCACATGGCCACAAAAAATGAATACCAGATGAATATTGTTGTACATTCATAAATACAGAGCATATACATAAACATATTAAAAATTAATATGAATGAAATTAAAAAACTCTTTCATCACTTTTCTGGGAGTTCAACCTGTCCACTACACAAAACTAAAAAGGCTCCTTTGATAAACCATCTCTCTGAAGGCCAAAACTGACAGGGCATTCAGTATGTACATCTGCATTTGTTTCCTCATGAGCACCAAGCAATCTTTGAATTGCCCAAAGAATTAACATATGAAAAGTGATCATGCTGTTTACACAATCAGTTTCAGCAATGATACAATTAAGGATATGCAATTTAGAGGCATACAAGGTCTGCGCTGTCCAAACCAGTGACTGATGGAGATTAAGGGGGAGTGAACAAAACATTAACTTAGCACGTCTTATCAACAATACAACTTTACTTGCCAGTCTCACAATCTGGCATTAACTAGTTCTGAACTAAAAATATTTTTCAATGGAGGTCTTTACCAAGCTTTAGTCCAGTACTAGCTTGTCATGCAACCAGTTGTGCATGTATGTATCTTTCTCAAAACCAATCTGATTTGAGTTTTGAATAATCTTCAGGTTGTAAAAAGAGGTTTTTAACTCCTGACAAAGGCTATAAGTCCCACAGACAAGTTATGAATCAATGCAGGTTTCCCACAACACTCAAGACAAAATAAGCACAAAGGGCTCATCTCCAGAATAATCACCAAATACACATCACAAGGGGCACACACAATACTTGTACGTACAATTTCAAGTTCAGTTTTAAATATCAATAAGCCACTTTCCAAGAAAAAGCTAGCTAGTGTCCCTCCATGCATTCGTAGTGTCATCAGGTGAGTGATAATCCTTGATTCACATCTGTTGGTTCCAGAGACTTTCTGTTATATTTGATCAGTGAGCCTCTGTAGTTAAGAGTACAAGTAAACAGACATCCACAAGATGGCATCAGCAAGCCCAAGGAGAACAGAGACCATCCAACCATCCATGTCATTTTGCAAAGTTCAGTTAAATCCATCTCTGCTGGTAGCTCTCCATGCTCCTTTCTGGCCTTGTGGCCTCTTAGGAGCAGCAGTTCCTTTAATATTGGCCCTACGGAGGAAACTTCCTCCACTTCCTCACTATGATATCTTACAGTTCCCCTTGGATGACGTTGAGTTCTTTGGAGGACTCTGCGGAGGCCTGAAGGACTTTGAACGTTTCAGACTGTTGCCTTTGCTCCCACCACCACTACCACCAGAGGCTGCACTGTTGGCCACAGAGTAAGAGCGTCCATGCATCATGACCGCATTCATGCCATTGGCCATGGAAAAGGACTTGAGGTGGGACTTGATAGCCACAGGGAGGGGCAACTTATCGATGAGGTGCACCGGTGTGCATGAGACAATCGAACGGCAGCACAGATCTTGGAGGCTAAAGACTGCATGATAGGATGACACAAAAAAAGGACATATAGGATGTTAAAAACTGCAAATGAGTTTATCTACATTGCTCTTCAACAGATTTTAGACCTGAAAAACATTTTACGTGAACCGAGTGGGCTCTACAGATTTGTGTTATAAATCATGGGTGTACAAGCGGGTCTCCAAGTATCACTGTAACATGCCCTAAAATTTAATAATCACAACACTGGTGTACAGAATCAGTTGAAAAAAAACTGCTGATATTTAACAATTTGTCTGTCTTGCAGTATATATCATTGTAATGGTCATTTTGAAGGGGGGGGTCTGGAAAAACTCAAGAGTAGTATCAGTTCTCAGGGTAAAACAGGCCTCACTGAACAGCTTTCATTAAAATAACCTGTTAAAACTGTGAATGAGGTTCTTCAAAACTTGATAGATTTGATTATTTCACTCAACATTATTTGTGCCACAGACCTTTTAATTGCAATTAAAAAAGCAATCATGATCTGACTCAAAAGGTAAATGTATTGAAACAACTCACCTCTATTGGGTCTCCAGAATTTCTCCATCCCATGTCTCATCAGAACAATGCGTGAAAGTTCTGTGAAGGACTCAATGACATTGAAGTTGCACAGCGGACTGACCTCAAAGAAAGTCATGCTGTTCTTTTCTGCATAAGCTCTTGCTTGCTCTGTTGGAACCTGCCGCTTGAAGGCCAGGTGCAGGCGGTTGCCTACTAGGATCCTTGGCACACCTGGGGCATGCTGAAGTGAAAATAAATGATGTATTATAGGAGTACTGTTACAAAATACTGAAATATTTGAAACAGGACATTTGCAATCCTTACATGGAGATTACAATCCTTAAAATGTATTTTCAGTATTTCTTAAGTAAAACAGACCAAACATATACTGGTATACCTCGTCAATTTCCCGGATCCAGCGGTCGATGCCATCAAATGACCAGCCATTAGTTATGTCATATACAAGCAGGATGCCCTGTACAATTGAATTCAAGAACATCAAAAAAAGTTTACATGAAATTGAAAATTACACATATTAATAGTTTGATGGATCCTAACCTGTGCCCCCCGGGAGTAAGATCTGAAGATGGTGCAGAATCTGCCTTGCCCTGATGTATCCCTGTAAGGACATACACCCAAACTGAAATTGTCCGACATGTTACAGATACAATTATTACTGCTGCAACCAATACAACACTTACCATAATTCTAATTTCACTCTTCTCCCATCCAGCAGAATTGTAGTGGTTTTGTAATCAATGCCTGGAATTGTAAACATAGGTAATGTCGGTTAATGTGGAGTTTATATGTAATTTACAAACAGAATGGACAACCTCACAGCCACTCACCACTACTGTAGGCATAGGGAGATTCCACTGATCCATCTTGCAAACTTTCTAAGATTTCTCCTTTCCCAACGTCGCTGTCTCCGACCAAAAGAAACTTCAGGAGATAGTCATAACTCTTGACAGGACTGCTCTGAGTTCCCATCATCCCACGCATTGGATCCGATTCACAGAGAGCTTTATAAGCTCGCCAGATCACTGTTTGGGGCAAAGGGCAAACCAAACGGTTCCCAACAATGGTCGCTAGACAAAGCCGTTTGACGTTAGCCTCACAGCTAACTAGCCGGAGCACAACCAGCGATCTATATTAACTATATTTATCAACGCGTTTTCTTTTGAGGGGTGATTATTTAGCGATTCCACCAACTCTGATATTTATCGAAAAAAAGTGTTTTTAACAGTAGCAGAGAGCGGGCTAGAGACAATGACAATATTATGTTTGCGTAAATATAAATAATCAAAACAACCTTAGCTATTAGCTGGCTGTTTGCTAGCCAGCTAATCCAAACGACATTAACACATTGTCGCACTTACAGTAGTTACAAAACAGAAATGCTATTGGCTAGTACAACACAAAATGACACTCAGTTTAATCCTGCGCGACTTTTTACTTTGTTCGAGAAGAAAAACTCCTAAGATGAAGCATATTCATCCATGTTCGGGTATTGACCACAACCTCCTGCCAACGGACAAGTTAACTTCCTGGTTGTGACATCACCACTACGTAATATCCGGTGTTCGCTCAAGGCCTACCGGAAAATACGACGAATGAATAGTTTTTTCCTCATTCTTGTCTCATTGTATCGCTGCTAAATTTGACATTCATAGACTTAATTTTAAAGAAGTGTAAACTAATGTAAAAAATTACAAGATTGTGCCCGAGTTTTAAAATTTTCATTTAGTCTTTTACTTATGCATTTATTCATGCATTTATTAACCCTTTGTTTTTTGTTTTTTTTTTATATTTTCCTTTATTACTTAGTTTTTTCCCTCCATCCTCATCTCCATTTTACTATTTGACAGTGTACTTTGATAAACTGTACTCATACTGTACTAGATGTCACTGTATTAACCAAAAATCAATTCTAATAAAGAATTGTAAGATAATTATTAGTGCATACTAATTTTTTGTAGTTTATTTATTCAGTTTTGTTTCAATGGTATATTTTCTGTTTATAAATTTAGATTATATCTGTCTGATTTCAAATGATGTTGATTCTTAGAGTGTATTGTTTTCAATTTTCTTCTTAAGCACATTAACACATTCGCACAGCACCTTTTAATATTCAGACATGTATATATTGTTTTTTTTTTTTTTTATGTTATTTACCCATTTGGCCAAATGTTATAGTCTTAAGAATATAGCAAATGAGTGAAAGAACTGAATGAAATTTAGATAATGTGCTGATTGTTGATTTCATTTAAAGTTTATTTGTCATATTACATTGTTGGTTGGTAAGAGTAGATAACATGTCAAATAAGGATGCCATAAGGATGAATATTATTGGTCTGCTCTCAGTGGTTGTTTCTCATTTGGTTTTTGCAGCAGCTGTGGAAATTACCCCTTGATTGCAGGCTACAAAGCCAGGTACAACTCTCCTGTCCTGTTTAGCTTGTTTACCTGAGGACTGTTGCCAGAGGGGTCAGCTGGTAATGGAAATGGGGTTAATACATACTAGTCTTTTAATAGTGCTGTGTTTTGTCAATGCTTCTCAATCAAGGAGTTCATCTCAGTATGGCCCTCTTGGCTCCAATCCTGAGCAAGAGTGGAATAAATTGGCAGAAGCACTTGAAGATGAGGGAGTACTTGCTCATGGGCCCAGGAGTAAGTCACGCAGTGGGTCATCTGCGGTTCAAGAAAGAAAGGTTCCTACATATGTCACTGTCTCTGCTGACATGGTTCAGAAAAAATTTTTCAAGCCAGAGAAGGGATTCAGATCACTTCCTAGTTCAGTTGTGGAAATATTGCGTCCACCTCCTACTCCTGCTTCTCCGTCACTACCAGCAAATTCTAAGAAGAGCGTTGAAATGTTGTGCCATATTGACCGAATGTATGTGAGACTCAAGAAGGAGCTTTTTAACTATAGATATGCATACAGACTCTTGAAACTGGGAACCTGTCCTGTCAATAAAGCTGACAAAAAATATTTTTACTTTCTTTACCGCCTAAAAACAGATTGTGGCTTCAAAACAGAGGTTGGTGATTGTTCTTTGGTCCTAATTTTTTTTTTATTTTGACAAACTACCCACTAATTTACCAGTGTTTTCCAGACTACTGCAGATACTATGAATATTGAAATTACTCTGCACTACAAACCACCCGAATCCAAAAACCGCTGGATTCATTTGAGGGAGATGCCATTCAACATCTTCTTGCAGTGTAAATATCACAGGTACATGCGCTACACACTGTGTATAGTTTGAATTCAGTGTCGTGTTATGACAAACTAGGTGGTCAGATACTCCAGTGGTTTGACGCACAAGCTATATGTTACATATAAAAGTATTCTGGTCAGACTTCAGTGGACTGTCTACATAGGCTGTTTTGTCTCCAAAATGTCACTGATGCAATTGTATTTGTAATAACTTTGAGTTGTTTGCAGGTGGTTTCATTCATACACGATTGGTTTCCATCCCAAGCTGATGGGAGGAACAGTTTTTAAACAACTCGCACAGAAGAGCCATTTTCTCCTCATCACTCAAGATGGTATGTATCTTTGAATATTGAGTAATTCCTATGGTCATGTGTTGTATCTTTTTTTTGTTTATTTGTTTTTGGAAAGCAAAATTGGTGACCAGTTTCCATATGCTGAATGAATCAGTGATGTATGACCTAAGTGAGCATGGCAATGGGTAAACTTTAAATAAACTGCATTAATTTAATGTCTATAAATAGTAAACCTGAAGAGAGATTTGGATCTAAAAGTCACAACTACCTCTTAAATATGATACTGTTTACCTGGAAAAGCATTCTGAAGGTAAATATTGTACAGGGAGTTACCAGAAAGATTGACTTGGTGCACAAAATACAGATTTTGAGTAATTGATATAAAATTTACTTTTTTCTGGAGAAATTCAATACAAAGTTATTCAAATGCCAGTTTTGATATTTTGCTCTTTTGTCTTTCAGAATCAGCAGTTGCTAGTTTATATTACTACTTGGAAAAAAAATGGGATTTTGTTAATTTAATTGTCAGTTTTGTTTTCTTTTTATTAAATTTGTAAAGCAAATACTTGATGTCTTTTGCCACATTTTTGTCTCACATTTGAACACATGACAATCCTGATGGCTTTATAAATCACTTTGATAACACGTCACATAAAATATTATCGGCAAGTAATCTGGGGTTTTTCAGGAAAAGGACATCTAGTTTCCTTCACAGCATGAATTCAGTGTAAAGGTGAGGTGCCTGTAAAGCTCCTTAGGAGAATGCAAATGACAGTGAAAAAGGCAATTAAAAAGAGTGAGTTTTGAGAAACACTGTACACAGACTTTTATTGCTGTTCCTTTCTTCCCCTCAATGGTGCGGTCTGCAAACAAGAAAGCACTCATACTTCACACAAGCAAAAAATACAGTATATATGCAACACATTCAGGTATTTCTTGTCTTCAGAGCAACTGCATGTTTTTGATACAAACTTTAGCTGGAATATGTCGAAAACATGTCTTAAAGTAACCATTTTTGAATCAGCATCAGGTAATGAACTCACTGGAGCCAAAGTCTACACCTTGGGACAGACCATGTACTTCGAGGCCAGAAGAGCTAACACTGCAATTTCTGATGATGAGAGGATTTACATCAACAAGTGTTCTGTCACAACCTCCCAAGACCCCAACTCGAGTCCTAAAGCAATGGTTATTGACCAACACGGGTAAGGTTTGTTTCTTTTCAAAAATAATGATGTTTGACTTTAACAGAGGTAGTGAACTTGGTTATTGTCTCCATTTGTAGCTGTATGACAGACGGCAAGCTGACAAGACAGTCACGTTTCCTCACTTCTTCCTCAAAGAAGATCCAGAGGTTCAGCTTGGGTACCTTTGTTTTTAAGGACAAAACTTCTGGTTCAACATCACAGGTCTGTCAATATGAGCTGGTACAGAGCTATGTACTCCCATGCAGAAATTCAGCATATGTGACACGGCTTAAATATCTTTTTTTTTTTTTTTAAGCAATTCTTCATTCACTGTGACATCTCTGTTGGTAAACTTAAGCCGACCCAGACTTCAAAGGCTTGTAATTATGATTTGCCCACCAGAAAGTGAGTGATTTTTGGACACAAAACTTTTGGCTGTTATTGTATCTACTTGGGTTAAATCTGTTCTGTTAACCTTGTGTCTGTGGTTTAGGTGGAGAGAGCTGTACGGTGATGATGAGGTGTGCGCCTGCTGTGAAAAATCCTCCTGCTCAGCACAGATTAGGGGTAAAATGTTTCTTTTTTGTGCAGCTTTTCCATTATGGGGAAAAGGGGGAGACTGTACTAAGTTGAAAGATGACTTGACTTTAGCATCATGGTTATTGATTTTTTTTTTTCTTTCATTTGTTTGTATTCTATTTACAGCTTCCAAGAAAACAGACACCAGCATGTATACTTGGAAAGTTGACTTTAAGGATGGAAAAGTGAGATCCTTGGATATTGACACATCTAGTGGCCAGGATACCATTGAGGAAGACCACACAGACTTTGAGAACAACTGGGAAGATGAATAGTAAATGAAATGTAAACTGAAGTAAAATGGCTTGGTTCTTAACTTTCTCCTTGACTTATTGCATAATTGATCTTGGAGTAAAGTCACTTTCTTAAGATTAAAAACCTGAATTTAATATATTTTCTCTAATGGAAACTCTGGCACTGTTATTTCATTTAACATAATCATGTATCAGCATATTGGCATTTCTAAGCATCTCCTGGAAATGCATTAGAGCGTTTCTGTAGATACACTTGTGTGCCACAAGGGGATGGAAGAGATTCACTGGCTTACCCTGAACAAATTCAGCTGGGAGTTGAATGATATCTTGTGTTAAAGGGTTTCCTATCAGAACATGGTACAGCTGCTTTGTCTCAAGGCTATGTCCTATGAAGGTCAGCAAATCCTGTAGCCGATAAGCTACAAAGTGAGGTTTCCACACAGAGGGGTCTTTGGTCAAAAGAAGATGCATTAGCGCAGTTTTGAAGTGAAAATCCTTCAGCGTGCTACTTCCTGACAGCACTGTCTGTCTCTTGTGAAGGAAATGTGCGATTTCTAGAACCTGAATGTGGCACGAGTTGTCAGGTAGGCGTTGAGAAATGTGCTCTAAGAAACGATCTTCATATGAGACCAGGGAAAGTGTCCAGAAAGTATCCAGTTTGACAGGGGAATACGGTGTAATAAAGTAATGAGCATCTGTGTTGGATTTAACCACAGGATTCATACAGAAATGTATTTTCTTCCCAGATCTGAATCGAACTACCAGAGACCCTCCAGCATCAGTTTTGCAAATGTCAAGCTCAAACTCATACTTATGTGAAATGAGTGACCATGCTTGTATTATGGTGCTCTGAAACCACCTGGAAACCTGTAACTTTGACAGAAAAGGGGAGTTCTTATGGCAAAGCAGTCCATCGTAAGCATCTGTTATTTCTGTCTCTATCTTTTGACTGTCACAGTGAAGCAGGCAAACCATATCATCTGCATCAGAAGTCTGACAGTGGCAGCTATTTTGGATTGTTTTATTTTCCACGAGTTTTATTTGACCACAAATTTGCATATTGAGCAGTATGTCACTTATCTGGCTGTTCCAGGGAAGACACTTGAAAGAGTATGGCTCTGGTGGGCTCAAGGGAACGCAGATATTATAGGCATCTACAATCTGAACAGCCTCAATCGTCATATTGCAATTTTTCTCACATATTGTTCTCATCGCTTCCAGTAGGTCATTTGTAAATCCATCCAAAAACTCAGCCTCTATCTCCTTCTTAGTGGATGTGACTTGAACACATTTAGAATGAAAGCGTTGCAGAGTGTTGCTGTCTGGTAGAGACATGTCATCAGCGCCATAAGTCACCAACAAAGGACTCCCTTTATTGTGTCTCATTTGGGAATTTTTCCCCATGTATTTCCAAAAAAAGCGGATTAGAGAGACAACAGATAATGTGTTCCATATGTACCAGAGGTAATCTTTTTCCTCCTCCTCAATAAGAGCCTTTTTTGAAGTTTGGGTTTCTGATGTCTTGGTGTGCTGGCGAGGCCTTTCTTTTGCCTTTGTACTTTCTTGTTGCCATTGTGATGTGCTCAGGTCTCTTAAGCGACCATCATTTTGAATGTCTTCTCTCTGATTCTGGTGTTTGTCCAGCTGCAAATTCCTCTTTACTATTTGCTCATCATCATGGTCGATCTGTGACGTCTCAGGGTACATTTTGGATTTATGCGGCAGATCCACATCATCTATGAAATGCTCATCTTCTATTAATTTGTGATCATTAACAACGTTGACTTCTGAGAGTGGTGCAGCATCATTGTCAGTAACACGTTGGTCCAATTCTTTTATGTGAGCATCGTTTTGCTCATCATACACATTTTTTGCACCATTTTCTGTTCCTTTATCATCAGTGTGCATCTCTGGCTGACTTCCAGAAGCCATTTCCTGGTCCAGTTTCTCTCCTCCTTTAAGCAGCCTCTCCTCATGTGTTTGCATCTCTGCTGTTGTGATAGTATCCCATTCCTCAAGCCCAGGGTCATTTTTTGGACTCATTAGGAGACCCAGAGCCACTACGAACACTCGCAGGAAAGTATCCTGCATTGTCACAGCCTGTGAAAAATTGTTAAAAATCATGTCAGTGCTTGTAAAGAACGTATATAAGGGCCTGGCCAAGCAAAAGTGAACATGAGGGTTGATTTTTTTCTCTAAAACAATACTTTGGATCACTCAGCATGGGAGACATATATCTCTAGTTTCTAAAACTGTGTTTATTACACCTGAATTACAACTGGATAAATAAGAAAATATATGAGAATACAGAGTAGATTAAGAACAGTAAAGGTTGTAAATGAATGTATACAAATTCAGAATGTAAATAGCAGTGTTAAATATGTTAAAAATATATGCCTGTGTCGAATCTTATAAATCACCATAATCAAAAACTATAATGATTTTGAATGTTGTTTATTTAAAAAAACAGCAGAAAGATCTGTATTAATAAAGTAATGAAACATGTCACCAAAGACTTGTAATTTTATCAGTATCTTAATAAAATCTTTGATTATTATTATTATTATTATGGTGCATCACACTGAACAAATACCTCACTCTGTTACCATGAATTAATGTCTTTTAAAATTAAAATAAAAATGATCTCACTTTCATTTTTGGATACAATGTACTCTCATATATTAAGAAAAGTGTGGTATGCTAAATATTTGCACTTTCCTTGAGGAACAGCACTTTTTGGTATTTTTTCCAAACCTTGAATAACTGCTGTGTATTTATCCTCCGTTACTTTGTCAGTGATGATAAATTCATGTTTTTATTAAATATTTGGTTAACATTCCTTAATGGCATGTTCAAGTACTTACTCAGACCTACAATTTGAGCTATTATTGTTGCTGCTGGATTAATTTTTAAAAACAGATATGGAATGAATAGTATTGCTGCACAGTGCTTTCTCACTCATTACTCGCTTGGCCAGGCCCATAAATGAAAGCAATTACATACATTACAATACTGTAAGAAATGTCCCTGCAGGTATATTTCACAAATTATGTTAATCAAGTGAGAAAGAAACTTTTCCCCCAAGATTAGCTCAAAATGTCGAATTTCTACAATCACATTCTTTATCAAAGACAATTTATTACTGCATGTACAATCAAATGAACAGAACAAAGTACACGCACCTGAAAGAACGAGCAGTTATCTCAATACAGCAGTGTTCCGGTTATATGTGAACAGCGTAGGTACGAAGAAGGAAGCAAGAGACTAACCTTGCACAGCCACAGCTCAGTGGTTTTCTTCCTATTTTAGATGTAGTGTACGTTGTCTTTCGTCACCTATTTCCTGCACATGGTTTGCTGTGAGACTTTCATCAGTAACACATGTTGAAAAACTTCCTGTAAGTTTATGCTCATACTCATAAAGCTCTAAAATGAAACATCCGCGTTGTCCCTCTGATTTAATGAAAAACAGTATAAATGGCTGCGCTCTGGCTTGAACAATAATATGAAAGCCATTAGTTTTGTGCAAACAAAAGCTTGTTGCGAATGGTTTTCTGTCTGTGAATAGGATAGTAAGCCCCTGCCTTTTATCCTTTCGTGGGCTTCTAACTGGTTTGTCCAGCTTTACTCTATTCAGTGAGTGTGGTGGACTTTAAAGGCCTATGTCAGAAAAAAACATTAGTAATTGCAGAAATGTATTTTGCATGAAACATTATCTCTTGATTTATTTGGTTCTAAAAAGGCCAGTCTTCACCTGAGCAACAACCAAATTTTCCAACCAAAGGTACAGACATTTGAATGGCCTGAAAGTGTTTTTTGCATGTCTGAAGTGGTTGAGCTACAGCTGAACGTATTACATCTGAGGCCACATCTACACAGCATATTTAGAACTTAGAAAAAAGGGTGTGAATTGTTGAATTAAAAATAATGTAAGTATTTTCTACACCTTGCTTTAAATTTACTTTTGTAAAAGTGTGAGTTGAAAATCTTTTGTTACATCACATTCCACAAAGGTGTCTGTGAAGGGAGGGGCCTGATGACAGATGATGCGTAGGCTTTAAACATCAGAGAGTTCGAGAAACACCTTTGAGCCAGTCAGACGTACAATGTTTAGCTACATAAAGAACCACACGATACTTGCAATGGATATTGTCATTTTTTAATTTTTTCATCACTACTTTATTCATCTACAAATAGGTGAGTGTGCGTTTTTCTGTGTTACTTCTACCATCACTCAAATCATTAAATTGATCTATTTCCTAATATGTTTTGCTTTGTTTTCTAAAACTTTCACATACAATTTTTTTTTCTATTATTTATCATATGTCCATCCACCTGAAACCAATGACTGACAACCCATTGTGCATTATGTTAACTGAAATGGTTATATCTGCACTATTCTCTTTTAGTTTTCACTAAGTCGATGTTTTAATATTCCATTTAAAATTCTATATTTTATTTACTATTTTAACCCTTTAGGTACCAGAGTTTTTTGTTTGTTTGTTTGTTTGTTTAAATATTCAGTTTTGATATCAAGATTTCAAAAACTGTCTGGTTCAGCTGGTTATGTTGCTTGTAGCAATATTGCAACTTTGGTGCTTAAAGGGTCAGTCTTTATTCTCGCCTATGTATTTATAGCTTGTCTTTAATTTTTGTAAAGCATTTTGCTTTACTCTGGGTATAAATTGTGCTATACTTGCCTTGCAGACTTATTCACATTGTAACTAAGGATTCAAGAAATCTCTCAAGATGGATAAGTTTCGTATGATGTTCCAGTTCCTCCAGTCCAACCAGGAGTCTTTTATGAATGGGATCTGTGGTATCATGGCACTGGCTAGTGCTCAGATGTACTCTGCCTTTGAGTTCAACTGCCCCTGTATGCCAGAATATAATTATACCTATGGAATTGGGCTGCTTATTATTCCACCCATATGGTTCTTTTTGTTGGGTTTTGTGCTGAACAATAATGTGTCCGTGCTTGCAGAAGAGTGGAAAAGGCCAACAGGCAGCCGGAGCAAGGATCCAACAATCCTTCGCTACATGTTCTGTTCCATTACACAGAGATCTTTGATAGCACCTGCAGTGTGGGTGTCTGTCACCCTCATGGATGGAAAGAGCTTCATCTGTGCTTTCAGCGTCAACCTGGATATTGATAGGTTTGGGAATTTCAGCATCATGAGGGGATTGTCAGAGGTGGAGAGGATCAAACAGCTGGCAAAGATTCCCTGTAAAGACTTGGTGGAGAGTCAGGAAATGCGCATGGCAGCGTCACGATATATCAAGTGTATATCACAGGTAGCCTATTCTATGTTTTCATTCTCTGTTCACTAATTCATTCGTTCATGTGAGGTAGTTGTCAGACTGTTTTTAGATGGTAGTACTGAAAATAAATTAGAACATTTTGAGAAAGCAGAGTTCCTAATGGCAAACATGAACAACACAGGAGAAAATGGAAATCAATAAATAACACTGACCTAAATAGAAATAACTACATCTGATGGTTTCTGAATGTAATTACCTGTCTTCTTTTTATCATCAGAGCTTTAGCTACAGTCAAGGATAATCTAAAGTTGTACTCGAGGCAGTGGATTACACTGACTTCCCTCTCCTAATTTACATCTAATATATGCATCTTTAAAATGTTCTGTGTCGATTAATATGACATGTTGGAACACTTTTTTAAAGATAACTGTGCTGGATCAAAAAGGGCAAACCAAACCATCGGTTGTTGTGTATCAGCATGTTGGATTATGTTAATTCTAGAACCACTTAGTCCTCGTGAAGGTCGTGGGAATACACCCTGAACATGTCAACAGTTCATCGCAGGGCTGACACGTAGAGACAAACAACCATGTGTTAACATAGGCGATTTAGTTTGACCAATTGACCTTTTAGTGCATGTCTTTGAAAGCCGAAATACCTGGAGGGAGCCCAGGCAGAGGCAACAGTGTCCCACCCAGTTATGTTAATTTCTACCCCAAATCTGGTTAAATGGATAATCTATGTAAGCCCACCTGTGTAAAGTAGGCAAAGGTTGCAAACAAAAACCAATTTTACACAATATCTTGCACTCATTGGCAGATGCTAACAGTTAGTCTAACATTAACTAATGTGAGCTAGTTTATTGTCTAGTCTGAACCAGGCAAAAATGAATCTTCTGATTATATTGCACTGGTATACTGTTATGTTCATAAATCCCTACTGTCTTACAATTTTCTGTTTGATTTTGGAATAGAAATGGTTGAATGTCACATATGGTTGCATTGCAGAAGAATGAGCTTTATTTTCTTTTGAACCCCTAATCCAGGGGTGTCAAGCTGCGGTCCTCGAGGGCCGGTATCCTGCATGTTTTAGATATTTCCCCCTTCCAGCACACTTGGTTCAATTAATGATCAGCTCATCATCAAGCTCTGCCTGATGGTGATGTAATGGCTTCCAGGTGTGATGGAAGAGGGAAATATCTAAAACATGCAAGATACCGGCCCTCGAGGACCAGAGTTTGACACCTGTGCCCTAATCCAATGATCCATTAAGTCAGGGGTCTCCAATCCTGGTCATCGAGAGCCAGTATCCTGAATGTTTTAGAAGTTTCCCTCTTCCAACACACCCGACAGTCATTATCAGGCTTCTGCAGAGCTTGATGATAGGCTTTTCATTTGAATCAGGTGTGTTGGAAGAGGGAAACATCTAAAACATGCAGAATACCGGTCCTTGAAGACCAGGATTGGTGACCCCTGCATTAGGTCATTATTTTAACCAGTTTTAGGTCAATCCCACCTAAAATATGACCCAGCAGCCATAAATGTAACATTTGGGTTATTAAGACTATGGGCCAGGGTTGGAAACATTTTCTTTTTTTTCTCAACATTTTATTTTTCAAGTTGATAAGCAAATTTCATTGATTAGCTTAATTCAAAATAGATGTTAAATATCTTTTTTCTGCCACGCTCCAGCTCACTTTGCCCTTTGTGCTCAACAAGGCTTTCCTCCTCTCTTGTTAAGGAGATAAGTAAGTTTCTAAATACATTATTCATGGAAATGGGGCCTTATTTCAGTCCATTCATTCATTCATTCATTCATTCATTCATTTTCTAAACCCGCTTTATCCTCACTAGGGTCACGGGGGTCGCTGGAGCCTATCCCAGCTACATATGGGTGAAGGCGGGGTACACCCTGGATGAGTCGCCAGTTCATTGCAGGGCTGACATATAGAGACAAACAATCACTCTCACATTCACACCTATGGGCAATTTAGATTAACCAATGAACCTATCAGTGCATGTGTTTGTCCATTCAAAACACTGTTATTTAGGTCTTTGATCAGCAGATGGGCAGTTACACAGGCTTAAAATTAATGCATCTCTGAAAAATCTATTGATGTAAAGATTGTGTTAATGAGTGCTGAAGATGTCAGGAAACTGTTGCAAGTGCTATTGGAACACATTAACAGTGATGATATGAATTTTTTTCAGATGCTGAGGGTTTAAATCAAAGCCTGTTTCTATATTATATGTGCATATTTTGTCTGGTCAGTTTCTCTTTAGGGCTCAAACTACGCTGCAGTATTTTAAAAATGTCTATATTTTACAGGCATGCGGCTGGATGTTTTTGCTCATGATGACTTTTACAGCCTTCATGATCCGGGCTATTCGGCCGTGCTTTACCCAGGCTGCCTTCCTCAAGACCAAGTACTGGTCTCATTACATTGACATTGAACGCAAGATGTTTGATGAGACCTGTAAAGAGCATGCCAAGAGCTTTGCCAAGGTTTGCATCCATCAATACTTTGAAAGCATCAGTGGAGAGATGCGCAGGATTCACCATCACCACAGTAACGACAGTGACGACGAAGATGAAGAAAAGAAGATGAGCGATGAAGAGAAGCTTCTCGGCATCAGGGCTCAGGATGATATGAATAAAGTTTTGTGGAACTGGCACACCTGTAAACCAGCTCTAGCTCTCAGGAAGGATGAAATAGATGGTGAAACTAAGGGCTTACTGAATGGACACGTAAATGGCATAGCAAATGGGTTTGTACAGGGACACACCCGTGACGTGGAGAAAAAGGAATGGGCAGTGTATTACAGTAAGGTCTGAGTTCAAATGAAAGACGAAGAAAAGCTCCGGTGGGTGCTTTATTTTTCAGACAATAAGATTGTTTCAGAGTTTGACAAAGGATTTTTCAGTAAGTTAGTAAGTTCTACTTTTGTGCACTCATGCATATGATAATATTCAAAGTGTATGAAACTGTGCTTGTCAAAAGATGTCTGGTTGAGTTTACTTGGAAGAAGTAGTGGTGTCCTGGGTGTAGTGCAAAATGTGTTGTTTTTAGAGTCGCAAAAATGTTTGACCTATTAGTCATGAATCTCTGTAGAAAACACACTAAACTACTGCTCTTCTAAGGAACAGCACTTGGAAAAAATGTGTATGCTGCAGGAAAGAGCTCCCAGAACTGGCTAATAGTGACACATTACTACATTACTCTAATATGCTAATAAATATTTGTTTTGCTCTGAAGTGTGAGGCAGTGTAAATATTGCACAGATTAACTAACTGAAAGAAAAGAACTACTTGCACTTCATGCCCCCGCTCTCTCTTGGCACATTTATGATATAGCAAATATTTGACGTGCCATTGTCTAAAGACTTTGATCTGTACTAAACTGTGGAATCTAAGATCATCAGAACTTGATGATTAATACATTAGAATCTAGGAGTTACATTTTTTCTTCTCAAATCATATCCTCAATTGACACCTCGCCAGTGTTCCTGTATTTTCAATTGGGTAAATCTATGATGTATGCATAAACAAAATGTCTGGATAGCCACAACAATTTACATGTCGCAAAGAAAACAAGGTCAACATTTGCATCTCTCTCACTCTCTCTTATTTTCATGCTTAGTCCCTACTTTCATCAGTAGCTCCTGTAAAATCCTGTTCACTCTGGCTCTGAGGAATTAACATTAACGGTTTAAAAAGCTTTTAACAGTGGGATTATTTTATAGGATGTTTATAACAGTAAATATTTATGACCAGTGAACATTTTCACATAACAATAGTTTTCTCACTATATTTCACAAGAGGGCGTGCTGGTACTAAAACCAATATCCTCCCTGTGCCAACAATGACAACAAAACCCCATAACTCTGTCGTCTCTTGAGTTTGAAACCTGTAAACATCCAACTTAAGCGTGCAGTGTATTAAGGACTGTATTTATACCCGTGCATCTGTGCAGTCAATCCAGCTGTTCCTCAGTATTCAGCAATAATGTCATTACTAGAAGAGGGGAGGGTGAATGAAAATGGCATGGATCCCATTGAAGCCTCTCCCTCCCTCTGGGGATTAGTGGAGCAGCACTCCCTTTGACCGTCTCACAGCTCACCCAGTAGCCCAGCAGCTGCTGCTCTCTCCCTCAGCGAATTGGCAGCCAGGCCTGCTGGTGTGGGGGTGGACGTGCGACTTTGCGTCTTTGTCCAGGCTTTTATTTTACCTCCTTTTCCCTTGATATTGTTCCCCTTCCCTTTTCTTCCTGTCTCTGCCCACTGAGGTACCTCCTCCCTTCATCCAGGCTGTTCCTGCCTTGTCCCTCCTTTGCCAAAGTATGACATGATGTTTTTACAGAGAAAACACAAAGCAAATTCGAGAAATAATCAGAGCCTGCTCTTGCTTTAGAAATACTACGTTCAGAGGAGGGCAAATGAGGTTGCTGACCTCCACTTCATACAAACGGCTTTGTTTTTGGGTGTCAGGGCATCAGCCATGAACATTAGTGACCAGGGCCTCCCTCGACTTTGCTGCAAGTGTCTCTCTTGTCTTCCTCTCACATATACATGCACAGGGGTGTGCGCATACAGACACATACACATCAACATGCTTGCAGGCGCCCTATTCGTCAGTGTCTGGCTCATTCTGCCTTCCTTCTGCCTACAGATTGGAGGACAGAGGTAGTGAGGGAGGGCTGAGGGAGAGGAGAGTTGCGAGGCAAAACGGCTGGTCACATGAGCAGAGATCTGTTTACAAACCCAAGGCAGAGCAGAACAGAGCAAGGGGAGGAAGGGAAGGCGAACTGCAGGCTCTCTGAGCACCATTATGGATTGAAAGAGGAAGAGGTGAAGCCTGCCATGACAAAGCCAGCTGGAGGTTGGACAGGCTGAACACAACACGCGCAGACACACTCATGAACACACTCTGCCTTTGTCTCTGATTTTTTTTTTTTCTCAATTGAAGGAGCAGATGGTTAGAGGGAGAGTAGGATCCCCCCCTACGCACACATATACACACACACTCTGACTGACACACAAACAGACATACACCAGCAAAATACCAAACCCTGCTTGAGGACTGTTGTTGACTGCATGGAGCTGTCCTCACTTTGTTTGGGCTTTGAGGGAAGCACATCTTTGGCCTCTGTACCGAGGAGGAATAACCCCTGCAACATTAGAGGATTGAAGAAGGAGGAGACAACAGAGGAGAGGAGAGGGGGATGAGACTCGTGAAAATCCTCTGTTAAAAAGCAGCTTGAAGGGGAAGACAAAGCAGAGACTAATGCCAGATAATTACCTTCATTGTACAAGGAGTGTCATTTTGAACTGTGGATGTTATTGATCGTGAGGGGACGTTTACTGCAGGAGCTAAGTGAAATCAGGCCCCTTTTCTACTGGAAATGTAAGTATTTTCTGTTACTAAGGAGCTTTTGTTGCTATGACATTGTGACTGAGAGAGATTCAGCTGTTAACAATAACAACTCCTGAATGACACATGCTACGAGGCAACTGAAAACAACCATTCCCACTCAACAAGATTTCTTTGTCTCTTCTTCTCCTCTCCTTTTGTGATGACATCATTCTCACTGGGATCCAGGAGCACATGAGGTCTCCAGTCCTGGTCCAAACCCCCTCCCCAATCCCAAATCTCCCAATCTTAACACGGAGTGGTTAATCCTAGATTTGGGAATGCTGGGTTAGCAAAAGATTGCTGAGCCAACAAAACCGCACCTCTTAAGGATTTGTAGAATCTGAGCAAATCTGAAAATCCTGATGGTTGTTTTTGAAGGAAGCTAACAACTTAACAAAAGAGCAATCCAGCTCAGGGTGACTGATTCCAGGCTCCAAACAGATTCAGTGTCCGGAGCTCCTGCCCACGAGCTTGGCTCTCATCCAGGGCTCAGCCTTCTCCTGACAGAGCCCGAATTTACTGCTTTTGCCCTGGGAGTCAAATTTCATGCAACCATTCCAATGGTGTAACGGTAAGTAAGTGGATTTCTTTTCTGTCTGCCAAATACACAGGGGGGGTAGCACATGTGTAGTATTTACTTGTACCTCATAGCTCAGTTACTTAGTTGCTGGCTAATGGGATCTACATAATGGATGTGTTTGTGAAATGGTATTGACAGTGGAGGCCTCAGTTTGTGTTTTGAAGAAGCTGACAGGGCACTTAAAATAAGTCACATTCAAGGTCATGTTTGTTTTTGTGCTATGGCTAGTGTATGAATGTACAACTAAACAGATGTTTGTGTCTCACCTCATCATTTTGTCTCTGGTCTCTGTGTGGTGATTCTGCATTGCATCCATCTTCATCAACCCCACTCTTCATTATACTCCACTAGGTCTTTCCTCCCTTGTAAACACCCACCCCCACCCCTCAGCCATGTCAAATTATACTACCCATACCCCCCACAGTCTGCAAGCTGGACCCATTCATTCACTCTAAAGAGAGACACATGGACATTTAGAGGCTGGCGAAGAGCATCCTCGCAAATTAATAGGAACACGTGTGGCCTGTGGAAGTGGGGCTTCCTCTGCTATTGTTTTACCAAATGGCCCTTATGTCCCCAGAGCTCATGCTGTTTATTATGCCCCCCCCTACCCTGCCACCTGCAAAACACACACACACACACACACACACACACACACACACAATCTCAGCATTACCAATAGAACCCCCTGCACACACACCCCACTGCCACTTACTTCCATCCCCCCAGTGCTTACACTCACACACACACTCTTTACCCATCACCCCTATAGGGTCTGTGAAACAGATGGTGGCGTGGCAAAAGTTCCGTCTGTGCTCCATGTTTGTCTTGTTCACAGCCAATTAACATCCAGCCCTGTGAGAGCCTCTGTTGCCACCACAGTGCAAGTCACAGCTCCTTGGGCACATCCAAACACCAGCCATTATGCTTAGAACTCCTTAAGAAAATATTTTACAACCTGTGAATAAGCCACAGACACTGACACTTTTAGACATATAAGGGAAGACACACCAGGTACTGTAAATAATGCCTGCCTCTTGCTTTGCACAAGATATTAGACAGTAAAAAAAAATTTTATAATACAAAAGAAAACTGTTTAACTTCTCACTAAACTCACAAAAGTGAACTTGTCAAAAGTGAACTGTCAATACTAACTAATTGACACATTATATTGTATACTGAAGGTCTTCCGGGAAAGTAAACACTGATGATTCAGAAGCTGCAAAGCAAGTAACTTGCTATTTTGAAAGAAATGTTTAAAATGACTAAGGCTCTGAACAAACATGTCAGCTGTAAATGATGTCATGGGACTCACACAAACACACTTATTCTGAAAAAGAACACAAGTGGTGGTGTATGTACGTGGATGTACGGTTTTGTAAAGTCGACTTGGCATTTAAGTTTGTAATCTCTATCTGCATGTGGCAGGATGCCTGTGTGGTTTGGGTTCTCAGCGCTCTGAACAGTACTGCAGCATGGCGTCTGACATCTACCACCTTCCGCTCAATGTGTACGTCATTGTGCTGGGCATCGGCCTCTTTGTCTTCATGCTCAGCCTCATCTTCTGCTGCTACCTTTTCAGGTAGGTAGAGGTTGTGTGGAAGGGAGATGTACTGTGTGACATCTGGAGAGGAAGTGAGATAGGCACGGAGGAAACGTGGGGGAAGAAGCACAAAACAGACGAACAGACATGACCTTAGAGAAAGAGGGCAAAACAGACAGAAGAGGAAGCATTTTATTGTGCAACAAGAATTAAAATGTATTCATAACTACCCTAAAACATTAAGACCTAGAGCTACTTTTGTGGCAGTCCCCAAATGATTTTTTCTCTATTTTTAACTTTTCTTAAGTGATTTATCTCCATTTATGCTAATATTATGCTCAGTATTTTGCATTCTTAAGTGAAATCAGGTATTTTCCTATATTTAATTTACAGATCATGATTGATGTCCATAAAAGCTCCAATTAAAGTTGAAGGTTATTATATCAAAAACAGAGAGGATGGAGGAAAAAAAGTGACTTTTTCAGTAAAATACATCAATAGTTTCCATCCACTGTCATTGATCAAACTTCATGGGTTTTACTGATGAATCAGTGTTGTAGAAGATGATGGTGTTTCCACGTTCACTACGGAGCCTCTGAATGTCCAAATGGGTCAAATCTGACGACAATGAAAACATGACAAACTGCATTTTACACCAATTATTTACATGAATTGACAGGATTAATGGATCAACAGTAATGTAACTTTTTATATGAGTAAATGATTTTGGCCGCCAGTGGATGTTTGGGTCTTTGTAGGTTAATTTGTGTTCATCCAAGCAAATAGTACTGGCAATGTTTTAAATACTGGAAAAGATAAACTGAAAAATATATTTTGTTTGCACACATGTACCACTACTGCAGGACTATTTAAAAGAAGAGTCAAACAGCTGATGAGTCAAATCTATCAGATGTATAAATATCTCTAACCTCAAAAATGCAGTACCAGTCACATACATCAACACATTTTTAGCAAGTTAGAAATATCTAATGGAGGAATAATTTGTAAACTAGCCTCTAAATCTGCATGTTGGTGCTAAATTTATAAAAAAAAAAAAATAATAATAAATTGGACAAAGCACACAGTATACTGCAAAAAGACACAATTAT
The DNA here is from genome assembly GCA_037367295.1 of Apogon hyalosoma. Lineage (NCBI taxonomy): Eukaryota > Metazoa > Chordata > Actinopteri > Kurtiformes > Apogonidae > Apogon > Apogon hyalosoma. The sequence continues at coordinate 18,749,120 of JAPQRP010000001.1, read as the reverse complement.
ATTATCATGGATTTTAGCTGTAGCATTGAAAGATCCAGGGTGTAAGAATTAGGGGGATTTGGGACGACGGATGTGCAGAAATTAAATATAATATTTGTGTATGAGATGAAACTATGAATTGTGATTTTATTACCTTAGAATGAGCTATTTATGTGTGGATTCACAGAATAGACTTTATAGCAAGTAACACCTGACTTTAAGGTACATTATTGTCACCTACTACATCCGAGCATGATCCAGAGTTAATATCACCATAACTAAAAAGACAACAAACATAACAAACTCTGGCTCTGTTTGAAGGTTAGGGGAGGTGTATTCGGATGGTTGCATTCTGTAACTTCACTGCTAGATGTCACTAAATATCAAAAACTGATATTCCATTCCAGTCTTCCATGCTGTGGTGGCTGGTAATTAAATAGTTAAAAACTCCATGTGTGCTGAGGGTTGGATGTCGTCTGTTGAGGCCTACGTGTAAACGATGTTGTTCCTCCCCACTGTCACTCTTGGAGGTTTTATAGGGTTTCTTCTCTGTATAGTGATGTTAAGGTTCTGAGGTAATCCTATACAGTCGAGGAAGAAATTATCAGACCATCAAAAGTCATCAAAAACAATGGCTATGCAATCAAGTACTACCTCCTGTGTGTATCATGTGACTAAAACAGACAGAAAACAAAACATGGAATGCCGAAAAGCACTGTTTTTGGCCGTACAATGACATCGCTACTGATGTAAGAACTGAAGTGATTTTGGTTATTATCAAGAAAAACATGGGAAATGGCTAGATATCAGCTCTGAAATTAAACTCTTATGAGCTATTTTTGTTGTTATCATATTTGTCCAAACAAATGTACCTTTAGTTGCGCCAGGCATTAAAACGAACAAGAAATTGAAGAAAACAAGGGTGATCTATTAATTATTTCCATGACTGTATTGTGATTGGTGGTATATAAGTCAAACTCAGCTGAACTGAACAGTAAGATTGACTTATTGATTTTTAATTAACTAAATTTGCTGTATTTACCACACATTCTGGCTCTTTTTAAATATACAGTATATTATTTTTTGTTGATCATATGTAGAGGGTTTATTTATTGCTGAGTAAGCTGTGTGGTTTAAGTTACAGTTGTTACTGCGGTGGATTCTACCGTAGAGTTATTGTCATCTCTCTCTCTGTGTCTCTCAGGTTGAAACAACAAGGAACCAGAGAGCAGTTCAGCTACAATGAGGTACGTCCAGTATCTGAGGTATCTTTCACCATGCCTGCACATGTAGCACCCACTTCTGAGGCCGGTTATAAATACTACTTACTATACTATGTCATGCTGTTGTTGTCAGCTGTGAAACTTAACACTGCTCTTTATAGACGACCTTGACTTCATCTATGTGTCATAACCTACACTCTGTTAATCCAGTTCCAGTGGGAAAAGGTCTAATATGGTACACAGGTACTGACAGGGTGGTGTTATAGGTGTGGTGACAATTCTAACCTTATTTTTGGAGATGGTTCAAAACATTGCTCTCCAGATGGAAAAGCCTGTACTGTTAGTCATTAGAATTTGATTTTTTTTTTTTTTTTTATCACACACTCACACAAGAATAAACAGCCCTCTTGCTGATATTTTTAAGTCAGTGACTCTAGGACATTGAACCCATTAGAAGTGTTTGTTATACAGTATAGATTTCCTGCCAACATAATATTGCTGACACATCATTCATCATGATCCAACGTGTCATCCCTTTTTCCTTTTCTTACTGTAGGTGGTGCTAAAGGGAGCAAGCAAGAAACTGAGCCTTCTTGGAGTAAGTCAGCTGTTCTGCGTTTTCAGATGTCTCTTCCAATAAGCAGAAATGTTTGAAACTGGGAGTGGTACGCATTTCACATGTTCCCTGCCAGCTGAGATGATCTGCTATGACCAAAAAGAGCAGGGTTTGCTTTGGTCAATCAATCAATTCCACCCTGTAGATGTAATTATGCACACACTGGGTGGAGAGCTTCTGCAAATATCTCGTATCTCGTATGTAGCCATTAACAAACAAAAAAAAGAGAAAAATACGTTTAAGTGGCTGCTTGGCTTTGTGCTTCTGGATGAATTCTGGGCACCAGGAATAGCTGCACTCATTCAAAATGCATTATGAGATCCTTTCTCTGTCTCTTGTGATTCTTAAAATTGCTCTTTGAGGTTTTTACTTTTCTATCAAAGCTGCAGAGGTAGTTCGAGCATAATTTTGTTTTTCAGTTCAATTTCCAATCTGTTTCTGTTCACAGATAGGTTAAAATAGTCTTGTAATTAGAAAACAGCATTTCAAGGGACAGATTTATACTCAAGTTATACTCCAAATGTAGCTGAAAGTAATCCAACTGACCACTTAGATGTACTAGATGCACAAAGGCAGTGTTCTTGGCTGTGGTGAAATGCAGGCCTTCTGTTCAGTATACAGTAAACAGGAGCAGGAAATTAAAATCACACAACTTTGACTCACTGAGGTTTTTTTTTTTTTTTTTTCTTGCAGCAAACTTGTGCAGTGTGTCTGGAGGAATTCAGGACCAGGGATGAACTGGGAGTGTGTCCGTGCTCACATGCATTTCACAAGAAGTAAGAGACTCACACAAATGGAATTATTCCTGTTTCAGAGATATGCGAGGCTGCATTGACCAAGATCTGTACCGATAAAATATAAAAATACAAGCCAAAATTTTTACATTGCAATTTGGTTCGCTACTCTATGAGACAGCTAAAATAAAAGAATTAAAGTCATGAACAGTGATGTTGTGTTTTGGGTATGAGATTTGCACGTGTGAGGTTTTCTGTTGCATAATTTAATGGTAAATCTAAATATGCAAATGCAAACCTATCCTAATAAACTAACCTGATATTTTTACTGTATTTTGGACTGACCCAGTATAATATGCCATGACGTTTTTTTTTTTTAAGAACTGACCATGTGGCTTAGGCAATGAGCCAAGATGCTCTTCAGCATCTTGTATAATAATAAGAATAATAACTGTATCATATCATTTTATGTCATAAAATTATATAATTTTTGTTGACAATTTTCCCTCTAAATCAGTGGCTATGATTAGCATAATAAAATGTTCTGTAATGCCACTGCAATATATTTGTTGTTTATGTAATGCTGTAATTAGGATATTTTGATGTTTACATGTTATCGTTATAACTGTTACGCATGTTCTACTTGTAGATTTCTGAAATGTTCTGATTTCTTCAACTTCCACTCTGGATCAAAATTCTGCATTTAAATGTTAAAGAAATAATGATTTGACATTTATTGGGGTATGACCAATATGTAAATTTTTTATCATGGTTGACATTTCCAGCCATAATCACTCTGTATACAGTAAACTCAACTCCACTAAAGTTTTGTTTTTGTATTTGTATCTTGTCAGGTGCCTGCTTAAGTGGCTGGAGATCCGCAGTGTGTGCCCCATGTGTAACAAGCCCATCCTCCGGCTCCACACAGACGCTCCCCAGGGTGCTGAGGGCCCCATGGACCCAGAGGAGGTGTGAGGGACATGAGGAAGAGGAGGGGGGAGAGAACAAACCTGACTCCCTCTATGGAAAATACACACATTTAAAAAAAAAAAAACAAAACCCAAACACTATGGATGATGGACAGCGGTCATTGTAAAGACATCTCACAGGATATGTTGATAATGATCCCAAGTGGCCACACCTCGCTGCTGACCTTTGAGCAATACGCCTCGGTGGGTAGTGGACAGCGGCGGTGCCAAAATGATTCAGTCAGATCAGTCAGGGAGAGGGTAGATGAATAGGATCTTTTCATAAAAATGCTCCTAGTTCTACTTCCATATTGCACTGTTCACCAAAAAAAAGAAACATGACAGGAAAGGAGCCACATTAGAAAGCAGGAGTTTCATTGCCACTGTCACTGGACAACTAGTGCAGCACTGCCAGAGACAAGAAAAAAAAAAAAAAGACAAGTACAGGCATCGAGAGGGACATCAGAATACAGGACGAGTATGGATACCTCTAATATCTCAGGGGTGTTACCAATACAGCCAGCACAAACCATGTCCGTCACCCTATAACGCTGTGCCACACATGCATATTCAGTACTGCCAATGTTAGGTGAAATGCTCTATGACAGTCAGGGTCAGCCACCACCTCTGACTCAAACCAAGACCAGCGGGATGACAACTATGACAATTTAACTCAACTATATTGTTACCGATTGTGTCCCAGGCCCTTTCCTTTGAAAAAGAGACTGATAGAAAACTAGTCTTGCCTGTATGTATTGTATGTAAACGTGTCCCTATATATTGTTATTTTGTATTTGTTGCTTTTAAATAAAACGTCACGTAATGTATTGTAATGGTGTTGGATTTATTGAAACCGGATGATGGTATTACAAATCCTTTTTAAAAATGCAGCAACAAATAGTTTTCCCATTTGAAAATCACTCGAGAGCTCATATTCATTTCATACAAAACTGACCAAAACTGAAATGGTAAATACCTACATTAATAGATGTTTACAGCACACTTTAAAATAGTGTAATCTGCAGCATCGACCTCAGACGTTCAGGTTCAACAGTCTCCAGTCCACAATGATAAAACTTACAAGCTTCAAAAGGTGAATATTTTAAACAGAAATCTTATTTTGTACATTTCAGTCCATCTACACTCAATATGATTGTGTGTATCTGGTCCTTAGCTTGCAGCCTTCGTGCCTTTAGCCTCCACAAACTCCATGGCCTTCTCTTTAACAGCCTGGATGCTCTGATGGGTGCCGTGCTTCTTCTCATAGTCCAGGTAGCGCTTAAAGAAGAACTTAATCTTCTTCACTGAAACACTCAGGTGGATCACACGATCAAAGAGCGCCCTGCAGGAGACAGGAAGCTCGGATATTTAATAAACCACTCTTTATGGCGGTCATAAAACTGGTCTAGGGTTAAATGTTTCCATATGTGACCTAAGGGTCCCGAATTTGTGACCGAAAAGCTACAAGAGAGGAAACAAAAATCTGCCAAAGAACTTGTGCTCACCTGACGTCGTTCTGTGATCCATGTTTGACCATGAGGTCAATGAAGACAGACCAGAGGTCAGTGCGTTTTGGATAGCTGGTCAGGACTTTGTCAAACATGGTGCGACCTTTCTCTGCGTCACCGTAACGGAACTCCAGCTGAGCGAACTTGGCAATCATATCTACGCCTGAAACGGAGAACGATAACACCTAAAGGTTAAAACCTGCGGAGATCCACAGCTGGGTCAGGGAAACATGATCCCAAAGCTTACATACACTACAGTTACACAGTGTTCACATAGAGATTAATACCAAATAATAAATCTCCTTAATCTCCTTCCAAGAACTAGGTGCAGTCATTTTGGACAAAATGAAGCAAATTCAAATAAAATCAATGTCAAAAGAATGAAGAATTATTCAAATAACCTAGATCAAATACTTGTATTTTGTACCTTTTCTTTTCCAACTATTTAGCTTCTTTGATGTGATTACCATCTCCTCTAGCTTGTATTTTTTGTTTACACATGCAGAAATAGTAATTGTCCAGGATCATGTGATTATTTTATACATTTTACTGAACAAATTAAAATTGTCTCATGGAAGAACCCCAAAATCCTCTGGTGTGCCTAATATTTCCACAAACTTAGCAAAATGCTGCACATTTACAAAAAAATAAATAAATCCAAACATTCACTTACTTAACCCATAAAGACCCAGAGCTACTTTTGTTTCAGTTCCCAAATGAATTCTTCTCTATAGTTAACCTTTCTTAAGTGATTTATCCCCATTTATTGTAATATTATCTCCTTTATTTTGCATTTGTTCAGTGAAAATCTGGTATTTTCCTATATTTAATTCACTGATCATGTAGATGTTCATAAAAGCTCAGATTAAAATTGAGGGTTATTATATTAGAAGGAGAAAACTGAAGAAAAAGTGATTTTTTTTCCAGCAAACTTATCAGTAACAAAATATAAAAACTAGTGCCTCCATCCACTGTCATTGATCAAACTCCATGGGTTTTACTGGTGACTCAATGTTGTTGAAGATGATGGTGTTTCCACGTTCACTACAGAGCTTCTGAATGTCCAAATGGGTCATATCTGACGACCATGAAAAGATGACAAACTGTATTTTACACCAATTATTTACATGGTTTGACAGGATCAATGGATCAACAGGTATTAAACATTTTACAGCAGTAGATTATTTTGCTCATAGGTGGACGTTTGGGTCTTTATGGATTAACCAAGACCTCAGTCATTAATGGTTTTCAAAGTTCTACAAAACTATTGAAGAGACATGAAATGCACAGCTAAATTCTTTTGTTCCACTGTGTTTATGCTTGCGGCCCCATCTTACTCTCTTTGGAGGGCAGACTCTTCAGTGCCCTCTGCAGGAGAGCACTGGCAGCGTCGCTCTGACCCTGCTGGAGCAGGAAGGTCCCGTAACTGAGCCACACCGACTTATTCTGACGGAAACGCTTCACCATCGTCTTATACAGACTCTCCGCCTCCTGGATTCAAACACGTGAGAAAAACAAGAAATACTGTAATGTTACAGAGGATACACAACATTACTGGAGTTCATGTAAAGGCTATTGAGCAGGGGTGTCAAACTCTGTTAGTTCAGGGGCCACATTTAGCCCAGTATGATAAAATAATAACATAGTAAAATAATAGCTTTATTTTACTGTGAAAAAAGTAAAATTACATTATGAAAATGTGAATAATCTGATCATGTATGTACAAACTGAAATTTAAGAAAAATAAGTGAAATGCAAACAATATTGTCTCAGCTTATTATGAACTCAACTTAGATCACAGTGGATCTATTACATTAAGACATTTAACGCTGTGCATATTCATTCAGAATATTCACATTTTATTGTGAAAGAATAGTTTGTAAATGTAAATATTTTCATGTATACATATTTCATATACATATTTCAATATGTTTAAGGTAGTTTTACTTTTTTTTTACACACTAAACTAAGGAGAAAAATTGGAGTTGTTACTTTACTGGTCCGATCAAATTAAGCTATATGTGGCCCCTGACCAAAAATGAGTCTGACGCCCTTGACTGTTAATGTCTTCAGTGTAATTTTTGCATTTTGCAGGTACATCCCACTGGCCGGACTGGAACCTTTGGTGGGTTGGTTTTCGTCCACGCGCCTGCTATGGTTTAATAACAAAAGTTCAGGTGAACCTTGATCTTTTCCGACTTGGCGTAGATGTCAGCCAGCTGCTGGTAGACGGGCATGGGTTCGCAGAACTGCACCGCTCGCTCAAACACTTTCTTTAGGCTTTCTTCTGTGCCATACAGGTTCTCCAGGTTGAGCAGGGCCACCCACACATTCAGCTTCTCCTGTTCCTCCCTGAGAAAAGTAGGATGACAGTTCAGAAACAGGTCAAGTGCTTCCATAATTTGTCAAAACCTCCCTTCAAGTCAATGCCAGCAAGCACAGACAGGCTTACACACATCATCACTCTATGGCCAAGTACTGGACTGTAATATGACAGGAGAAAATAAACTTTTAAGCACAAATTCTCCTGATTAATGGTTCTCTTTTCTTACCCCAAATATATAAACAGCGTTACAATTTTAGATAATATTTCCCTCAACTAAAGTACACCCCTTCCAGCTGTGTATTCTTCAGTTGAATGTATTACATTTGGCTCAGAGTATAGGAAAAAAATGAAATTTAACTTATGCTTAAGCTTTTACCTTCAGGGCTTAACTGGTGTTTAAAAATGTGTAATATCTTGACTCCTGTGCACTTTTTTCCCTGTGAAAATCCGTGTTTGTTTTTTTTTTTTTAATTCCTGTACCACTTTACAATGAAAAATGGAAATAAGGGAATGAATCCTGGTACAATGTTTCTTTTCTCTTATAAGGAGAACAGGCCTCTTACATGCTCTTAACAGAGACTCTGATTTTCGCCAGCATTCTCTTATTTGCAGTTTATTCTTGAATAAGGATAGAAACATGGTAACTCTGAGACAGGAGATGAAACCACTGAGTCCAGATCTGTGTTCCAATGCTCAGTGGATAACAGACCCAAGGATGGCGTGTTGCAAATAATAGCTATGAATCACTCATTCAGCTCTAAACTCATGCTCCTCAAGTGGTTAGTGTCAGTAACAGGTGACTGGCAATATTTTTTGTTTTAAATAGATATTTAACTTCACGTTGTTTTCTAGATGGTGTGTGAATGAGTAACAGTGTCCCATGTATCTGTTTTTAGTACATTATATCCACTTGTATATATGAAACTCCATAGCATTACTATCTCAACTTCACAACTACTAAAGTTTTTGGGGTTTTTTTTACACTTAGCATCCTGGCCTTCTTTGTTTTTCATTTTCTGTGTGCAGACAATTCTGTAGTCACTGTCCTTTATTGGACGGGTGTTTCACAATGCTACTTGCCTTCTTTTTAACAAGACAAAAGGGATTCATTACTAGACATTACAAGAACACAGAAACCACTCTGCGATTTAAGAGCACTGCATGAATTAAACAAAGGTTACAACTCTCCCCTTTCTGCCCAGAACTCATATACAAACATATTTTGCCCCTAGAACATTCCTGTAGAGGTGTGGGAGTGTTAATTTGTTATAGAATATAACTGCTGTAACAGGAAATAACATTTCATTCTTTTGTCATTCTGTTCATTTTCTGTTTCACAGCTTTTTTTGTCTCTACGTTGCCAAGTTTGAACAGTTCTTTTTACAAATACAAGTGACATATTTTGTCAGTGTCAGAATAACATAAATGAGATCAACTGATTTGAATGCATGCATAATTCAACACTCACCTGAAGGAGATGGTCTTGAGGGCCCTCTCAGCTACAGCTCGGGCCTGTTCGATCTGGGTTGCCTGCAGATGATGAGCCATGTACTGTAACCAAAGCAGCGAGCTGTTTGGTGAGGCCAGAAGCAGCCGCTCAAAGGCAGCTGCATCTTGAGGCTTCAGGTTTGGATCCATTAGCTCAGCCTCCCGCTGGACCAGGGCCTTCTCCGCCGCCTTTTTCTCCTGCTCCAGCTCATGGCGAGACTTCTTCTGGGGCTGACAGAGGACAGCAGTGACAAAAAGACATGAACATTCAGAACAAGTAGAGGATGTACTTTGATGATGCAACCCTGAGCTATGATTGTGAAAATAGTTCACTTTTATTTGAAAGTACATGTTGTGTCTTAGTTGCACAGTTCCTCCCCAAATACAATTCTGCCTTTTTCAGTCACCAAGTTATTACTGTAAGGCCCTCCTCAATTTACCAAAACAGACCATTTTTAATGATCCAGTTTGAAACCAATTCAACTGATAGTAATCAGATATGTTTTCTGACTGGGTCCTTATACGCAACGTTCTTTACTGTTTTTGAAAAGTTTTTACCCTGTAATAGTTTAAAGAAACATCACAGTGATTGCTGATGTAAAAAAAAAAAAACAAAAAAAAAAAAAAAAAAAAAATGTCCCTATATCAGTGTCGAGATGTTGAGAGTTGTTTGCATAGAAAGTATAATGTCAATAGCACATAAGGTTATTGAAGTGTCTGCCTTTGAAAAGAAGGACAGAAATGGTCGTGCTGCTTTTGTATTACTGATTAAAAATGTGTCACAGTAATGCACTTATTTCCTCCCTGTGTGTCTGAAACTGACCAAAAAATTGAAAGTCAATAGTGAAATTATGTCCTTGCTTGATATAAATGAAAAAAAGTGCATGTTATTGTCTTTGAGTTTTGCTGTAACTTATATTGTGAATCCCCACATATGAACACTAAGCAGAGATAATCTTGAAGCTATAGTACATAAAGCTATACTCCATTAAAGGAATATTATGCAGGATTTTCTTAGAGGTGATTGAGGACACTATGAAACCATAGCAACCAGGTTACATCAGCGTCTCCGACTCTGTCCTCTGGTGTGTGATAGTGATGGATGTGTGGAGAGCTTCACATTCGTGGTTTCTATTTGACTGAGGAGTCCAATCGAGCCATGTAGAACATAGGCACGTTTATTTGTGATCTAAACAGTGAATACAGTTAAACAATGGTACAATAATTCCAGACAGACGCATCCTGCATGATATGCCTTTAACAAGTGGAAAAAGTAAGCAGAGCTTACTAATACCCCTAACTGGTCTACAATTCTAATATCCTGCCTACACAGGGATTAATTCTGAGTCTTAATTTTAAATCTGTTTAAAAAAAACGTTTCAGAAACTTGTGAAAAAAAAAAAAAGGGAAAAATTGAGAAATAGGCACATGTAAAGAACATGTGTGAAATTTGAAAAGAACTGAGTGAATAATGTCTGAGAAATTTGTTGGACAAATTTTCTAAATTGAGACTTTCAAAAATTTGTAAAAAAAAAAATAAATTAAGCAAAATAGAAATGTAAAAAAAAAATACAAAAATTGTAATTCAGCCATCACACAGTGCACTGCACCTCTTCTAGTGGTAAAGAAGATCTGTGTGAAACTGTAAAAGAATCGGGTGAATAGAAATGAGATGGACAAAGATCTTGGACAGACAGCCTTCCTGGCATATCTATATACCCCCACCCTCTGGGGCAGGCGTGGGCATAATAACCCAAGCTCATATGTTCTCTTAACAAGGCAGCTCACCTTGTTGCTCACTTCTTGGTCTTCTACATCACTAGAGCCCCCATCCTGCACTGCAGAAGCAGGTTTGAGTGAACTCAACCCCACATCCCAAGAGAAACCTCCTGCCACCTGCAATCTGGATGGTGTTGCTGAGCTGGGTGTGACCTGCTGAAAGAGATGAACAGATTTGATCAATTCTGGACCTAAAGCTATAAAGATATGACGAAATGGGCAAGACACTGAGCATCACTGTTTACTTTTACAGGAGCAGATTTGGGTTCTTCATCATCTTCCTCTTCTCTGAAATACACCTCCACTCCACTGTCATTGCCGTCAGACTTTGCTTTCTTTGTTTTCTTCTTCTTCTTCTTCTTCGGAACCTGCGACTCTGCCTCTTTCTAGCAAATAAAATGGGAGTGAAGACACCTGTCAAAGACTAAATAAACCCCAACACGTACCTAAGTGCTTCAGTGAACCAGCTGATGTGTTTAATGTGTGCAGGGTCCGAGATCAATGCAGCATTTATTACTGCCACACTGGAAGATAATGAATGAGTGATAAACTGAGATGGCATTGATCCGTGTTTAAGGAACTGCCGACTTCCTGGAGACCTGCAAATGTTAAAAGCTTGGGTGGTGACTCATCTACAATTGGGATTACCATTCAATGGGGAAAAGGACAGGAAGGAGGGAGTATTTGGTGTGAGACTTGTGGGAAGTTGCTAAGCATCGTTTGTTACCTGTTGGCTCTCGGAGGGCTTGCGCTTTTTCTTTTCTGCATCATGTTTCTTCTTCTCCTCTCCTATTAAACGCAGTGGCAGGCTGAGAGATTCAGGAAGGACATCTGACTTCCCAGTGTCCTCTGGGAGCAGAGAGAGGTGGACGAACTGCTCCTTGGTGTCGATACTGCAGATAAGAACACACAGAGCTGCAGACTAAAAATTGCAAAAATGACAAGACTGTCAAGATTTGATGTTGAGACAAATTATCAGTAGCCCTTACAAATTCTTCCTTTTGCTGCAAATAACTTATGTCTGACTGTTGCTGAAAGGTTTTGTTCCATATTTGGAATTACAGCAGTCACCTGAGGCCGTGGTCAGACTAAACAGTTTTTCTGCCAGTTTACAGTGAGTCAGATTAGGTGATTGCAAAGTCATAAATTCTTGCAGCGTTGATGCTGAGTGACACGAAAGATTACAGACTGCCTGGTTAATATTTTAATGTTACCACACTGAGGAAGGAGATGCTGTAAAAACTGGAAAAAATACACTGTGTACATTCATAATGCTCTGACTTCAGACATTCAGTGTACTGTACATGTCTAGGTTTACTGTTACAGGTATGAATGTAAAATGGTGGATTTCAGATGCATTTTCATAAGAATAGGCACAATTCATAATCTTCAGGTACACGAACACTGGTGTAAAAACAGCGTACAGAGAAAGAACTTAAAATGACTACAGTTACATGTACATGCTTTTCTGCTTTTTCCCTTAATGCAAAAAAAGTCTAAATTTCCACTAAGCTGTTTACACAGCTAATGAAAATCAATCTCCCATTAATACCCCTGTTTATGTGTAACCATGCATACTCTGATTAAAAACATTTTCCCACTGGTTGGCAGATATTTGCATGCGAGAACTCAGCCTCCGTCTTTTGTTCCTTCAAACACATTCTTGAAAAGGTCAGTTTTTTGATATTTGCTCACGTCCAAAACCCTGCTTATAACCTCTGGCATTATGTATCAAAGGAGATATGTTTCAGCTTCCAACCAGGAAGCCTTCTCTCTGGATAACCCATCTCTACCAGAGTCATAAAACCTGAAATGAGACACATATTCCAAAAACAATCCAAACACATCTCCAAATGAATCTAAATAAAATTGGCATATCCAACATGTCTCAACTGAAAGAGTCCATTTAGAAAAAAAGTCCAAAATGGAAACCAAATGGAATATGTTGTTTGCAAGAAAACTATCAAAATCAGAATACCACCATGTTTGCAATAATGATGAAATATTATAAATATACTGGTTTATCATGTTTCTATCCTTATTCAAGAATAAACTGTAAAGTTATTAATGATGCTTTTCTAATATCCTTTAAAAGGAAACCCAAACACACTTATACTTGTGCAGAAATTTTTCACAAGCGTTTAAAAAACTCAAACATGCAAGGAACCTATCTGCACTCTTCTCTTCTCTTTCACTTTAATTTAATTACCTTATTTTAAATGATTGTTATTTATGTTTTATTGATTATGTTTTAACTGTAATTGTGTGTTTTTAACTTGTCTCTTTT
>JAPQRP010000001.1:18714294-18736112 GCA_037367295.1 Apogon hyalosoma | reverse complement strand
GTTTTAACTGTAATTGTGTGTTTTTAACTTGTCTCTTTTCCATTTTTGTAAAGCACTGTGAATTGCCCTGTGTATGAGTTGTGCTATACAAATAAACTTTGCCTTTGCCTTGCCTGGCTTTTTGTCAAAATGTCATGAGATATCCTAGGGTGTCATCCACCATGTGACACTACACAAAATAAAGCAATTGTCATGCCTTGCACCCTCAAATCACAACTCTACATTAGCCTGATTTGACTTGTATTGCATTGAGTCACATTGTACTGTATAATTATTTAGATCACAGATAATATAAGGGAAATATGGGTCATGCTGTACATATTGAAATGTTTTCTATACCTGAGGATCTTGGTAGTGAGCAGGGTGTTGGGAGGCAGGTGCTCCACAAGGACTTTGTGGTTTGCTACGAAGTACTTGGAGGACTTCTGAAGCTGGGCTCTTCCTGTGATTGTCCGAGATAATCTGGAATTACAAAAAGGAGATATGAAAAAGCTCATTATCAGTGAGAGGAGTGAGACATTCTACCAGCATCTTTTTCAAAAAAGCTTTATTTCCCATCTCTTCTCCGCAAAGCTGGATTTATTCATGGCTTACCTAATGAAGACCCCCTGTTCGCTCACAGACTTGACGTAGCCCCTGATGGTCTGACCAGCCTGCAGATTTTCCACTGACAAAACTTCCTCATCCTTCACTGGCTTGGCCTGCTGTGGGTTAAGCCTGTGGAACAGGACGTACAATCCATCACACAAACAATACAACACTGTCTATCAAATGATACACAATCTCCAGAAAAATAAAAATCGTGACTTCACAGTTCTCTTACCTTGATGGACGTAGGGACAAGCGCCATTTCCCATTTTCATTCCCCAGGAGGTAACACCTAAAGTAATGAGAAGGAAAACTACTTTTGAAAGTAACCAAAATGGGTTTGGAAGCTTGACAAAGAACCAGTTTATCAGGACTATCAATCACCCATACCTGTACTTCAGGCAGAAACCATTTAAGACTCATACAGATAAAAGGTTCAGAAAGTTGTATTTTCTTAAAGGCATGTTATGCAGGATATTAGGGTAGGGTAGGGTTCAGTGTGTGATGTTTGGTGACATGTAGCAGTGAATACTGAGGCCACGAAAACACACACATCTCTCTAGAAAGTCAGTGTTTGCTTTGTCTGCCTGTTTGAGCTTTTTTGATACAGGCACATTAACTTGACTCCACACTCAAACATAGTGAGTCACAGTGATGCACCTTACAGCAGAAGTCTGCTCTAAGCTAGGGAGTCTACAAGTGTCATACAGTTATACTTAATGCTTTTTGGAAAAATCATTTGTCATATTTAAGCACTGCAGACATGTTAAGCATGTACATACATACACAGCCTGGTCAAACTAAAAGTCCAACACTATAAGCTTATAGAATGTCATAACATTTATTTCCATCATTTCATAGAAGGAACTAAATCACATACACAAGACCTTTAAAGCAGAAGTTAGTGAGTTTACAACTTAAAACATAACATAGGAAGGCAAACTGATCACTGCTTCTGTTACACAGTAAACAGGACAGCCATTTACAGACCTGAGCAGCTGATCCTTGCTGTATGCCCCCAAAGGGTTTGGTTTGTACGCGTCAGCCAGGTCAGTGACCGCAACAGTCCCTGTGCCACCAAAAGGAAGTTTGACGTATAGACCGACTTGTGGCTGAACACTTGTCACCATCCCCATAGTCACACTGCCCGTCTCCAGTTTATAGGCATCTAGAAAGAAGTGCAAACCCTCGAATGAAACAACTGAATGGCTGCTTTAAAGTACAATATTAGACAGTATGAGCTTGTCCTACCTGTGAGCGACAGCACAAATCGATGAGGTTTAGTGCTCACTTCGACCACTTTGGCACAGATGGCTTGGCCCAGCTTATACAATTTCTCAGGGTGACTGGCATCCTGAAAGATTAGCACAATGTAAATAAGAACCCCTTTTGGAAAAGACTTCACCAAATGACTTTTCCGTTAAACTTCAAGTTACAAGTCCAGCACTTTTGTACCAAATGACAGAGTAAGAATCAATCACATGCTCTCAACATAAGTCATTTACTTTAGGGTCTCTGATCATGGCAAGAAGTTCAACTGTCCCAGTGACACCAGGATCCGTGGTGACCTCCAAAGACTTTCTGTCCGAATGAAACTGGGGACAGAAACACAAACACACGGATGTTTCAGACTACAGACACCTCAGTCTATCTGTTGTTTTAACTTTTATTAATTTACTTTTTCTTAAGGTTTATTGGTCATTTTCGAAATCAAACATGTTTATACAACTTTAGTCACAACTGAGAAGAAAAAAATCTAAGGTTAGCAAGTAAAATCTCCTGAACTTACTTTTGACACAAAACAGGTAATTTCTTCCCCAGTGTTATAGCTCCTAAGTTTTTCTTTTGCAGAAACTGATTTTAAATCAGCACTTTGGTCCAGTTTGCTGCAAGAAGAGAGTGCATAAAATATTACATGTACTGCTATTATTAGGACAGAGATGAAAATGGTTAGAATACAATATTGTACTTACTGACTCATAATACATGATAAAACTAACAGATGCACACAATAATACACATTCGACTACTGATATCTCCAGATGATGTTTAGACTGTAAATTAACTATATATTAACACAGTAACAAGTCTGGCCCTAAAATGGTAGAGTGAATGTAGCTTAGTGGTTAACTGCAGAAAGAATTTACCTTGGTATAAGTGTGAGCTCAGGAAGAGTGTATGTAAATTTGGGATGGGAAAATGGCAAAAATCTGAAAATAGACAAAAGATTATTTTAAAGTTGTTAACAGATTTTACACAAAGAATGAGTGCAGTCTTTACATTCAACAACACAGCAGTATTTGTTTACCTGTGACTGGAGGCTTCTCGTCCACCGATGACCCTGGCTGTGACCATGCTGCCCACTTTAACGGACGACGTGGGGAACGATCCCAGGTGCATGTCTGCATGCTCGAGCACCTCGGATACGTGCACGTTGCCCACGCCCCCATCATCTAGCGTCACCTGAATGCATGTGGGCTTCACTGACCGCACTTTACCATGTACGATTTCACCAAAGCAGCTGCCTTTAGAGCCCGATAGGTTTTCTGAGGTCACGCGCTGTCGTTTTGGTGCAGTTTGCTCCCACGACACCAGGGGGAGCCCTTGAAGTTCCTCACAGGTGGTTTCTATAACCTCAGCAGTCAAACACTTGCCTGTCCAAAGCTTCTCCGAATCTGACAAGAACACATCGTTCATGTGGCTGCAGGTCTGAATCAGAGTCAGCTGAGCAGTGTCCTCCAATGAGATGATGGCAAAGTCTTCATCTACGTGCTGTACCGTCGCTGTGTACTTTGAGCCTTCATTTAACTGAATAGTAAATAAATGAAAATGGTATATGGAAAATGATTAGAATCTGCAAACATGCGTCTGCCTTCGAATAAAAAAAACAAAACAAAACAAAAAACAAGCAGAGTTAAGAAAGAAAGAAATACACTTCAAAGGTGAAAATAATCTCAGTTGTTGAAAAAAAAAATAAAATCATGACTGGGCATTAAAACTCACCGATTTCTTCTTTGCCACCAGCTTGGAAAGGATGGACACATGGATGCATGTGGACTGGATGTCAACATGGAGGATAGCTGCTGTGACTTTTTGTCCAGCTATCAAGTTAGCACCTGAAAGGAACAAAACAAACAGACAATAATCATACACAAATTTATGAAATAGCTTAGACTGTTCACAAACCACAGGAAGAAATACCAGATACTCACCTTCCATCTCCTAACAGTAAAGATAGAGCTGTCACCTCTGTAAGAAGAGTGACTCATGTGGGATTTTAGGCGATACATGTGCTAATATGTTGTAATTTTTAAATGTTGTGTTAACGTGACCCAAGCTCATCTGCACACTAGTATTTCAGCCAAGTTCCATAACAAATAGAACAACACTTTTGAACATGGGAATTATCACAATTTCTCAAATAACAGCTCAACTCTTGTGAATGTACTCAGTATCATGATACAATGCAAAACTAAACTGCAAAACAGTTAATAATGGAAATAACAAGGACAAAAATTAGCTATCCATATTGAATAAGCTGTTTCTGGTCCAAGATGACGCCCTGTATTCTTGCAGAAATATCACTACTTTGGTCCTGTTATAGTCAAACAAGTCCAGTAGCAGTATGAAGTAGAATAAAGAGTAGCAATAAGTATCATTTGGATAATTACAAATGTTTGTGTTTGTTATATTTTGCTAAGATTTTCTTTGGGTGAGGCGAGGATGTACAAGATTCTGAATGAGCGCAATCAGAAGGACAGCTCACGTTGGATGTTTTAGGGGCAAAGTGAGAAAGGCCAGATTGAGATGGTTTGCACATGTGTGAATGAGGGATAGTGAATAAATTGGTATAAGGATGGTGAAGATGGAGCTACCAGGCAGGAGGCAAAGAGGAAGAAAAGAGTAGATTTATGGATGTGGTGAAGGAGGACAAGCAAGGTAGAAGATGCAGGGTCAGATGGAAGCAGATGAGTTGCTGCATTGATCCCTAAAAAGGGAGCACCCCAAAGTAGTAATGGTAGTAGTATGATTGCTGTATTTACTTGCGATATGTTCTTTGTTGGCCAGAATGGTAGCACCGACCAAATCATCCGATTTAAAGGTAGCACCGTTGTCCACAGTATCCACAGTCAACTTCAGCTTCTGGCCGACACACAGAGCAACCAACTGCCTACGGAGATCGCTGTCATCTGAGTCAAAACAGATGGAATGAGCAGTCACACAATGAATCAAATAAGAAAAATCATGCATTTCATTTAAGCTGTTCATTACATGGTTCAGAACTCTTCAAATGAAGGTGTAAATTGTTTCAACACAAAGAAAAATGGTGAGATGCATACCTCGCATTGATAACATTTCAGACACAGCCCTTCTTTCCTGCAGACTATTAATGAGCCTGGTCTGAACATCCCCAACAGGGGATATGACCTCAGAAATCTTCAGCGTGACCAGGAACCGCCGCTTCTCCTCATCCAGGTTGGTTACTTTGGCCATCACCGTCTGGCCCAGCTGGAAGGCTATTGTTGGATCAGCGATGAACTTGTCTGTCATAGCCTGGAGAGGAGAGCAGAGGAAGGATTTCAGAGGGAAAACAGACACCAACTACATATTTTTTAGGTTAAAAATTTAATAAAAGATAAATGAAACAGCTTCAAGTCATGGCCATTTACTCACAGACTTGGGAGCGAGTCCGACAAGGCCATAGGGGAACTCGACAAAGACGCCATAGGACATGATGTTCCTGATCCAGCCAATCAGCTGCATTCCAACTGTAATCTCAGAGAAATCCTTGGCGACCACACCTTCCTCCAGTGACCATCTCACTGTTGGTTTCTTGGTCAGAGTCTTTGAAAAATGAATAGCTAAGGAAAAACAGGGACTACTTTCCTACTTTTTAGATTAGTAAACATCTAAGCTGGACCCTTGCAAACAACAATGCTAAAAGTAGTCAAAAATCTCAGTAAAAACATGTATGATGGCAACAGGTCATGAATACATCATATGGATTTTTATAGAACGAAAAAAAAACACATAAATATGTAGGCAACAAATTGACTTGTAGGATACAATAGTCTGCTTGTTATTGTTGCAGCACACAATGTTTGAGATGTTGTCTCCCACCTGCAGGCTCTCCCACAGCAGACGGCAATTGGAGATGTGGTCAGAGAGATGCATTGTGGGTAACAGGGCATGGGTCTCTTCAGGGAGGATGGCCACTTCAAGCCCATTGACTACCTTTTTCAGCACCCTGGCCTCTACTTTCTGCATCACATACAGACCACACAGATAATAAAGATTAAATTTCACTTATCAGAAGGAAAAGCCAAACAAAAAAGAATGAAAGGATTGAAAGAGTTGGACATCTTCGACTTACCTCTCCCACCTCACAGTTAGACTGAGGCCTGGGAGGTTCCTCTGAATCCCCCTCCACTGCAGCCTTAAATGACAAAAGCAGCTTCTCCCTCTCCGGGTCACACTGAAGAACCTTCACCTTTAACACCTTGAACATCAACAAAACTAACTTGTAATCAAAATGTCAGTCAAATGCTGCACTTGAATGTACACAAAAGGAAGACCTGACAGTATCTGCATCCACAGAGTTTGAATTCCTCACCTGCCCGACGTAGAAGACGTCCTCAGGACTAACGATCGGCTCAAAGCTGAGCTCGCTAAGCGACACCAGGCCCTTGACGTTGTTGTAAAAACGGACAATACAGCCAAAACTTTTGATGCAGACGATGAACCCATGAGACACGCGCCCAGGACGAGCATCTGAGTAGCTGAGGATCAACGGTAGAGAGCTCTCAACCATGGCCTTCTTTCTTGTCAGATACAGTTTCTTATTCTCTGCATCTACAGACAGCACCTGGGAAAAAAATGAATTATGAAAGGATGAAATGTCTGTTTTGTCAAGTATTCTTAAATTTGCTTAGAGCCCTAAAATTTCACATCCACTTAAAAACATCCTCTGGTGTTTGAGTGGCTTAAACACACACACAGCACAGTATTAAGTAAAACTAGCAAAGATCTACACAACTAACCCGGCATTTGACCTTCATGCCCTCTATATACTTCTTCTCTGGGTTCTTCAGGACAATGTCAGACAGGTGGGTCCGAGGCACCAGGCCTTTAATGTGGTCAGAGATGTGCACCGTCATACCATGGTTAAACAGGACTGACACCTTCCCCTTGGAGGGAGGGAGAGAGAGAGAGAGAGAGAGAGAGAGAGAGAGACACCAAGGAGGAAGACAACATGACAGGGATTCAAATCAAACTACTCTGGGTTTTGGAAAAGAGGCAAACTGTTCTGTGTAGACAGATGAATAAGAGGTGAGGTTTTATTCTTACCTCTACAACTTGACCTGCTTGGATGTCCTGGTATCTAAAAAATGGCTTCTCAATCACGCTGCTAAAAAATTCAAACAGGACAATATTGTCAGTGGCTCAAAGTGTAATTAGGAGCTCTATCCTCAGTATGAAACAAAACACATAAATGAGTCACTATACTTGCGCAAAGTAGCAAAATGAATTTGGTCTATGGGGTTAAAGTCCACGATCCTGCAGGTGTGCTCCAGCTTGGCCAGCACTTTGTTCTCGTTAGCTGCCACAGAAGGCTCCTTCAAGTTGTTCCTCTGTGTGAAAAAGCAAAATCAAAAATATGAAATGTGGCTGAATCAAAGTCTAGTCAAATGTTCATCATGTATGAGGCTGACTTACATGAACAAAAGCTACAGTCTTGTCAGGCAGTTCTAACATGGCTCCTGACATGTGGTGGAGAGATGTCATCTTGCAGCCTTTGACCACCTCACCAGTGCGGTCCACAGAAGGCAGATCGACTCTGCTCCCAGGGAGGAGGAGGTGGCTGCGTAAGCTCATCCCCACCAGACGAGTAGTCGGATCAATGTACAGCACAGAGGCTCGCACCTGAGTGAAGACAAACAAGGAACTTAACACCAACAACAGTCACTACATTTACTTACAGAAAATGCTCCAATTTTGCCCTTATTGTGAAAAAGGATGAATACTCCAGCATCACTCTTGAATACACACAGCTGTATCTACTCAAATCCATAAATCTTTGTCCTTTGCCATAACGTTTAGAAGTGAACGTGTTTCTTCTTTCAAAGAAAAATAAGGACATTCCTTTTTTCTACCAGAGGATCTTTGTCTCTACTCCAGCTGAATGGAACGTTTGCAACTTAAAACAAACACTACCAATAACACTCTAAATGTAGTAATAACATATCCAAAGACTCCTTAAAAAACTGAATAATATCAGCATATTCTACATGTCTCAGTTTCAAAGTACTCCATTTGGAAAAGCGCTAATTCATAATATCCAAACACTGTTGTTTACTTGAAACTTGTAAAAACAATTAGAAAACTGTCATATTCTGAATAACAGTTGAATTCTGTTGTTCATGTAAAGAAAATCATCACTATATTAACATTCAACAATTTCAGTTTGGCTAAGTCTCATAAAATACATTTCAGTCTAGAACACCACACAACGAGCTAACCGACGGCTCTCAGTTTACCTCATCTCCTTCCGAGTAGCTGGATGCCTGTTCCGGCTCCATGTGGAGACAGTCCACTTGACCACTGAAGCCCGACAAGAAGTCCAGCAGGAGGCCATGTTTGGTCACCTGAAATAGACACGCACATTTCAGCTGACAGTAACTGACTACACAACAGAACTACTTGTAGTATCCTCCAGGACTTGTCCCAGACCCAGACACAGTCTGTTGAAGTACTGCCATTGGGCAGGAATTCCATGCAATAAAACCTGGGACAGACTTAAAAACAGCTTTGATCCAAAAGCAGTTACGATCCTAATTGCTGTTAAGATATGACTTGTCACATATAGTAAAACTTCATATTGTGTAAACCTGGAATCATGCAATCCCAGTTTATTCCATGTTCCTACTGGAAGAATATGTCTGTTTGCTCTCTGTGAATTTATATGTATTTTTACTTTATTTTCGGGGTTCTGGTATTTTTTTGTTTTTTTTACTAAACTTACTCGCAAAAGTTTATGTAAATTATATGCTTTTTAATAACTATATTGCATCTTAAAGATGACTGCATTTTTAAACTTATTGTACAATGAACAACAACAATGAAGAGTTAACTCTATATACTTAAATATACTGTATGCATTTTTATTCATTAATAAAAACAGAAATATAACTAAGACAAGCAGTCATTTGATAAACTAAGTCTGCTCCTTAAGGCCCCCTCTTTATTCCCTTGCTTTTTCTAGCTCTTAATTTCTACAGGTATTACACACACACACACACACACACACACGATGCTTTTAAATATTCATTTCCTGTTTTTATTTTGGGCAGATGACCCAAATAAAGAGTCACATATGTTATTTTCTCTATAATTGTGACTTTTTAGAATAGGTCCAAAAACAGGAGACAGTGATTCACATTTACACAGCTCCTCCATCATACACAGTGTGATGTTTGCTTAGAATTCAGTTTTGCTTTAATGTATTTTCAGCAAGGTTCTTCCGACAAACTTCATGACTCTCAGGCTTTCAATTGTTCAAACCTGTTCATTTTTCATAGCACATTCTAAGCTGATTTTGTAGATACATATACAATTTTTTATAAAATCATGCTTACTGTTAAATATCTATACAAACAAAATAAAATAAAATACATGCTAAAAAGCTGCCTTTACCTTTTTGATAGTAGCTTTCATCAGAAGACCAGGTAGAAGGTTACCAAGGGTCCAGCCCTGCTTGGATTCAGCAAAGGCCTGGGCAATGGTCTGGGTGCTGATAGACAGACGCACCACACGCCCATTATTTTTCACTTCTTCCACAAGTGAAGTCACATACTGACCAACTTTCAGCTCTAGATACACATGAACAAAGACAGAGTTACCTGGATGATATTGACACTTCATATAAGCCATTATTTTCCCATTTGTGACCAAAGACTACAAGTGGGTACTCAAGGAAACCAATGCTCAATATTTTTCCTCAAACTGAATTGTCTCAAGAATTTAACCGTTTTACACGTCATACCACCAGGATTGTTGGGTTTGTCTTTTACAGCTGTTTTGGGGAGGAAGGCCTTAGTGTCCGTGACACCAGTGTCAATGATGTAGCCATAATCTTCCACACTCTCGACGCATCCAGTCAAAACCTGAGTAAACAAATACACACCAACAGCAGCATTTCAGTTGTGTAATGAAACATGGTAACATTTGTTTCATTGAAGATGCTCTGTAGTAACTCACCATGCCAGTTTTTAGAGCACTGGAGGAAAGACCCTTGTTGACTATCTTGGGATTGACTGACAGCTTAAGACAAAGAAATCCTCCTTTGGTTACATCCAGTTTAGACACCACACATCTGAGCACCATGCCAGGGTAGAAGAGATGTGGCAAAGAGCAAAACTCCTGTGATGAAAAAAATATAAAAACCCAGATGTAAGAAAAATATATCAAAGCATCTGCAATTAAACAACCCATAAATTTGCTATGTCCTTACCTCTGTATCATCTGATGCCAGTTGCTCACTGAGCAGCTTAGTGTACGAATCACAGATGTTTTTGATATTGAGGAAACCTTGAAGGCCACACGGCAGACTGACTGTCACCTCAAAGTCTGTTACCTCTTTCACGCATCCCAGCATTAGCATACCCTCTTTCACATTCTGATAAGAGAAAAATGATGACTATCAAAGCCTGCCAATTCTCAAAACCAACCAAAAAACACATTTAATTGTTTAAATAAACCATATTACCTTGATGTGAAGAATTTCCACACATTTAGCATCTGCATTAAGTGTCAGACCATCTTCTTTTTCTTTGCCAGTTTTTGGCTTCTTCAGTTTCTTGCCATCATCTTTAGCTGCCCCCTTTCTTTTCTTTGTCTCGATTTGTTCATTTGACTGTAACAAATACAATTGGTATCATATCGTCAAGCACACAATGTAATTTAATTAAATCCTTAAATCTAATGTAACATGCTCTAATGTTTTCTATAATATACTGGTAACAGAGGTAAATAAAGCTGAAATGAAAGAATGGCTTCCACTTCACCCTGATGGAATGTAACATAATGAAAAAGACAGAAAATAAGAGCGAAAAGGAGAGTTAAAATCTACCTCAAATAGGTTGTCCACCTCTGTTCGCTGCACCACTATTTTACTCTCAGTGGGTTTTTTGGCTGTTCCTCCTCGAGGGAAGTCCTCCTCCACTGATGCCATTGTGATGTTTGTTGTTTCTCTTCCTTCTTTGTTGTTGCTAATGATGAACAAGTCGGTTGAAATATCCAGTAAACCACTATAGTATGACACACATCAGCTGAAGAGTTTCACTTTGTTGTTTTTATTTCAAACCAAGCACACATGCCCCTTTGATACACCTCAAAAATAGCTTTAACATTTGAAAATTCTGCACACTTTCTATAAAATCACAACATCACAAATGTTACCATGTTTCACGAGAGACTAAGGGTAGTTTTTTTTAAGGTAAATAATAGCCTAATAAGACTCATTCGTCGACAAATAAGCTAAACTGAACCTCTCAATGCTGAAATTCTGCAACTTAGCTAGCATGCCTGTAACACATTCATAATTACAGTAGCCTTTTTTTTACAATATACAAGATGACTATTGAGACAAATATATACTACGTTTTTATTTTGCTATACATTAAAAAATAGCAGGTACGAAATGTTACTTACATTAAATCTCCGAG
Organism: Apogon hyalosoma; assembly: GCA_037367295.1. Classification (NCBI taxonomy): domain Eukaryota; kingdom Metazoa; phylum Chordata; class Actinopteri; order Kurtiformes; family Apogonidae; genus Apogon; species Apogon hyalosoma. The sequence continues at coordinate 18,724,800 of JAPQRP010000001.1, read as the reverse complement.
TTGTACTAGTCCTAACTCACATGTTGTTCAGCAACACGCTATGATGAACTCGGAAGGATAACGTAGATAGGCGGTTCATCTTTTGCCCAATCACAAGCAAAAATCATATAACGGACAGTTTGATTAGCCAGTCGACGTACAGTTTCTTCACAAAACCCCACCTTTACTAGGATTGACTTTATATTGAGCCAATAATTAAATAATTTGTAGTAGGCGGGATTTCCTCCTTTACTTTAGCATTGCGGCCTCTGTTGAAGGGCACTTGTCTTATTGGGTTTGCACAAGGGGTCGTGTGTAAAAGGTAAGGCTTAACGTACAATTTTAAATACAGGTATATGATTGTGCTAACTTACGATTAAATAATACAAAATTACATCTTAACTGTTTTTTTTTTACGCAAGAGGCAATGCAGTACAGAATTTAAAATAACCGTAAAGAAGCTAGCTAGGAGCCAGCCTAGCAAGCTACCGTCAACTCGTATTAATGTGCTAGCTCCTGGCTATAACATGATAGCTATTACTGAACAGTGAAAGTTAGTCTGTATGAAATATCTGCTGCTATTGGGTTTCTCAGCATCAGTATTGATGAACTGAAAAAAAAAACATTTCAGTAAAAATATTCATCATTAATCGTGGGAACTTCAGAGGGATGAAATCTGACTGAATGACATTAGCGTGCCAAGTTAGCTAACCTGCAAAGTTGCACATTTAAGTTGTGTAGTAACAGCATGGGAGGACAATTACTTGTTCTTATACCAAAATGAACATAATATATTTTATTATTTTGTTATCAGACAGCAATGAGTATTAGTACAGTGTATAATTAAAAATGTCACAGTTGAAATGTCTGCGTGACGCTAGATGTTGAGTTTTAGATTAAGCTAGTTATTTCAAGTAATTATTCACCTGCTATTGTTTTTCATTTCATTATTTTTGTCGTCTAACTAATTAAAGGCATGAATAGGGTGAAGTGAAAGTTGTCATGGATATGTCTTAGGGTTGTACTTGACCATCAAAATTGTCATCAGTTAATTTCTATAAATACATATTACCTATTAAAGTTGTTAATTTCAATCAGTTCCACTCATAGATGACCTCATGTATTTTCCAGTAAAACAAAATAATTTTTCAACGGCATGCCATATAGCTTGGATTTCAAGGACAAGAGTATTTTCCAATTATGCCATTATGAGGTGCTCATGCGTCTTTATTCTTCCTGTGGCAGGACCATCAACAACCCATCATGGGAGGACACGATGCAGGAAGCCAGCACCAGTTCACTGGACTTGCAAAGTACTTTAATGCATACACAATCACTGGAAGGAGGAATGTAAGTTGGGTGCATCAGTTCATTGCTGGGATTTAATTACCCACCACACCCATCCGCCAACTACACTTATAATAAATTGTAATCTAAATGTGTCGTACATGTTGTTTGCCTTCTTTTCTATTTCAGTGTGTCTTGGCCACATATGCTAGCCTATTAGCAATTGGTCTCTTCTTCAAATTGAAGCCTAAGAAAAAAGCCATTGCAGACAAGTAATTATGTAAGTATATGAAACTCTTGTTGGGCCTTATTTTGTTAGCTTCCAAATCTGTTTTACTGCATTAATCACTGTATTACCTACCTATATGGCTTTTGTCTCTTCGCAGATGTCACTTGGATCATTTCTAGCAGCTGGAGGTGGAGAAAGCAGCTGGTTATGCTTGTAACAGTGATTGTTTGGTTTTCTTGTGTTAAAAATAAAGAACATTTATGGCCAAAATATAGAAAACATTTTTTATTGTTTATTTACAGTGTACACCGGTATAAAATTTTTATACAGAAATGTCAGCCATGTGTTGAGCTTTACTCATGGCAGTGAATTAATTAAAAAAAAAAAAAAGTCCTCAACAATGGCACTTCTTTCAGACAAAGGGATCTCTATTCAGCTTGCTTTTGGGACCTGTACTGACACAACAGGAGTAACCTAAGTTTACATCTTTATTCACAGCTAGATGCTCACAGATGTGAACTGTTCATATAGTTGCTTTAATCCCACAACACCACAAACATCTTTGAGTTACTTGTGGAGCTCAGGGGACCTGAAAGTAGCTTAATTTCACATGCTCCTTCAAGAAAATAATTTAACAGTCTCATGGATTATAAGCCCCTGCAGCCAGCAGCAGGTTCCTTCTGGTGAAGTGAAGGTGAATCACAGGTGTGGATTTGCTCATGTAGGTGCCTAGCAGAAGTTCCTGGGAGTTATCTTGTAGGTGGATGTGTCCTGTGGCGGCTGTGAAGTCATCAGTTTCTAAATCGTCAAATGCTTTCATTGAATCCCATAAGCGAACCGTGTTGTCCATGGAGCCTTAAGAAAAAAAGCACAAGATTTAGCAGTGTCGCTATAAATGTGTTGTCACCATTCGTACAGTCAGGCACATCAACTATTTCACTGGTTTATATGAAACTTGGAAGAATAAACCATAGACCATGAAGGAACCCATTACATTTTAGAGCAAGTCCATCTATAAATGGCTGTATAAATAACTGTCAAAAGGATCATTACTAATGTGATATTTCATAGAGTTGGACTGCAGGGCCTTGCAGGAGGCATGTATTCTACAGAGTAGCCCTGTAATTAGAAATGCAGTGTTTCATACATATACAAGACCACAGATTTCAACCTGATTTGAAATATCAACTCACCTGAAGCCAGGATCTCACCGTCCCTACTGAACCGCAGTGCATAGATAGTATCTGTATGGCCTTTTAACTCTCCAATCATGAGGCCATGACCGATGTCCCACAGAAGAACTCTGCCATCAGTGGCTCCTGAGGCCAGAAACTTCCCATTAGGAGAGAAAGCCAGTGCATGTATAGGACCCTAAAAGACAAAGTTAGATTGTTAGTTTCTCTCCATAAGTGTTTCTGCCTGCTGTAATCAACCACTTAAAGCAGTTTTCACTCTCATTCACATATCATCATCATAATTAGTATCATCACTAACTGCATTTCAACTGGATTGATGGACAAACAGATGTGCAAAAATAAACTGTAATGTTGAATATTGTATGCAGTGGATGGCAAATAAACCAATGTAGTATAAATATGTATAAGACTGGGAAGGTTCAGAGTGAAAAACTTCTGGAGGTGACCTCCGACCTTGTGACCGGTAAAGATGCGGACACAGTTCCCAGTCAACACATCCCAAAGCCGGATCGTGCGGTCAGATGATCCTGTAGCCACATAATTAGAGTTTGGGTGGAAGCGTGTGCATGTGATATCAGCTAGGTGGCCAGCGAACATCCTCAGAGGCTGATAGTGATCTGTAGCCCAAAGACTGTTGGAGAAAAGACAACCCACACTGCTGAAAGCCGTCATGTGTCGTTTGATATAAACAAACACAGCAGTTACTTACCGGGCAACTCTGTCATGTCCCCCAGAGACAAAATAATAACCATGTGGAGAGAACTGAGTGTCCCACACTGGGTAGTTGTGCCCTTTGTAGCCCACCAGACATGTAAACGTTTGGAGGCTCCACAGTCGGACTGTGCCATCTTCAGAACTTGACAGTAGGTAGTTTCTAGAAGGTGAACGTTGAATGAAAACCCTTTTATTATTATTATTATTTCTATTATAATGAAAACTAATTGCATTCATAAGCAAAGACATGAAGTGGATAGGTGTCTTCAAGTCCCTGTTTTGTAAATAAAACATCACATCTGTGAGAATTATTTGCATTTTCATGACTCAGTGTGATGTGGAAATGCACGATTGAGGAAAATCTGCAGTATATGATAGCACTGATTAATATCATGATAGTGATTTGGTTTAGATTAAATAAGCAAATAAACCCAATCAGTCACGATCATCAATGGAAATGTGATTTATCGGTTAACTATTGAGGCTTTTTTCAATTCTGGTTTAAATATCTTTAACTGGATGTACAATCACACATCAGAGCACTGTACCTGTCGGGGCTGAAGCTGATGCCATACACCGGGCCACTGTGCCCATACAGGATTTTCGATTCACTAGCTGTCTTCTCATCCATGATCCTCTCCAGCACATCATCTGACTCTTTGTCGATCAGATTCAAGTCTTGCATAGAACAAGATTGGAATGGAAAAGAGGAAAATATATTTATTGGACGAGTTTGTACTAAACACAGTCAGACATTGTTAATTACTGTTATATGTTTTACCTGCTGCAGATTTGACCTTGCGGAGCTTTTTCGGCGTGACACACCACACCCGTACTGTGGAGTCAGCGAAGCCTCCAGCAATCAGGCTGGAGTCATCTGTTAAGTCCACTGCAGTCAGACCCTGTGGAACAAAGAGAAAATACATAAAAATGACTGTTGGAGGAGGAGGAAATAAAACTCTTGCTGTATGATTTAAATTCATTACCTGGTATGCATTAAGAAAAGAGTAGAAGCAGATAGAAGGGAGTGTTTCAGGTCCTAGACGGATCCTTTTGGTGGCCTCTTTCATGTACATGATTTTATCCAGTTTATCTGAATCCTTTAGTTCAGGAAGCGGTATCCTGAATGACAGAAAACAGTATCATAAACAAATGAGAATGTTTAAATGATCTTTATATTGGAGCATTGTAGTTTTTAACAGCCTGAATAGTGGTATGTCACCAGAAGAGGGCGTCAGACATCAACTCTATTGATGAATGGTATTAACTACAATTGCACAGTTGCTTAATTACCGATTTCCCAAGCTCAAAGTGTAAAAGTGTATCAACACCATAGTAAAAACAAAAACAAACCAAAAAGAGCAAATGTTACTGTTATTTATGTGTCAGTGTATCTTTTGCACCATTTTCATGCAGTGGGAAGAGTTAAAAACTAAAGCATTTTGTGATGCCATTACTGTTTTAATGAGGATCAGTAATAACAGTATACTTCAGAAAACTGAAAACAAATTGTTTTATTACATATCTGTCCATTCAAATCTACAGCAGAACTTTTTTCATCTTTTATTTACTGGCTTTCACTCTAACTTCATGCTATGGAAAGAAAAAAACTTTAACACTAACTGAGACATCATATTTATTTTTGCCAGATATCATTCTGCTTTTGTGTTTTCATTCCTGGGGTCAGTCAATAACAATTTAAAACAATGCTTTTCTCGCTTTGTGTAATGGGTCATAATACATGACAAATGGCATGTAAGTCCATATATTTTGTTGTCTGATGTGAATCTCACTTTAAAACTGACTCTCCCACACTGTGAGGGGTAATGCTGTGTGAATAAATGCCTACCTAGTCTGTGACGGTGCATTGGGATCCTGTTTCTTGCTTTTGGATCCCATGCTGTCTTTTTTGGGTTTCTTCTTCTTGGGTTTACCCTCCTCATTCTCTGCTTCCTCATCTTCATCATCAAGCGGAAGCTCTATTTCTGGTTCCTTCAGCAATCCATAGTAAACCTACAGTAGGTAGAGTGAAAAAAAGAAACAACGATTTGTCATATGTCATGATTTTAATTAGACACATTCTGTACGTCATTATCTGTGCATATGTGAATTGGTGTAAAAAGTCTACCTTTGACTTATTAGCATCTCTTTTGGCCTCTCCAGCCAAGCTTCCAGACATGGCATCAATCTGGCTTTTGCTGCGTGGCATGCCATCAAAGATGTCAATGTAAAGGTGTTCTTGTATGATGTTCCAGATCTGGTTGTTCTGACGTTCCTGCAAGTGCCTCTTCAGCAGCTGGTAGGAGTCACGTGAGATGCGTAGGACAAACTTGCTGGTTCGGAAGTCCAGCAGAGTTTCATTACCTCTCATGTGCTCCTTCTTGGTCAAGCTGGACAAAACACGAAGGTCTTCCTCATAGTAACACTCTTGATCACCGCTGAACCTAAGAAGAGCAATGAGTAGTTTGTTATCAGGCTGGGATTTGATACCACCTTAAAAACAATTACACAAGATGTGAAGGGAACTTACTTTTCAAAGAAAGACTTGGCCTCATTTTCATGATTGTTGTACACCAGTTCCAAATACATGTGGACAAAGAGTGGGTAGAAGACCTGGGACAGCTCTGCTCTGTGACAGTCCAAAACTGTTTCTATGAACCTCTTCAGGCCACTGTAGTAAGTCTCATACAAAGCTGGGTCTCCTTGTTGACTATAAGCGGACAGGACCACATTGACATCTGGTTGATCTTCCCCTGAGGCTGTTAAATGAGAAACAATCAAAACTTTTAAAACACGACTATGTCAGTTCATCATTAGTTTAAAACCATATTCTCCTCTGATGTGGCTTAGAATTGTAATATACATGACTAATATAAAAATTATTAAAAACACCTAAATTTCATACATACTGAACTCCACATTGGTGTTAGCGGACCATAAAATAAAAACAGCAGGTAGCCGAACAGACATTAAAAACTTTTATTCCTGCGCAAAGAAAACCACTTGAACGCATCATGACAAAACTGTAATAGTCCAATAGTAAATCAATTAAACTACGCGTCAGAAGCAATCATTGTCCGACACCCGGTAAGTGTTATGTTAATAGGAAACACAGAGTCACTAATCAGCTCTCATTAACACCTAAAATCAACATTTGCCGGTAGACAGATCGTACTTTTCATTGGCGCCTGGACTCCGGCGGACGATGAGACGGTCACCCGGCTCAGGAGAGCGCTCGCATCCGCTCCGACTCCGTCCACACCGCCGGCAGAGCCACCGGAGCCAGTCCCGGAGGAGTCAGAGCCTTTCAGATCCAGTGAATCCTCCGGTAAACCCGCTTCACGACGCAAAATTTCGACGGACTCGGTGAGATTGTTCTTTTTGAGGAATTGTAAGACAGCAAGTAGGGTCTGCTGTTCCTCCGTGGATCCTGACGAAGTCTTGGTATTTCCACCCGGCGCATTGGCTCCGGGGGACGTAGAGAGCGGTCTGGCGTCGTTTGTATCATTATTTCCACAGCCATCGCTTGATGGTTCTGTTTTTATGTCTTTTTCTTCGCCTGCATCTACCAGGCCACCTTGTACGGCCGCCATTTTCAAAATGAAAATACCAAAAAAAGAAAACACGGACCAGGCAACATGAGCTGATCTAATTGGTTGTTACTGAAGCAGTGCCACCCCCCTGGAGGACCAAAGTCCCGCCCTCTTACACTGACCAATGATAAATTACTGTTTGTGACAGAGCGGAAAGGAAATCTGAAATAATGGTGTAAATGCCACCTGCTAATGAATTATTAGTTATATGTTTTCTGTTAGGTGTTTACGCTGCAAAATTAATCAATACTAAGCCACTAAATCAAAGTAGTTTTACTTAATAAAATGGGTTGAAGGTAGTTTTAACTTATATTAAGTTAAATTAAACATATGCAAATCATTTGTTGATAAAATTTGAGCTGATTTTAGTTGAAAAATCTAGTAATAAACGTAGAGCTACACAGACATAGTTTAATATTTTGAAAACAATATTGTTGGCGAGTTTTTTGTATTCCTTAAAAAAATGCATTAAATTATCTGTCTGTTTAACTTAACTAAAAGTCAAAAATTTAACTAGGAATTTTATGAATATAAAAATATCTTGGGATGTAAATCTCACTGAATGTTTGAAATATGCAGTAAATCTATTTAATTATATCCAATTATTTGTGTGAGCACACTTGATCTACTTTTTAATGATTTTTTAAAATTGTTTCAGAACTTTAAATCAATCACAATGATATTAAATAACAGATTTTGTTTTAAGTAGCCAGTGTTTAATGTTGTGTGTAATGTTTATTCCATGTATGTTTAATTCAGGTGTATCAGTATATCCTGCACTGGTGTAACGTTTTTACTTTCTCCAGTTCCCTTTTGTCCATGTTGTACCTTGTTGTACCAGGTGGTGGCACTTTGGTCCCATACAACTCTTGTCCAGTTTCATAGAACCTCACCAGCTCTTTTGACAATGTACTGCTTTAGATGGATGTAGAGAAAATAAATATTTTAGTGTCAGATATAAACAGAGGTGTACTTAAATCCTCAGATCATTTGTTTTTTAAAGACAGATTTATGAATCATAACATTTGGTCGAAAAAATGGGTGATTTCTTTTTCCTCTATTTGAGAGACATACCAAATAATAGGTACACCATCACTTTAAAACAAAGCAAAGACCACAGGCGTTGTTAAGAACGCACTGATCCCTATCGTTGGCTCCACAGTTTTGCACTTGAAATGTTTTATTTGACACCACATATAAAGATGTACATTGAACTGGTAGAACATGCACAGGGGAGACAGACACTTCATCCAAGTATCAGCAGTTTTCACATTACATACTGCTGAGGTTGAATTTTTTAGCCCATGGAGTCGAATGCACCTTCTTCCCTCTGTGAGTTCTATGAGTGTGAACCTACCGTCAGAGACACGCGCACACAAATACTGCTGACTGTGTACTTTTTGGGTGTGCAGTGCATCTATTTTCATTCCTATCCTTTCATTTCAACATAATTCAATCTCACAGAACCAGCTTGACTTGTGCGTGCAATTTCTCTATTATATTTAAAATCAATGAAAATCACAACTTAATAGTTTCTTTTCTTTTGACTTTAGTCTGTAACAGTGCAGAAGCAATGTTCCACTTGATCAGACAACCAGCATGTTCGACTAAGTAAGCCAATATTTACAAGTGAATGAAATGAAACAAAAATAGATATTTTAATCTTTTACAGGATCTTGACAAATCATGTATCACTTTTTCTTTTGAGCAAGTTTAATGACACATGGCTTTTGCACCTTGTTGTTCACCTGTAGTTATATGTTATGTTTTGATTTTTAGCTTTTCATTTCTATATATAAACCTATGAATTAGTTCTCCAGTAGCTAGCAACTTGACTAGTGCAGATAATGTCTTCAGTTTTGTTTAAAGCCTTTGAAAATTTGGCTTGAAATAATAAAATGCACACATGATATCAACTTTATTGTCTCATTGTGCATCTACAAAAAACTGGATGAAGGTAAAACTGACCACTTTTAAAAAATATAGCCCAAAAACAACTCATATGATCATTTTGACCATTTTTTAAACTTGGGCAGATTGTGCTATCTAGTGATATTTCTTTTATTAGTAATGTTAGCTATACTATCACCGGGGCTAAACATTTTTGCAAGATCTTAAAGTGGGTTTTAAATGCAGTTAAATAATGCAGCACTGATTGAGTTAGAAGTAACACTGAGCTCAACTGTGTCTAAGGTAGCAATTTACATTATCAGTCTCTGTTTCAAAAACAATGAAAATCACAACTTCTTTAATTTTACTTTAGTTTCCCATAGAGCTTTTTAGTTTAAGATTTTTAAGTAAAGTAAGATGATATGTATTTACAGAGAAGTTTAGAGCCAGTTACTTTTCCCTCATGAGCTGGGCCTATAAATATTTCTTCCAGCCTGTTTGTGCTGATGTTACAGGAGTTTTAGCGCTGCAGCAGGTTTAATGCACAGACTAAGGTCCATAAAGGTTATAAGGGGTGGAATGAATAGAGATGCTCACAGCAGAAGCAGTAGGGTGTTGTATAACGATGCGGCGAGCGGCATTGCTCCTGATGGAGGAGAGATGTGGGGTGTGGCTTGTTCTGGTTTGAGTCTGAGATGTACATGCCCACCAGATGCTCAGGCCACGGTCATCAGTGCATGCCAAGAGCACCTTTTACTAGTTCATAAATAAGAAGGGAGATTCAGCCTCCCTTCAGTATTAAAGAGTGAATAACAGTATGAGGCTATGAGGTGTATACACAATTGTACTAATGCACATGGATCACAGCTAATGTTTTACCATTGCAGAAAATGCATGGTCATAGCTGAAGGTTACTGTTTACCTATCTTACTGTGCTGTGCCAAATGACTGTGATCTTTAATACTGTGCACTTTCATTACATAAAATATGTATCTGACTTTACATCTAAAACCACTTCATTTTACTGCACTGCTGTGCCTTTATCATAAAACATGATAATAAATAAATTCACTCTTTTCTGCTGTTGAGTTAACATTGTGTGGCAGCTGAGTCATGCTAGCATTTATTTTTAATTTTAAAAAAATTACAAATTATATGCACCAACCTAGCAGGTTAAAGTAAAAAGGAACTTTATATTCCTTTCTATAAGGTGCAATGCAAAATCAAGGGCATTTGCATGAAGAAAAAAGGACTCAAGCTCATGAATATGATGAATTCAACACAACCTCAATCATGCTACGTTATAGACTGGTGGCACAGTATCTGGGTTTAGTTGCTTAAGAAGGTACTGTTATTATATGAAATTATATAAAATTCAGGTTTAATTCAGTTGCATTTAAAGCTGTTCCATTAAGATTAGAATAGAAAGGCTGAGTAAAGCGATGAGAGCGATGCTTGTTCAGTGCTATCTTCATTTCACACCTCAGTGATGTCTGTCCTCAGTTCCATTGTGTGGGGAAGCAGAGGGACTCCCATCAACACCCTTCTCTCTCTCTCTCTCTCTCTCTCTCTCTCTCTCTCTCTCTCTCTCTCTCTCTCTCTCTCTCTCTCTCTCTCT
>JAPQRP010000001.1:18687141-18698093 GCA_037367295.1 Apogon hyalosoma | reverse complement strand
ATCCATCCATCCATCCATTTTCTGAACCCGCTTTATCCTCACTAGGGTCACGGGGGTCGCTGGAGCCTATCCCAGCCTAAAAATGACTAGAGTCCTCAAATTCTAAAATATTTGTATGGCTAGAAGACCTCCAAACAGATATTACAGAGCAGAAATGGATGAAAGCTTTTTCCCAGGCGCAAACAATATCCATCAATAGCAGATTTAAATAGATTCAATATAACTGGCTTATGAGAACCTATATAACTCCTGAAAAACTTAACAAATTCAACCCTAATATCCCAGACACCTGTATAAAATGTGGAACCGAGAGAGGTACCTTGTATCGCTGTATTTGGAAATTTGAACATATGCAAGAATTTTGGAGAAGGATAATTAACACAATCTCCAATATTATAGACAAAGACATCCCAATATGCCTAGAGATCTGTATTCTAGGCCTTAATCCAGAAACTTTAACACTTAAAACTCATGACAGTAGGCTGGTGAACCTCTGTCTAATTCATGCAAAGTGTCTTATACCTAGACATTGGAAAAGTGTTTGTTGTCCATCGTTGAATTCATGGATTGCTGAACTCTCATCCTGCATAGCTATTGAAAGGCTCACGTACACTATTAAATGGAAAACTTACATCTTCCACAAGATATGGAATTCATTCCTCAAATTTTTAGAATCAAGGCTTGATACCTCATCACCTCAGGATGTAACTTACAAAGTCAGACCATGGCCCCTTGTTTTTTGTTTATTTTTTTAAATGATGTTTCATTGTGTATCAGAGATACGAAAGTGGATGTTAACAAGTATTCAAGTGGCTGTTAGTTATATCATCTGTCAATTATTATTTTATTTACTTTCACTGTTGTTTCAGAATTCAGAGATGGTGTGTGTGTGTGTGGGGGGTAATGACTCCAACAATAACTGAGTTCTTGAGAGTTCTTAGACATAAAACAGGTAATTACCATGTGCATCCCTGATCCATAATTCTTACATAGAAACCTGTGCCATGTGCTGCCCAAAAATATTGGATATTTTTAAAGACTGCTCAACAGATTCAAAATTGTAAAGAATGTTTTTCGTATTTTTCAATCTCTTGCACCCACTGACCATACCCAGTCATGGTCCATGTTGCCAGACAATCTGTAGTCTAGATAAGAGAAATGGCTTAGATTCACGGATGCTGACAAAAAGGGGAAATTTACAGCCTCCATGGCCTCCTACTCTTCAGCTGGATCCTCATTTCCACCACCATCAGAGCCCCACACAGACACTTATCACCAGACAGAACATAAAACATTCTTTTCCCTCAACACAGTCTCCTTTATCACTGAAGGTAGCAAAAGGAAAGATCACCTCTGTTACTGATTACTACTAACACATACTCCAACAAAACTATACTTGAACCTTACAAAAGTCTTTACAAATCTGCAACATATTTGTAAAAAGATGATGTGTTTTTAATTTTGGGTGAAGATTATAGACAGAAAAACTCATGGATTTGAATTATTGCAGCGCTGTTTTGTTTCAATATATCATGTTTAGAGTAAGACATATGAGGAATCGCTGTAAACTCATTTTACTGGGATGACAGTGTTAGCGTGCTTTCAGCGGCTATAAATCTTAAAGTGATGTCTCAGAATTTTCTGCAGGAAGTATGATGGGAGGCTGTGCTATTCCATAGACTTTACAACCTCAGAATACCATCACGTTGACTCTGTGGTTGTAAAGAAGTGGCAGGGTGAAGCCTAAAATAGAAAGGTGAGGCACTCTTCAAGTTTGGTGTTTCGTAAGAGGGCTTTTATAGTAGAGTTTCACTGGACGCTTTTCACCACACCTTTTACTCAGCAGCATTGCAGGGGTATAAATCTTTGAAGAACTGCAACCTGCGTCACACATGCACATCCAGCATCGAGGCCTGTCCCACCCAGTTGGTGAGCCTCGAGAGATGCGCTAATCAGACACCCTCCACAGCTGCCAAGGGCTCAAGGACCATGGGATTCTGTGTGTGTGGAGCCGAGATGGGGAGCACAGAGGTCAGCATACAGTACTGAGGCTGGTAATCCATCATATCTCAGTAAAACACCACTCCAATATGACCTTGGGAAGTTATAGAAAAAAATATTTCCCCAAGAAAGAGGTCAGGGTGACATTGCTTACCTCTCCTGATAGGAAGTTAAGTATACATCTATGGTTTAATTAAAGCATCGTAGTCATAAAGTACAGTAGTTTGCCTCATATTTAGGCCTACTGGTATATTTATCTTTGCTTATTCTTTGCTGTGGATTTAAATTAAAGATCACCGCAGAGAAGAAAACACTTAGTAAATTAAAATTTGTGTAATTACAATAGATAAATGTATCCTCTTGAACCAAGCAAAGGGGAAAAGAGTTTCACAGCTTGTCAAACAATGTCCACTGCAAAGGACATCCTGCAAATAAGAAATTAAAAATGCATCCGGAAAAAACTGTTGGATTATACTGTTTCTAATTAAGACAATTATGTAACATAAAAAAAAGCCAGAACTTTTATTTTCCTGGGTCTCAAGAGAATATCAGATTTGTTGACGAGCACTGTACTTTAATTCTTGTCTCAATACAACTTCTAGCAATTGATTCTTTTCAAAAATGTTTAGGTCACAATAGTCAAAACAGTCTTATAACAACAGGACTTTAATCAGGGTTTCTGCAGGTATCAGCAAATCTAATTTAATGCTTTTTAATGCCACTTTAAACAAATGTAATGCTCATGTCCAACTGCAGATACAGTTTAATATATAGTTTTACTTATACATGGCAGTTTATCATCGATAGGCTTTAACCAGGTTCTGAATACTTCCTCCTCCAATCACTTCTGCTGAAACTTGCGTTTTCCCATTTTTCCGACATTTGCTAATATTTCGTCCGCTCTTTCACCACAGCATGAGCACGCTCACAGCACATTGTATTCCAAGCATCGGTGTTGTGACTTCATGCATCGGCCATAAACAATAGCCAATTAAAGGGTTCCGCCTGTCAATCATCACACTATACTGCCAATCAAAATTATTAAATGTTTATATAATCAGAGTAAATCGTGAATAACAATGTTTTTGTTCCATCAAGTGTATTTAATTTTTTAATGCCTCTGGACATAAAATGTAATGCTTTTTAATGCCATTTAAGGCCTTAATTTTTACAAAATCTATTTAATGACTTTTAGGGTTAGGGTTAGGGTTATTATAAACCACACTTTCATTCTGTTGTTATGCGCACGTGTACAGAATAGTTATGTTTTTAGACTGAAGATACAAGATCCTCCTAAAATCTGAGTGATGCACATGAATAAACACAAGAGCGTCTTAGGCCTCAGTAATGTCAAATCTTTATTGATATGGTGTCATACAGCAATAGATAAATACTACACTCAATGCAATAACATGTCAACAACTACATTCAGTCCCTATACTTTTATCATCACAGTAGCTGTAGTAAACGCTAATAAAGAGATGAGAAAACACTCCACTAAACAAAATTATACACATCACACACATGGCCAAAAAAAAAAAAAGCTGCTGGTGTTTTAAGGCAAATTTTTTACATCCTACATGATCTGTTTTATGGCTACGTCTTGACAGTTGATTACAGATTGTGATTTGAGAGCTGTAAACTACTTTATCCAGAAAGTGGTGTCGCATGTGCACTTGGATTTTGGCAGTGCTGACAAAGGAATGGTAGTAGTGATATTATTCTTCAGATAAAGGCTTGGTATTTGCAACCATCGATTGGCGGAGATGATTTATCTTGGCATTCATTCATCCGCTATTATAGCTTAGAACTACAAAATGCTGCTTGTGATACATTCTTGTAAACGTGAGATGTTTCTTCTGCCTTACACTGGAACCCAGCAATCTATAAAACAAGACGCTCCCCCCAACTTTCAGATTTGTTGGCCCCTAAGGAAATCTAGTTATTACAGGCCTCTGTGTAAAGACACACACTACTTATGTAAATACAGATATGACACAGTACTAACTTATTTATCACAAGCCTCAAGTACAACAGTTGGAAACCGATCTGAAGCAGCCTGCCGTACAATCAACAGTTTTCATTCGTAGTGTGAGTGCAGCTCGTCAGGGCACGGCAAGCAGCAAGAGAAGAAGATAGATAGTTGTGTTAATGCTGGCAGTGCACAAGCAGAAAAAAACAAGCATTCTTTCATACTATAGTATTTCTAGTGGTGAGGTTATACTACAACAGACATTTTATCCAGTCATGGCCACAGTTAGAAATCGAGGTCATCTGTTTCAAACACATCATGGTCTGGCAGGTTTGGAGTGAATTTTTTGCCGATTGTTGACTTTACTAAGATGTATTTCTTCTTTGAGCTGAGTAATGGTGTGGATTCTTGGGCTCAAATGTGCTTTAAGCATTCATGATAGTATATGGAAAATGGTGCTATATGTGCATTCAATTCATCCAGCTCAGATGGGTCATTCGGAACACATGCATTTGTGCTAAAACTTTAAAATCCCTTCTCAGACTGACTTTACTCTTTTACTTCGTTCTTATCATTTTAGTTGGAGTTTACAGTCTTCAACATCATCTTTACAGCATTATTTTTTTTAATTCCCTGTATGTTTTGTAGCAGAATGTGCAAAATGTTCATTATTACCACCTCAGTAGTAGTTTTGGCTTCTCTGTGTTTAGTGCAGAAATCCTTAGCATATTTAAGTCACATCTTTTAAGATATAACTGCAGTCACAGCTCCAGCCTACAGGCCAACAAGCACATTTATGTAACAGTGGTTAAAGGGTGTTTGTGCATGATGATACTCAGCGTCAATGAAGAAAAGGATGACGTGATGTCATGTTGAATGAGCTGATGGACTGATGGATTCCATGCAAGCATGACATCTAGATACACCATGCAAATTTGCTTGATTAATATGTTTGTTTCATAGTTTAAATCTCACTTTCATTTAACTTGCCTCTTTAATCAACTTTTGGTAGTGAAACTTAAAAAAGGGTAACTGGGAAATCCAAAGGGTTGGTGTTTAATGGAGGATGCTAATCCTCTTTCATACTGTTGTCATGTAGAGCTAATTTAGACCACAGTCAAAGTGATACACTAACCAACTGTAAACGCTGTGAAATCTGTTAGACTGTTCAATTTGTGCAAGAAGACATTGTAGCAGACATTTATTTCATAATTTCTATTTGTTACTAACTCAGTAAGCAGCATTATCAGTGTCAGCCACAATTCTGGTAAATGGCTCAGAAAGACACACTGTAATATACATATATAATTCAACTTGGCTGGTTTCTTATGTTCTCATGTGCTCCTTTACTTAACAGTTGTTGCTATATGAGGAATTACTTTTACTCATTCTGTATATGCAGATGTAGACACAATGACCAAATACCAGCTGATGTGTTTTGAGATCTCTGCTCTTTAAGTGCACGCTGTGACACTCGCACATACATGCTTCCCTTGGAATGTGTTCAGAATAACTCACAGTTTGTGCTAGTAGTGCTTGACCAGAGTTTACCACTGTGTTCCGGTATACGCATATTGTTGCAAAGTTGTGTTGTTGTAGTTCCTGAAGTGTGACAAACCTGCTAGATATTGTACTTTAAAAGACTATTCCTGTTAGAAATGCTACCTAAGTGCTTTTGCTTACTGTTTGATGTGAGGAATGAATGAGAGAGAACAGATGCACTGTGGGTTTGCATGGTGATACTTAGAGTAGAGTTATAATGGGTTTCCTTTAGGGAACACATGTGGGGGACAAATGGGAATAGGAGGGGTAAAATCCCACTTAAAACAAACCTCTCAATCTTGCACGCTGTTCACTTGTGGAAATCTAACACATGATATTTCAGATGATCTTGCTATGTTCATTATCAAAACATTTGATCCCCACAAGTGCATCTAGTGTAAAGGCTAGGGTTTGTTTAATGGTACATGTTTAAGAGAGGCATAAGTTCAAAGGATAAAGTGAAGTTTGAGGGTAACTGTCGATAAGTACAGGAGGCTACACTAGTTTAGTTTTTCTGATTGGTGGGAATACCGCTGGCTTCTTGTTGCTTCTCCATCTTCTTAGTGGAGACCACTGACTCTTCATAAATTTCGCGCTGGGCCACTTTACTAACAGACTTGCTCGGGTGCTGCTCTTCATCCTTGCTCTCCTTCTTGGATCCCTTGCCAGAGCTGGAGTAAATATGGGTCTGGTAGCTGTAGCCTCCGCCACTGCTGCCTATGGAGGGGGTGGGATAGGTGATCCCAGTCCCAATGCGGGTCTCCTCACCTTCCAGCAGCTTCCTAAAGAGGTGATGAACAGCAAGAATTGATTTAAAGAAAGGCCTTTAATTCTTCTTTTTCATTGTGAAGTTTAAAAGTGTTGTTGCTCTATGCAAGTTGCAAGTGAAAAACCAACCTGTATGCAGCAATTTCAATATCCAGTGCCATCTTCACATTCAGCAGATCCTGATATTCCCTCAGGTGACGAGCCATCTCGTTCTTAGTGGTCCTCAGCTCATTCTCTAGCTCGGCCATGCTCTCCTAATGAAAGTATAGGAGAGAGGATTTAGCTGATTCACAGTAGTGACTCGCATTCAGAATCTCCAAGTCCACTCTTCATTGTGTGCACACAAAGATGTCTGTCAGTCCTACTATTAACATGCATCCTTTAGCTTGAAATAAGAGTTTGAAAAAGCTGAAAGTTCTTCCTGTATGTATTTCATTCAGTAGAAGGATTGTAATCAGAGACAATAATTACATAAAATGCCTCATTTAGATATAAACAGTGAGTGGGCGTTGTCAGATGCAGGTGCTGAGCGCTTTGTCCCATGGGAGTCAGTTTCAGCACCACGGACAGAGGCTGTCCGAAATGAGCGGACTCTGTTTATTTTTTACCTGATTTTCACTTAATTAAAAAGATATACATCACGTATGGAAATGTTGTATAAACGCATAATTTATATGGTTTTTAAAAATGTTGGTAAATCGACTTTTTCCTTATCCTTTCCCTCAGAGTGTGACAGTGAGAAATGATTACCTGGTAGTTTCCTATCTCCACACTGTGCCTGTCCTCCATCTCCCGGAGCTGCTTTTCCAGGGACTCGTTGGTTCCCCTCAGACCTTCTATCTCGATGGTCTTGGACTGCAGCTGCCTCCTGAACTCGTTCATCTCCTCCCTGCTGGCCCGGATGGCCTCGTTACTCCGGTTCGCCTGCTCGGACAGGTCGGCGAATTTGGACTTGTACCACTCCTCAGCGGACTGCAGGTTCTTGGAGGCCATGGACTCATACTGGCCGCGAATCTCTTTAAGGGCGGAGGTGAGGTCAGGCTTTGACACCTCCATCTCCACCGACACTTGGGCGGCCTGGATCATGTCCGTCAGTTCAGCAACCTCCTCTTCGTGCACCTTCCTCAGGAAGTTGATCTCATCCAGGAGAGATTCCACCTTCTTCTCCAGGTCCAGGCGCACCATGGTGGCATCATCCACGTCTTTCTTAAAAGCCTTGAGGGTGGCCTCCGCCTCCTCACGGGCACGGAACTCTTCTTCGTATTTTCCTCTGACTTTCTGCAGCTCGTCTTCAATGCTGTCCCTCTCAATCATCAGGTGGGACTTTTCTCCGTTGAGTTCGTCGAGCTGAGAGCGCAGTTCGCGGATCTCCTGCTGGTAAAGCTCAGCCAAGCGGGATGGTTCGGTCTGCCGCTGGCGCAAAGAAATCAGCTCCGTCTCCAGGACTTTGTTGTGCTGCTCCAAGTTGCGCACTTTCTCAATAAACATTGCAAAGCGGTCATTAAGACCTTGCATTTGCTCCTTTTCATTGGTACGGATGATTTTAAACTCATTGTTGAGGACGGCGCTCTGGGTCAGGTCGAAGGTCTCCAGTGGCATGGACGAGAAGGAGCGCCCGGACTTTCTGCTGTAGGACCCCAGGGATGAGATGTTGGTTCGGGATAGAGAGGAAGACCGGTAACCTCCGCGTGATGACATGCTCACAGTCGTCCGAGACGGAGAGGACGAATAACGGGGAGAATCCCCGAAAATCCTTCGGTAGGACGAGGCGGAAAAGGTTTCGGGTCCGTAACTCATCTTGGCTCGTGTGGAGACAGAGTGGAGCGGTGGGCGCGTCTCCTTTTTATAAGGGGACCAGCCCAATCACTAATTAATGCTCACTGCACATCCGGACGCACAGCCCATATGCGTCATTCAGCCTCATGGATTATCATCTACTGGTCAAAATAAGATAAGAACATTTTTTTTTTTTTTGGTCAAAACGAAGTTCCATTAATCACCATAGTACAGAAGTGCAGAGTTGGCTCAGCTCTTTGTATGTCTTTGCATGGAGTAGCCGAGATGGAACTGTCCGTCTTGGCGCAGTGATGATGCGTCAGTGGAGAAGATTAAAAGGGCATTTAATAGCACATGTAACTGAAATACTGTACCTATGAACAGAGGCTTACATTATCCTACAGTATGTGTCGCATAATGCAAACAGAAGTGTTTCCTTGGGGCTGATGGAAAAATACATCTACTGACTGATGTAAAAAAAAATAAAATAAAATAAAATAAAAAATAAAAAATAAATAAAATAAAGGCAATATATCTGTCCAGATGTCTTAAAACTTTAGTTACGAACAAATCCTTCATTACAAGACTTGGAAGCAACTCTTTCAGAGAACTACCCTGAACTGTGCGTTAATAATTCAGAAATACGTAAGAATAAAGTAAAAGGGGTTTTAAATACGATACGCTGCAGAGAAAAATAAACAATAACTGACTTGCAGTGGTCGTTGGGAGGTATTTTCTGTGTATGTCAATTTAAATTATTAAATACTTTTTTGCAGCATACCAAAGATAGACTTTTGCTGCCCTCTGTTGCCAGCTTGCAGTACAGTACATGCACGAATGAAAATACAGTAAGACAACAGAAATACTTGCACTGAAATAGCTGCTTACTACTCTGGAGGACCCAGACAGAGAGCTGACGTTTACTTTGAAAAGATGACAGATGGTTTTGAATTCTTATTTCTTATAATTTCTTATAAAGAAAATAGGTTTAATGCAACATATTTCTATGAGTATTCAGCTCTATTGGACTCAAATGTACCAAAAAGATGTCAGCCTCCTCGATGTTTCGATGAATGGTTTTATGTGTTAAATAGTTAAGAACTTTTCAAAAAATATGCCACCATGTGAGTTTTTCCTCAGAATCACTAATTTTATTTAGTAACTGACACGTTTTTCCCTCTGTTCTTTTTCTTTTACTTTGTCCTTCAACAGAAATTAAATGAGAATAATGCAAATGTTCAACTTTAATGAATATTCTATGATTTTTCACATTGTTATTAGTGAACAGTAAAATGAAATAGGACAAGGATAGTGTTAGCATAACATCTTCAAGTTGAATCTGGAAATGAATGTTTTGTATGCAATTTTAATGACTGAAACAGGATGGCTTATGATTTGCACACTTATAATGTTTATAATTTCCACATTATCTCTATTTTCAGGTTTTTTCTTTTTTTTCACTGTGAATATACAAGTAAAAACAATGTTGTTTAGGTCAGATGATTAACTCTGGCGATAAATGTACAAAACACATGAATTTAATATAAAAACAAAAAGGATTAAGGTTGTGGTAAAAATCTGCAGTTGCTTGCGTAAAAACAGTGCCAAAAGGAACATAGAAATGGTCAAATACAAACATACCAGATAAAATATTTGTTATAAACCCAACCATGGAATGTTTGGTACAAATGAAAATCGAAGAGTCATTGCGTGTTAAGTCATATGATAGTGGAAATGTGAATTGTTATGAACATAATAGTCTAAAATTATAAAGCTGTGGTCTTCTACAAAAGGGTGACCCAGTGTGGTTGTAACATGGGGTGAGTTGTAATGCCAGTAATTACACAAATCTGTAATGAAAAAAAAATAGAGTGGTGAACATCAAGGCTATAAACAAACACATGGTGAAAGAAACCCAGAATTTATGGTAAGAACATATTTTTTTCCTCTCAAGACTACATTTTTGTTTAATACATCTACACATGCAGAGAAAATCATGTGATTTAAAGAAAATGGAATCATAGTTTCTCAGGCAAAATGTGATGTGTGACTCACCTGCTCACCATGTTAATCCAGTTAAACATTAACAAACTGGACTGGGCTGGGTTGGGTTGTAACACACCTTTAAAGTGCAACAACCTGCACAAATGAACAACTAACAGCATTTTCTTGACTGCATTAAATTTACAGAGCACCTACACACATAGATAGACACAAAAACACATACTGAT
Organism: Apogon hyalosoma; assembly: GCA_037367295.1. Classification (NCBI taxonomy): domain Eukaryota; kingdom Metazoa; phylum Chordata; class Actinopteri; order Kurtiformes; family Apogonidae; genus Apogon; species Apogon hyalosoma. The sequence continues at coordinate 18,687,803 of JAPQRP010000001.1, read as the reverse complement.
ATTACTTTTAAAGACAAAACATCACGTATCCTTTACACAGGCACATTGGAGGGTTAAAGAAAATACAGAGTCAGAATTGTAATAGGAGCAAGTACAATAATAAATAATAATAATAATAATGATAATAGTAATAAGATAAGATAAGATAAGACAAAATAAGATACACCTTTATTAGTCCCACAAGGGGAAATTCCAGATTTACAGCAGCAAAGCACACAAGAGCAAAAGAAAGTGTAAAATCAAGAATAAAGACAAATCAAAAAAGCTATACATACTATTTACAGCTGTGCACATGCTGACCATGCTGCAGATTGGATAGGGATACAGTTTATTGCACTGTCCATTGCACAAGGTGAAGAAGAAGAAGAAGAAGAAGAAGTAGAAGAAGAAGAAGAAGAAGAAGAAGAAGAAGAAGAAGAAGAGCAAAAATGTCATAATTGTGTTTTTGGTCAGTGAAATTACAATGCAAAATGATGAATTCCCACTTTGTATATAGTATTTTATTAGTGCTTTGGGCATTTGTCTTTGTTGGTGTTTGTATTGTGTTTTATATGTCCAAAATGATCATGAAATCATTCACTCATTCATGAAAGAAAGAAAGAAAGAAAGAAAGAAAGAAAGAAAGAAAGAAAGAAAGAAAGAAAGAAAGAAAGAAAGAAAGA
>JAPQRP010000001.1:18636316-18680055 GCA_037367295.1 Apogon hyalosoma | reverse complement strand
GGGGTCATTGTTTGTGGGCCAAAACTGCCCCACGCTGCTGTGACAGGTTAGTTCAACGGGGGAGTCAAACTGAGGTTTAATTTTGCACAGAATGCATCGTCAGTGCTCTGCTGGGCAAAGATCTAAATGGGAGCTTGTTCACTATGGATCTGCTGCAAGGTATTTGAGAAATCTTTGAGTGATGGGGAAACATGATCAGCCGCTAGTGATAAGCTAACTACCTTTGTAGCGAGTAATTCAAGAGGGTGTGACTCCTGTGGGGGCTTAGGTTGTTTTATTAGTCAAGGATGACGAAACCGTGTTTGGTTTCATTGTTGATTTTTATGACTGGGATGTATCTTTTTTTTTTAAGTTAATATTTACTCATGTGGCAATAGGGGCACTGCTACTCATTGAGTTCAGTCACAGACATTGGAGATAAGCTATTTGCTTTGTGTGCCAGCAGTCAAAGTTGAGCTAGTAGTATGTGACTGCCTTTTCTGTGGAAGCCGTGTCAGCCAGGCTATGTAAACATTGCCTATGCCTGTGGCCACGATGGACTCCAACCTCCTAACTGATTTATATGCCAGCCCAGGACAGTAAAGCTGTTTCCTGGAAGATTGTCACATTCGCAGCTGGTTTAAGGTTTCTTATATTGGTCCTACCAGCCAACAAACCAATTAGAAGATTGTTTTGATTTCAACAGGCTGCATTAGACTTTACAAGAGATCAAGTAGAAGAATGTTAAATAGTTTCACCTGTCGGCAACCAGAAGACTGTGTTTGTGTCTCACATTCAGCTCTGATTTGGACACAATTAGCTTCAATTGATTTGTAAGATGATTGTCACTTGTCATAGTTTGAGGATGAGGCATGTTGTAATGATGTCAATAATATGTATTCCGTCACACTTACAGCTGAAACATGCATCTAAACTAGGCAGATGTTTATTCATACTTTTAGCTCTTTAAAACAATATTTGATCTGATTACATTTGATCGGAGGTGTCACTGTGCTACATTTTCCAACAGCAGCTCGTCATGCTGATAAATAGACCCCCATTATCACTTTCCCTACACCAGATCCTGGTTTTGTCTTTGCAGGAACAAATCTTTATCTTGTTGAGTGCTTTGATACTAAAACCTTTCTCTCAACTTGTTTTCTTTATAGAGTGTTTGTCAACAGAAGCTTGGCAATGGAGAAGATTAAATGCTTTGGCTTTGATATGGATTACACCTTAGCAGGTAAGTGCAGTACACATTCAGCACAATGCCCACAATGAGTGGAAAAACAAACTGATTGTTTGTTCATTTTATTGATGTAGAAATGTACCAATCACAGACTTGTTTTTTTTGTTTTTGTTTTTGGTTTTGTTTTGTTTTTTTGAGGAAAAAAGGGCAGATTCACCTGAACAAAAGATTTTTTTAAAACAATCAATACACAATAATAACAGTCATCAGTTCTGTCTGGATCATTCATTTCAGATGTTATATATACAGGCCATGTTGTCTGTGTGGGAAAGCAGCTCTTCGGTTTACAGAAGTCATCCTTAATTATGCAGATGAGTCCAAAGAAATGTGTCACTGGAGGTTCAGGTTAAGTTAATTATAATGATAGTATTATTCAGAATATTCAGTCATTGGGTAAGACACTTCACCCACCTTGCCTCCAGTGCTGCTACTCACACTGGTCTATGAATGTTTGGTGGTGGTTGGAGGGGCTGTTGGCGCAGATTGGCAGCCACACTTCTGTCAGCCTGCCCCAGGGCAGCTGTGGCTATAAACGTAGTTTACCACCACCTGAGTGTGAATCTGTGAGTGTATGAATAATGGATCCGTTGTATGCACTTTGAGTATGTGTTAATAGAAAAACGCTATATAAATCTAATTTATTATTATTATTATTATTATTATTATCATTATTATTATTATTATTACCTGCCTGAAGGATGTTTATATTTTCAGTATCCCTTCTACATTTCTTTGAGTACAGCACCATGTGGTCAAGACTGCAGTTTATCATCCAGTACATACTCTTTAGGTCATTGTGTGATATTTTGAAATCCACAATATCACACATGGATAACAGAATGTTAAACATGGGTATGAAAAGCTGATTGCACCTCTCTCTTTTACTGACCAGTAACTGAACTAAAATTATCTTGATTTCTCATACCAGTTTGTACTGTAACTCAGCTCCAGTTTTTAGTCCCCATCTCTAAAAATATATCTTCCCTGACTTTGAGAATCAGGTCACGTTTGTTTGTTGAGTTCACCAGTGATGGCTCCCTTGAGAACAGGGATCACTCGTAGGCCCTCTGTAGCCATTCAGCTCGATCTCTGCTCATAGTGCAGGAGATTTTATGGGCGCTCAGCTGTTGACATGGCTCTCTTTATGGGAGCTCATAACCAAGTGTTAATGTTTGTTTGAAGCCTGGATATCATGTATCTTTGGAAGGTGTTCAGGTTTTGACTACAGACCAGGGGGGTCTCGGGAGCTGCCAACCTCATACAACTGCTGGTGTTTAACTGTGGCTCTCTGCATACATCTCTTTGTTAACAGGGGTGTTTACTGAAAATGTAATGATGCACTTTTTTCACACCTCAAACATACTGTAATTCTGGTCAGTAGTTAAATGATTGTGTTAAGTCAATATCTGTGATGACCCACTATTATGGCTAGGTGATATAACCATCTCAAAACAGGATTGTGATAAAATTTATGTCAATAACGATGACTAATGTAGGACATTTTCACTCAGTGTGGAATGATGAACAGACTATCACATAGAAGAATTGAACACAGATTTTCCTATGTAAATCTCAGAAGACCATTCACTACACCCATAAATTACTGTTTGAAGTAAACTGACTAATCTAGTCATGGAATAAAACACTCTGGTGAGAGTTTGTACTGCGTGTTGGTCTGATTTACACGTGCTGCTTCTGTAGTGTTGGGACAGAATTTGACATAGACACAAACTAGGACGTGATGGTGCATTCACTGCACCTTGTAATCTCAGAAATTTACATCCAGTGTCCACAAACATAGTTAAAACAAGATTTTTTATTATATTGTTCAAATACATAGGTGCAGAATGAAAAGGCTTTGCCATATTAATATTTTGAAGTTTAGCCAGGGAAAAATACTCTTCAAACTGGCACTCTGATCATTTGTGAGAAACACTAAAATTGATGAAGATAGAAAAACAATTGTAGAAGTATTTTTTGTCCTATTGCCCTAGCTATATTTAAATACGATGTGGATTGTAAATTAGAGTGTACAGTCCACATTATTGGCTAAATTCTTCAGTGGCTTAAAATTGTTCAGCTACTGAAAGTTTAACCCAAAAATATGTATTATGTGCAAAGTAGTAGTGAAACAAGGATGCTGAACACACTTCTTTTTCCAACTGTATATCTGGATCTATTGTTTCATATGACAGTATATACTTAAAAGGCATTTTTTACCAGCTAAGTAAACCTGTCTCTTTAGCATGTCCAAATGTCTTAAATGCATTAACATAATAATACTTTTTAGTTTGTCAGATGTATTTTCTGCATTATCCAAAAACAGACATTCCTGATTGATAATGATTGGTAAAAAAAAAAAGTTTTTTGTAACCCTTGAAAATATTGATGCAGGGTAGCATTGTTTAGCATATTCTTTAATTTTGAGGTAGAAAAAAAGTGATACAAGTCTCACTTTTAAAAATCCTGCTGAAAAGTAGGGCAAAAAAGTTACTTGGCTGCTGTTATTTCTTGGTACCATGATGCATTCGAGCTCATTTTCCCCCCCCCCTCATTCAAATACGCACAGGTCAAAGAGTGAATTCTCACATCAAAGCTCTGGCTGCTTTACATTACGAAATACACACATGACATACATTTTGTAAGATTGATAGACTAAATCAACTCTGGTTTGTCTGTTCTGTGTGCTCTGAAAGGGGGGCACGTATCGGCCTGCAGAAAATGTTGCTTCAACACACATGTAGACACAAATTGCATACAGAGATACGCACAGTTTTGTCCTAGTTTTCCAGCAGACTTTTGGCTGGAATGTGGGTCCCTGAGGCCATGTTTGAGTTTTCTCATTTTTCCACATTATGCTTGGTAGAGTCACACTAATCTGTGACAATGGGCTATATTTGTGTAATTGTGCCTACAGATAAATTAAGGCAGTTGAGGTTTTAGCTTCTGACATGGTTTAGATATGAGGCGTGTGTACGAGACACTTTATATGATTTTAGTTGAGTGGTCTATTAGTAGAAGGGTGCCAGTTGTTTACCTTGTGTGCGAGGGGTGTGTATTACATGCAGGCCTGAGGTGACCCGACCTATAAACTGTACAGAGACAACACACATCTCAGCAAGCGGAGCAGTGGGAGTATAATTATTCTGGCAAAAATCTCATCTGAGATAGAGGGTAACAGATCCCTGAAGCTAAGGCCGCCTCTCACCTCTGCCTGAAGTAGATGCTCACATCACATGTGTGTCTTTGTGTGCATGTGCTTAATGACACTGTGAGAAATCTGAGAAGGGGCTTACAGCAGGGGAGCACTGACCCCTTTAGAACAGAAATGCAAACGTCAGAGACATTATAAACAACATTTTGCAGACAACCCAGAAAAAGCTTTAACATCAGGTTTTAATAATATTATTGATCAAAATATACTGATCTCAAAAAAAAAAAAAAAAAAAAAAAAAAAAGAGAGAACATGTCTACAAATCAATCCAACCACCACAGCTCAGGTATTCATGCATTTCACATAGTAAAGTCTGTCTGGAATTACTCATGAAAGGTATACACTGTAGGTCTTGGGTGTCATGTGTCCGTCTTGAGGCTTTTGCAGGGTGCATGTTATGTATGTCGTTCTGACATAAAGTTGGCTTTTTTTGTAACGTTTTCAAAATAACTTCAAACTTTTCAGCATTATTAACAGTTTCGGTATTTGTCTGAACTGAGGCTAATAAAGATAAGCTAATTATCTCTATGTAATAATCATTGGCCAGTGTCCTCACGGTGAGTCTGTCTTTATATCTAGACTTGTCTGACTTGTGGTTTTACCTGATTTTGTGCACTTTAATTTGTATGTGAATGGCAGGACACCACTGTCCCTAGGTCAACACATGTAGCGAGTCTTTTAGTGAAGTAAAGAAAGGGAGCCTGATGATCACAAAGATGACAGAAGGGAAACCACTCTTAAAATAGGTTTCTTTTGTAGAGTTTCAGAGTTTTGAGAGGACTATGACAAGCAGCAAGGGGGAGGGAAGGAAGGAAAGAAAGGCGACTTTATTGGTGTATTCCACTGCTCTGGGAAAAGAGCCTCAGTTTGCTGGATGATCACAGGGGGTGAAAGAGAGGGGTGGGAGGAATGGTTGAACTGCAAGACGTGACATGATTATGACGCTGGGACATTATGTTTTGCACCAAAGCAGTTTGGTTCAGAGCTTAATTTCTAACCATATGTTCACATTTTGACTGTTGACAAACTGATTCTCATTATTTTGCTAGTTTAGAACCTAGAGCTGCTTCTGTCATGAGTTCACAGTAGGATTATTAGGAGTATCTAGACCAACAAAGAGTTTGTTACAGTCATTTTAAAACCAGACAGCTAGTGCTGTGTCTGGTCTCTCAAATTTTATAGCGGAAGGAGGAAGAAAATTAGCATTTGAATGAGCAGTTGGCTGCTCAAAGTTGACACTAGTGTTGCTGGGAATGCAGATGTGTAAACAAATATTTATGTTGATGTAATGATAATAAGAGAAGTCTGTATGGTGGTTTTCCAGTCATTTTGTTTTGGGGCCAAAGCGTGTTAAGTTTCACTTTCGATTTTCGGTAGTTATTGCCCCCCCCCACACACACACACACACTGATCTCCTTCACTGGTCTCCTCCTTCACTGTACCAAAAATGTACCAAACTGAAATTTTTCTGTACCATTACACCCCTAATATATGCATGTGGAAAAACTTGATGAATGAACTTTATAAAACTTATGTTACTGTTCTGTTTTGGCCAGTTGTTTGTTTCTGTTTCAGGGTCTGTGTCAGTGTCTGTTTGTGTATAACCCCTGTCCTGTTCTCCCATCAGGTAACATCCATACAGTAATTAAAACCAACCAATGAGGAGAATATTGATCGAAGGTTCAAAATCCTCTTGTAGATCAACCCAGTACATTCATACTGGAGGCCAAATTGCTGAACAGGACAGGTTAAATAAAAAATAAAATAGAAACTTTATGAATGAGAATAAATAAAGCTTTTGTTTTTCCCCCTCATTACTAAAACAAACATACCAATTCCTGCATTCATCACAATCAAAACCATGGTGGTTGTTGGAGGCTTTTTGAAATGCTTGGAAATGCAAATTTATCTGGTGGACCAAACAAACTGTCCTTTGACCCAGCTATGGGTCACGACCCATTCTTTGGGATTCAATAGCCTGTGGGAAAGCAAACTGGTTCTTACAAGGTTTGCAATTTGAACCAACTCCAAACTGGCGAAAGCACCATTCCAGAACTAGCACTAGGTTCACAAAAAAGTGGGGGTTTATCTCTCTGTATAGCTCGATATTTTACACAACTACACATTCTCACAATTTGCAGAGTAGGACACAGATGTTTTCCTGTTTGCTTCATCAGCCAATATTTCTTCCCCTCCAGAGGCCTCCCACAGCCCCACTGCGAGTGTAGAAAACAGGCAACAACACAAGCACATTCTTGGTTTCGTATTTATAACGTCTGACATATTCTCATCCCAGTGTCAGATAACAGTTTAATCCACTGCCAGCCGTTCAGAGCCCAGCATCCCTCTGTGTTTTTAGTGACAGGGTGCAGACTCCTCCGCCTTGGCAGAGCTCATCAGAGCTGCTGCTGAAAGTTGAGTGATTGAGTCATTTTCACACCTGATCCTGTTTCTATGTGGCTTTATGTGCAGAACATCCAGGTCTTTGTTGATCCTGTGGCTGGTGAAGGGCAGTGTGTCTGTCTGTGTGAGGGTCCTCAGGTTACTGAAGAGTGAGAACATGCTGTTGTCAACATACTGAGGCAGCACCAAGGAGTCTTAAGTGGATGTGGTAGCTGCATATTCATGTTGTGTAATATGAGTGAACTCCACAGACTCTATGTTGCCCCTAATGAAACTTTGTTTACTGCGTAATCTCAGCTTCAGTGTACATTGTGGTGATTACATTACGTCCATGTGACATGTGACCTCTGACAAACCCTCATACCAGTTAGCAGGATAAGAGCTGGTAATTGTCTGTTTGGTGTAGATAGACTTGTTACAAAACACTCTGTGGAATTGCTAATGAAGACATTTGGTTTGACGTTTTTATTTCTGAACAGATAACACGTGGTTTCTCACCTGACTAATTTGTTCATTAACTAAAGTCTTATTAAAGGTAATTGCAATGGCCTAAAGGAATAAAAAAGCAGCAAGTTGTCTTGGAGTCATCATTGAAGCTACTTGGAAATATTTGGTTGTTGTAACTTGATCCTGTAGATGCGTTCAGTGATCTATCAGGTATTAGTCTGGCACATAGGAAATAGTCTGCTAGAATAATCTAGAAACATTTTCTTCCCTTATGCTATGTGACACACCAACCTCTAAGCTGAAACTACACACTGAAAATAACAAGTTTTGACAAACAGTTTCACTCTGCAGTGAAGCACATCTGCTTGTTTCTTTGTGTTTTTACTCTTTTCTTTTGCATGTATTTACTCATCTCAGTAACAGGGTTTGCATCTCTGTTTGCAAATGTTTCACCAAAACAAGTTCCTCTTGACATTGTTTTGCTAAGGTGCTGTTGTTGCAACCTGATCTTAGCAAAGATCCACAGAAGAATCATTTCCTGTAGCTATGTAATAATGGTTTCTTCAACTGGTCCTGTCTGTTTAGAAGACTATTGACAAACTGTCTCATTCATTCCAAAGGGAGAAATGAAAGTGATATGAGCTTATGATTGATTCTTTCATCCATGAGTTGCCCATGTAGATATTGGACCCATTTTTCATAAGCTGTAAATCTTCTAGCTAAATATTTTGACGTTAAAAATGTGTTTGTCAAAGACACAGAGCAGGAGAATATTGCCTTTATTTGAGCCTTTTTTTTTGTCTCAACAACGGATTCACTAGGATTAGTGGGAAAGTAATGCAAAGGATGATTATGACAAAATAATGGCTTTATTGTTTTTGAAAGACACATGCACATTATGAAGTAGGTAGTTTACAAAAATGAAGATTTATATGGAGCAAATATACAAATGTACAGATACTGCTGCGAACATTTAATAATCAGTTAAGCTTTACTGACATTGAAAAATCCTCGCTTTCCAACTACAACAGTTTTACACACCCTTACTCCAAACATTCACCTGATATACTTTGCCATGCCTGTCGTAAAACGTGCTAAAGTTTGTCCTTTCTAGTTGGATACTTCTTTCAGACCTTTGCAACAGTTCAGCAGGATTTAGGTCAGGCCATTCCAGCGTAGACAACACTCTAGGTAACTGTTTTCGCTCTAAATAACCCTCACAGAACTTGGATGTGTGTTTCAGGTCATTGTCTTGTTGCAGGTGAAGTTGTTGAAGTATATAATGGTAGTCTTGCCTAATATCAATGCTGAACCATCAAACTGTTAAAACTGTGTCATTGTTTTTAATACATCAGTGCATTCAGTCAGTCATACTGTATAAGGTATGTAACCTATATATGTGTGATGCCTTGGCACATTCTTCAAACCTGCTGCGAACAGAATCTTGTTAAGTGGAACTAGACACAACTGCATATATTGCATTCAGAATGTACAGTTATTGCCTCAGGTGACAGTGGAATATATATTAAGCTTTTTGTAGCAATATCTGTAAATTTCTGTATTTGTTTGGTCAAAATAAACAGTCATACCTAGTTGTTGCATTGTAATATTGTGAACATCCATGTGTTTCTCAAAGACAGTAAAAGACTGTTTCCAAACCCTTGACAGGCAGTGCAGATTATTTTACTCTTATTCATCATCTGGCTACACTAAATTCTCAACCCTAATAGACAGGAGGTGTATGGTTTCATACCATTAGCACAGTGCTCATTACACCATCTTTGTGTCTTTCTTGTGTTGTTCACCAGTTTTTACATAAATAATTAAAGAAAACTGTCTGATACATGTCCTATCAAAATCTGTGACTTCTTCTCAGGCTATTTTCATCTCATACTGCAATGTGTGTATGTGCATTTAATTTCTAGTGTACAAGTCACCAGAGTATGAGTCGCTGGGCTTTGAGCTCACCGTGGAGCGGCTGGTTTCCATTGGTTACCCCCAGGAGCTGCTCAGCTTCGTCTATGATCCATCCTTCCCCACCAGGTCAGACCAGTCACACCTCTCCCCACACAGGCATAATGTAATGGGTGTCAGGTTAATGGATAACCTCTGCTTTTACTGCATCATCTCTGTATCATCTCCTGCAGTCAATATAAAGCCTTGGTGTTTGGTTCACCCATCTTAACTTCAGAATAATGAATGAATGTGTTGAAAATTAGCACACGGTTTATCCTAAAACTGCTGAAACTTTGTCAGAAACAGTCAGAATGGGTAATGATCAAGAGCTGTATTATTCTTAGTCTTGTTCTTATTCTAAAACATTTTCTTTTACTTTCAGAGGCCTTGTGTTTGACACCATGTACGGAAACCTGTTAAAGGTTGATGCCTATGGTAATATACTGGTCTGTGTCCATGGATTCAACTTCCTACGAGGGTCAGCCTCCCATTCTTTCTTTAAAGAATAACAATATATATTGAATGAATATTTAGCCATAATCTGGTCAGAGGATTTAATCTTTGTTTTCTTTCAGTCCTGAGATTCGTGAGAGGTACCCAAACAAGTTCATCCAGAGAGATGATACCGAGCGCTTTTATATCCTAAACACACTCTTCAACCTCCCAGGTAAGATGTCTGAACACCAAGGAGACTGAAAAGAAATGTTGTCACTCATAATAGATCTTTGTCCCAGTTAAACACCAAATATTGAGTGTCACAGATGCAAGTCTGGTCAAGATGAGTCTGATCTGGCTTTTCCTGTATTGATGGCTCTTACCTCATTCTTAACTTCATAGAAACCTACCTCTTCGCTTGCCTAGTGGATTTTTTCTCCAACTGTGACAGATATACAAGGTAAGAAGACTGTTCTATACAGTATGTGTCATGCAACAAGTTTCTGGGCACCGCATGGTGACACAAAGACAGTTGCAAGCCAAACTGGGTCAAGAGCAAGCCCTGCTGCATGGGAGGGTCCAGGTGTCTCATCTGCTAATCTCAGCTAATTGTCCTAAAATGGAAATGAAAGGGGAGTCAAAGAACCCTCCTTTTCTCTTGTTGTTTTGTAACAATGATTGATTAATCTCTTTAACTAACTGTAGAAAAGCATGGATTCTTATCAGAATGTGAACAGAAATTAAAAATTACCATACTAACTATTTATAGATGAAGTGATAATCTTTTTGTAATAAGGAAATAGAGTGGCCTGTAAATTTGATGAGAATGTAATCTGGAATGGCTGCATGTCCTTTGTCCTCTGAAACCTGGTTGTTGGTCTTTTAGGGGGAGAATGCTTTCCTGTTTGGCTGGGGACCCCTCCAACAAGGGAAGGCTATCCCATTTAAAAGCAAACAAAAAACAAATGTCATGTTTTTGAAAAAGTTTGGTAAAGATGTGGCCTGGCCAACGGCTATGTACGTGTGTGTCTCTGCTCCTCCTCCTCAGCTGTGAAACTGGCTTCAAAGATGGAGACTTATTCATGTCCTATAAGAGCATGTTCCAGGATGTCCGTGACGCTGTCGACTGGGTCCACTTCAAGGTACCATTGGCATTATTTAGTGTGGCATTGTATTTTTGCTTTAATTATGTGCATATGACATTTTGAGCACAGAAAAATAATCATACTGCATATCTGGGTTTATTTATTCAAATGATAAAACTGTCAAAATTGTGTTGGCATTTGAGGCGGCACATTGAGTATGCTTCAGAAATTCTGAAATCTCTATTATTTGAAACAGGAAAATGTTCCAGCAGATATAAAGTTGCATTCTAGAGTACCTCAGTCATCAATACAATACTGTACATGTTACAGAGCACACCGCAGAAGAACACATAGGATAGATCCATTCATCCATCTTCATCCAACTTATCTGGGTCTGGGTCATGGGAGCCCAGACTTCCCTCTCCCTGGCCACCTTCTCAAGTTCCTCCGGGGGGATTCCAAGGCGGTCCCAGACCAGCCGAGAGATGTAATCCCTCCAGTGTGTCCTGGGTCTGCCCTGAGGTCTCCTCCCGGTTGGACATGCTCAGAACATCTCACCAGGGAGAGATAGAATACATTCAACACAGTAAAGTACAACAGAATGTTAAGCATACAAATAAAGCACACTTCACTTAATTTGAGTAAGTGATGACTCAGATCCTGTGTAAAGTTTTGAGATGTCTCACCAGCCACAATTGCCATGTGAACCATAGCCTCACCAATTCTATTATTTACTTACTAATAGCAGTCTACTGCCTAATTTTCTTTAAAAATGAATGTTGAAATGTGTTAAATTTCGATGCAGTGTTTGACTGTCATAGTGTGCAAGAAGAGTAAGTGCTGAACCAGAAGTAACCTCACTAAAACATAATTAAATACAGGACATGTTTTGAAGAATTGACACCATTTGACTGAAGTTGAATTACAGTCTTTAGAGCCAGTATCACCGCTGCTCTCTGCACATCTTGTATGAGCCACAGCTAAATGTCATGACTCCTCACATGCTCTGCATGGGATGCAACTAATGGCGGTTGCTTAGTGTGTTGATTTGTGTTTATTTTGTGGATATAAAAGTGCACTATCTATTCAAATCCAGACAGTCAGTGTTAAATTTAGTGTCCTCATGCCTCTTTGCAGGGCACTCTGAAGGAAAAGACGGTTGAGAACTTGGAGAAGTATGTGGTGAAGGATGTAAGTCATTTGTATTCATCAAAGCTGCTGCACAGGCACACCCAGTGCCACAAATTCTTGTTTTGCTCGAGATGCCTAGAGCTTAAGTTCTCGTCTTTTGTGTGTTTCTGTTCCCACCAGGGAAAGCTGCCTCTTCTCCTCAGCCGAATGAATGAAGTTGCCAAGGTCTTCTTGGCTACCAACAGTGACTACAAATACACTGACGTGAGTACAGGCATGCGGTTAAGACAGAGGCCTCACTATTTAGCTGGAAATAGTCTTGCAATTGCAGTGTAAGGCAAATGAGGATGAGTTAAGTCTGTAGAATCCTTTGAAAGCATGTTTCAGCATTTCACTGTGAGTCTGTGTTGTGTGTTCACAGAAAATCATGACCTACCTGTTTGACTTCCCCCACGGCCCTAAGGTAAATTAATCTATCCTTTAGCCTTTCTTTAGCCTGCATTGTAAATGTGCTGAACACACAGGTGCAGGTAGAATACATTTTTAATGTTTGTGTGTTCACATCCACCACAGCCTGGCACATCCCACAGACCCTGGCAGTCCTACTTTGATCTGATTCTGGTAGACGCCAGGAAGCCTTTGTTCTTTGGCGAGGGTACTGTGCTCAGACAAGTCGACACGGTGAGCAGGCACTGAGCACATATCTCTGACAGGAAATGACATTTCTAATAGCTGCACTGCACACTCACCTGTCAAGGCTTATTGCAGCCCATTCAGATGTCATCATTTCTATCTGTTTTCAACAGTGTTCAGATCTATGCATGTACACGTTTTAAACACCTTTGACAAAATGTCCTGGCAGTACAATTGTTGATTTTAAAGATAGTGAAATGTAATAATTATAATGGAAATTTGACACTTGAAATCTTACAAGTAAAAGTGAAAGTAAGGTGATGACTTATTTATTTGGTGTTTATTTGTGTAACATAAACAGACAAAAGCATTTATAGCCCATGATATTTTGCAATCTTGCCTTTAGACTTTTAAAATACGTAAAACAACAAATACATAAGAACTTTACAAAAACACAAACTGAATTGCAAGTACAAGCAGAACCTTCAATAAAAGTGAAATACAATAAAACAAGTGACAGTAAGAGTCTAATATCACACCTTGAGGATATACACAGTGTATTTTTCTTCAGTAACACTGAGCTTAAACTTTGCAAGAAGAGTCCACAATGCCCTTTATTTCAGTCTTTATTATAGTTAAAGATAAGCATTCATGCAGTTGGAACCTCTATGTGAAGTGAGAAAGTTAAAGCTTGTTCACCATATTTAAGCTCATCACCTTGTTTTAAAAAACAAACAATTAATTTTTGTGACATTGAACCTTGTAATACTGTGCTTTTACTAATAAAATATAATTATTTCAGACAACGGGGCGTCTAAAGATAGGAACCTACACAGGACCTCTGCAGCATGGTATTGTCTACTCTGGAGGTACGTTGATTATTTCTCCTGCCGTCCAATCTTTTGTAACTGCTAGAATTGATAGATTGATCCATTTCGATGTTGCACCGTCCCTGTCCACCAGGTTCCTCGGACATCGTGTGTGACTTGCTGGGAGCAAAGGGGAAGGACATCGTCTACATCGGAGACCATATCTTCGGCGACATCCTCAAGTCCAAGAAACGTCAGGGGTGGAGGACGTTCCTGGTGATTCCTGAGCTGGCCCAGGAGCTGCACGTCTGGACCGACAAGAGCTGTGAGTCTGGGTTTCTATTCACAAATGTGTGTATATGCCAGGGCTAGGCAGTGCCACACCTTTAGAATCAACAAACTTTATTATCCCTGAGGGGCAATTCTCTGTGCAGCCAGCAGTAAAACACTGACAAAGCATAGCACATGCACACAACATTACAATTCATAAAAACACAGTTCAGACCATTTAAATACAGTAATTAAATCATAAAGTGCTATTTAACCTCTTGCCAGCCTTATGTCCCGGTCCCGGCACGTAGATGATATTATGTTAATAACACCTATATATACAGCTCCCACATTAATGCGCCTCTACTTGTCACATATCAAATGAAAGCTAACAAACTCATCTTTCCGAATATATAAACCATTTTGAAGTGTAATAGCGACACCACATACACAAAAGGTTGATTTCCAGAAAAGCAAAATATGAGAAATTTGGCTTATCTTACTTTTGAAGGCTGTCATCTGATCAGTCATCTATCGATCCGGACAAATGTGGTGTCGTTTTCCTCGTAACACTCCAGCGAACATAATCCAGTAAAGTATTTAGGTCCAAAGCGCACGTAAGATCCACACAGGCACAGAAACTGCAGGAATATTTGTCCAACCTGAGATCTATGTCGGTGATTTTTTTCCATTTTCCATGAAGATACCATCCATAATTTCCTTTTTTTGCTAGTATACCAGTATAGAGCGATAAATGAACTTGTTAGCTTTTGTTTGACACCTAAGTTGGCCAATCTAAAGCGTCCCAGGGTTGACTGATTGGAGGGATAGCCAACCAAGTGTCAGAGACAGGTAGATGGTCATGGCTAGCTTACACCGCTGCTGTTCCAACAAATTAGGTCCCACTTATAATCTGGAGTGACAGGCGGATAGCCAATGAGCTGCTGAATACAAGGATATATGATAATGGTATTTTTGAACCATAATACTAGTTTGGACTTTATTTTACAATTGACAATGGTAATTTTGTATGGGAAATATTTATTTTCATAAATTTTTCCTAAAATATGTGTATTTGAAGCATTCAAAAGTTGTTAATTTTTTTCCAAAAATTTCCCAATTTAGCCACTTTTGAAAATTGATAATTCCCAAATTTCCCCTCTGTAAAACGCATAAACTTAACCATAGAAAAAAATGCTCTAAAATTGACATTTTTACAAATAAAGTTCTCAACTTTTAACTGCAAAGTGCCAAGACATTGGTCTGTTGGCAGATGGTGTGTTTCAGTCCATACCTACCAAATGCAGCTTTATACACCCTTGTTTTCACAAAAACATTAAGGCCAGAGGGGAAAAAATCTAAATTTATTTGTGTTTCTAAGTACACAGCTTTTTACCTGTCCCATAAACAATAAAAGTGACTGCTTTAGTACAAACTACAGGGTGTTACCTTTACAAAGAGCCCATTCTTTTATCTGTACTCCAAATGGTTGAAGAACAGCTGTAATTTTAATTTGGAGAGGTATTTTTCAGGCGTTTTAAGCAAAATCACCCCAGAATGGTAAGGGGTTAAAATGTCAGTGGCTATGAGGACAAATGAGTTTTTATGTCTGTTTGTCCTGCATTTAGGCAAACTAAACCTTCACCCTGACTGGAGCAGCTTGAACTCTTAAGTTGACAGTGGTTAGGGTTGGCTAGGATCTGCTCTGCTTTCTTCAGGGTTCGAACCCTTTGCTGAGTGTGGAAGTCATTTAGATTCATGTTGGCAATTTTGCAACACAGCTTCACAACACTCTGCAGTCTAGATTAACTTTTAAGTATGATGATATTTTTTCAAACAAGGCACAGAATGAGATTTTATTGTTTATACAGATAGAATTTGATGTGGCGTTATGTAGCTTTTTTGTGCCAGCGTTTGCTTCTGTGTGGTCACTATCAGTTTCATAATGAACTGAAAGTATTTCTGCACTTCTCATAATAACGTAAAAATATAGAACATTATGATCTGAGTCATTGCTTTTGCAAAACCATCTGTATAAAACCAGAATTACTGCTCAGTCGGGCATCTGTAACCACAACAGCTGAGTTACCACAGTGATCTGAACTCATTTAAATTCTAACTTGGTTTTGATCAGCAGAAAAAAAATACAACACATATAGATGGACAAACCACAGTTTAGAAAAACATTTGTAGTGCTGACAGATTTTAATCAGTATTCTAGCAACCTTCATTTTAATGTTTCTCTCTGTAAAATACTGTAGTTACACCCTCCCTCATCCTGATTAAAGGTTTAGTCTGTATGATTTGGGTAATTTAGGGGGAATCTGATCACAGATATTATACTCAATACTCAGAATACATTTTTTATTGGTGTTTTACCATCAGAAAAATAAGCATTGTCATGTTTTACTTATTGCCAAAGGAGTTTATAGGTCGGTCTCTTCAGTTATGCAGTGTTTTTACAGCAACTGTGAACAGTCTGTTTGTCCTTTAGTTCTTTTTTGGTACCTGATATTTGCTGTTAAAATTCTTTACTGTCATGTATTTTGTTTTATTGTGCAGCACAGTTATTATCTGCTTAACCAATCAGACAAACCAGATGTACTACAATAAAGTCCTTTTTGAAATTATTTTTGCATCATTTTACATTTTTTTTTGTGTGTTTTGTGACACCGCCCAGGAAGTAACCAAACAACCCAGAGAACGTTTACCTCTTTTTCCAGAGTGATAGTAGAGGTTGCCAGAACTGTGACTGTAACTATGTTAAAGTGTAGAAATGGGTGGACATATGCAAAACTGGACTTGAGGTAAAAGTTATCTGTGTAGTCTGGTTAGCTCTTAGGTGTGATGCTGCAACAGTGTATTTGCAAAATTGTGTTGGCACAGAGGTTGCATTTGTTGGAAAATATGTGCATGAGGAAGTACTTCATGGCATTAAAATGAAAAACCCTGTTAAACAAAAACCACACATAAAAAGACATGTTTGTGTCAAAAGTTGCCATTTTACCTGCAGCAAGTCAGACTGGTTGAAATCTATAACTTCACTCCTAGATGCTCCAACCTTTAAAATGACAGGAAAGTTTCAGCAAACACCTATCTTAGAACAACAGCTACAGTGTTTCCAAAAAAGCCCAAAGAACAGTACGTATGCAAAATGAGATAAATATGATACACAAATCAATGAGTACAAAGTCCACACCTGATACTGGATAGGCATAGATTCACCCTCATGTCCTTTTATGTTTTCTAGCGTTATTCGAGGAACTGCAGGGCCTGGACATTTTCCTGGCAGAACTCTACAAGTGAGTAATGTGACCTTTGACCTCTCTTCCGCACACCACACCTCCCTCTCCATTACCATCTCTAGCACCAATTCTGCTGCTCTTTGCTCTCAGCAGTTGCAGCGTCTGTTTGCATTCATGTGAGAGCAACCGGGTCAATAGGGTAAAGTCTAAAGGGTCGGCCGTTGCAGGCCGCCTGATAACCGGGTTCACTGACGTTATTTATAGCCTGGCACAGCGCTGTGTTGCGCCACCTCTTTGACACATCACCTTTCAGCAGACTGATATCAATATCCTTCCCTCCCCCACGTTCTCTTATCCTCGTTGTCTTTCTCGCTGTCCTTCCTCAGGCATCTGGACAGCAGCAGCAACGAGAGGCCAGACATCAGCACTATTCAGAGAAGAGTCAAGGTACGGTTTCTATCTATTCTGTTTCTATGACAACGGAGGACCTGTCCACTTGCTGTTAACACTCACAATGTGTTGATGACCTAGTTATCAGTGCCCACATATACAGTATGTTTCATGTGCCCACTTTAGTCTAATCATTCATGTCAAGAATGATTAAGTGATACTGTAGTGAAAAATATCTCCAACACTGTCCAGTGGTATGAATGAAAAACCACACCCACCAGCAAACAGAAGGCACTGATTATGGTTGCTTTAGTAAGTCTTTAAAAATAGATCCTCACGTTATTGTGTCGTGCCATGTTGCTCATGCTGTTGGTATGAGCAACATGGCATGGCAGGCAACATCAATGTAGTCACTCGCAATAATGACACAAACCAGAGCAGATGGCGTCAAGCTCTTTGAAATCTTCAGTTGTAAATCTAGAATGTTTCTGGAGCAGGAATTCCACTGTCATCCTGGAGGCCCAAGGAGAAACCCCTGAAGAACTGAGTAACCACAGACTTCAGGCTGGTCATAGGTGAACTGTTGAATAGGATGGAGGATGCTGTGGAGTTCATGAGTAACACTGGGAATTGATCCAAACACACCATAAATACCAAAAACACTGCACAACGTGTCCATTGAAGTATTACATAGATGTCTTATACAATAGATACTAACTTAAGGTAAATGTTTGTAAAAGTAGAAAATAATGTATTTGTGGCCCAATTTGACCAGGCCACACTAGTAAAATAGTAGCATACTAGCCAATAAATTATGACAGCAGATTCAACATGGAGTCAACATGGAGTTAAAGCAATGTCCAAGCATGACACAATTTAAAAGGAGGTACAAAGACACATGGGGTACAGGAATGAGGGAGGTGTTGGGTAGCACTGGGGGTTATGAGGATGTACAAGTATGTGTATGTGTGTGTGTGTATATATATATATATATATATATATATATATGTATACACACACACATCTGTATGAATGTGTATTTACATATATGTGTTATTGTATTATGTGTTTATGTAAATCATATTATATTTGTTCATAGTAATATAAAGCCAGAAACCAAATTATTTAATGATAAGTAACAGGCTTATTGTAGTATATAGTAGGAAGAATATTATTGTTATTAATTATTTAAGGAGAAGGGGTGGGAGCTTATAAGTTATGCTTCTTCTCACTCCTTTTCAAATATGTATTATATGTAACATGTCTAGTGTTTAAGTGTTTTATTTATTTATTTTATTCTGTTTTCATATTCGTATTTGAAATAAATACATCAATTAATCAATCAATCAATCACAACTCAGAACTTTCATGAGAACAGAAATAAATAGGCTTGGAAAAATAGAGGACGGAAATGCAAAAGAGGGAATACCGAAGAGGTAAATATACCCCCTTTTTCATTTTTTTCCTCTTCCTTATTTCTGCTTTGCCTATTTATTCCTGCTTGTCCTTTTTACATGTCAGGAGTCCTTTTCCTTTTTCTGGATGCATTTATGCCTCATCAGGTAAATGAGGGGGGCGGTCTTTAAAGGTGTGTCCTTAGGTCTGCTCTTCTATTAGTTAATTTCTATTCAGGGGCTGTGCTGTCAGTGCATCTGGATCACTCATGTTATGTGGTCTGAGAGGTCGGTACATGACGTGAACCGAAACACTCTCTGTTACTATATCCACACCAAGCAGTAAATAGTCCTCAGTGACTGTGATTTCTCCAGCAGTTTTTCTGCTGGTTTTCAAATAACACAGCCTCATGTCCCTCTACTGAGACCACAAGCACCAGGTACAGCCTGGTCTATTCAGCACTGAGTTGTCACTATTTACAGGTTATTATGCTATTATTTTTCTGGTCTGGCCCGTTTGAGATCAAATTGGCCTGTATGTGGCCCCTGAACTTAAATGAGTTTGACGACCTTGACTGTGAACGTCTTGTGTAATTCTTGCGCTGTTGCTTCTTCTCTAGTCCTCGCATATGGTCCCTGAAAAATCATGTACAGAAACCACTTGAGTGACACTATTTTGTACAGATGAAAGGTGACCCACGGCCTTTTTCACAAGGCTTAGTCAACGTTCTGCTGCATAAACCAGCCCATTCACTGAGTCAGGGTCTCTTCCTTACAGAGATTTGGAGTTGGAGGACCCCACTTCAACAGCAATAAGACTAGAAACTCCTGTGTTCCTTGTGCAGTGGGTCTGATTAATCTGCACTTGAACGTTTATCTTATATTATTGCACTGCGTATATTGTGTGTACTGGAAACAATTAAGTACTTTTTTTATTTTTGCTGTTTCTTATCTTGTGCCTCTGTCTGCAGTCTGGGATAATCAGATGACTGAACTAAGCCAGTTTTGTAAACATTATTCTCACCAGTGTCTCCTTCCTTCCCTTCAGAAAGTCACACATGACATGGACATGTGCTACGGCATGATGGGTAGCCTATTCCGCAGCGGATCCCGGCAGACCCTCTTTGCTTCCCAGGTCATGCGTTATGCTGACCTGTACGCGGCGTCCTTCATCAACCTGCTGTACTACCCTTTCAGCTACCTCTTCAGAGCTGCACATGTACTGGTAAGTATCTGGAGGGAAAGGCAGTGAGTGGAATGTTCTCGCATGGTCAGACCGACTTTATGTCCACACTTGGATTAGGGTCTGACTAAACCTATCATCGTTCTGAAATCCTGCTTGTATTTCATTGGATTAATCATAGTTGTCAAGAGCGGCACAAAGCCAGGACTGCAGTGGTGGAACATTTGCATGTGGGAGGCGAGCCCTGGCATTTAAAAGGCTAAAACCTCACAGAAGAGAACAGCAAACAGGCCTGTCTTTAGTGCAGACCTAATCGTCATCAGGCTGTTGTTTGACATAAGGAGGGGGAAACTTTTGGATAATGATGCGCTTTTTCCCACACACTATTTTCTGCGACCCAGCGATTGGTCAGATCAAATGAGGTGGTCTCAGTCTAGGTCAAACTGAACCACAAATCGGTTCGTGTACACATTTTGTGATATTCAGAGCAATTACAGGAAGGGACACAAAGCTATCGGTGCCAAAAAAATTAAATAAAAACAACTGGAAGATGAACGAAGCTGAAAATTAGTCAAAATAACAACATGCCAATAACAGAAGCAGAACATGTAGATGATGACAACAGAACAAAGGTGCATCATGCTGAACTGTTTTGTCTCCTCCCTGAATTGCAGTCAGAAACCACATATGGTGTAAAAGAAACCCAACAAAAACATGAACCTTGGTTTGTGGTCATTTACGCAGAACCTGGTATTTACCTTGACTTCTTTCTCATGGTTTTCCAGTATTTTGTAACAAATGGAGAAGACAAACATCCTAACGTGTAAATGATGTCTGAATTCCATTTCAGATGAGCTGTTTATAGAAGTTACAGCATCAAGATAGTTCACACTTTAAAGAACAATGAACAGAACCTTGTTTTGTTTTTTTGTTTTGTTTTTTTAATATGGATATTGGTGTAGGTAAATGACTGTGCAATGAGGGTGTATTGACTTCAGCTACAGATATTTTCAGGAATGTTTTGTGAAATAAATTAGAGAAGGTAAACTGTAATATACGTATGTTATGTCAGTAACTTTTATCGGAACTTCTTTGAAAGTTACAGTGAAATAATGTCAAAAATGTAAAGAGTGAATTGTTGAAACCACATTGACCTGACTTTTAAACTCTAGGAAAAGGGTATGCTGAGTATGTGGGGTTGTGGAACATGTTAGTCCCCACTCAAAGTCTTCCTGCCTTCTCTTATTACATGTCCTTGCCCTGTCTTTCGTTCTCTGCAGATGCCCCACGAGTCGACGGTGGAACACACTCATGTTGACATCGATGCAGAGTCGCCGCTGGCAACGCGCAACCGCAGCCACTGCAGTGACTGCAAGGACCTGGACTGCAAACGCAACCAGCTGACCCGCTCCTTTAGCGAGATCAAACCTCCCAACCTGTTCCCCCAGACTCCCCAGGAGATCACCCACTGCCATGATGAGGATGATGATGAGGAGGAAGAGGAGGAGGAGGAAGAGGAAGAGGAGGAGGAATAAGCTGGACTCTGAGTAGAAAGAGGGCCACGTTCCTTGTACTTTCCCCCCCAGTAGAATCATATAGTGATCTCCCTCAAAGTGAAGCAGGGACGAAAAACATCTCCAGTGTGTGTGGGTGTGTATATGTCAATACTGTATGTGTGGGGACACACACATACACACATGAATACACTCACACACACTAGAGATTTTTAAAGAAAGTGTAAAGGACCAGTATCGAGGCAGATCATATGACTCTCAGATGACTGTATGCATGCTCGGTCCTCAAAACCCGACCTTTCTGCAGTAGCTTCACTTTAAGAAAACATGTAATGCTTTTTTTTTCTAAACTGATTTGATTTGATTTGTGTATTTGTTTTTTTCAGACAGACATGCATCAGACCTGAGGGTTGGCTCAAACCATCACATTTACTCAGTAATCCCATCAGACGCAGTCACACATTATGCACGTTATTATCAAACACGTTTTAGTTATAACGCACACATTACAGCCGCAGATTTGCTCTTTTTATGCAACTTGGGAACAACATTCACTGTTTCATTTATTTTGTTCGACTTGTCTGTTTTCTTGTCATTCGCGAGGAGTAACCTGTATGTGAGGGGAGGAAGTATGTGTGTTCCTGTGCATGTGTATCTGCCAAAGTAGACTCACTCAGACTCTGTAGCATCCTGAGTGACACTAAGATAAGGAAACCGAAGCACAATCCGGCATCAAGTTGATCACTGACTACTTTTTTTTTTTTTTGGAAGTTGTGAGTAGGGAGAATGTTGTGGTACATGAGTGGTTTTTGAACTGACATTTTGAAAAGTGTTACCAGGCAACACTGAGGACAGAGTTCTGTAACTGTACATTATGCTGATAGTCTCTATGACAACATACAGTAATGTTTCTGTAAATAGCTGTCAGGTGAACGGGCCACAACGCAGCTAACATGCAGTATTTTGTCAGCTTGGTTTGTCAGGCAGATGAAACTTGAGTATTTCATTTCAAAACCGTCTGTTTTTGTGTTTGTGTCGCGGGCGGAGGGGCCATTTTATGAGCTCTGTAGAGGTTTTAAGAAGTGTAATTTTTGTGAGTATAAGGAAGTGGATGTGTAGCTGTATCTGGTTTCTGTCTGCGATAAGCTCCTTTTGAGCGCATCTCTCTGGTTTTATTCCCACACTGATCCACAGGCGTTGGCTTTGTCCTCAGTGAGAGGAGACTATTGGACAGAGTGTATGCAGATGCACAGTATTTCTTCTGATCGACCTCTGAGCACTGTGACGTCACCGTTTGGGAACTTTTGAGTTTTACAGGCCAACAAAAGATAAGAATATTGAGTTTCACCTCAGTATCACAAAGATATGATATGTTTATGTGTTAAAAGGCATCAGTGTTGGTTTGCAGGTAAGGTCGGCTGGGATATTTTAGTAATTGTGGTTATTTCTTTTTTTTTTTTTTTTTAACCTTTCATTGAGTTGACCCCACCTCACCCCACCCTTGTTAGTATTTCGTCCTGATTTGTTGTAAACATCTTGTTCGTGTCGGATTGGCCAGTTGCTCTGGGCCACAAAAGGGAAGGAAAACCGTCTGCTTTTTGCATATTTTGAGTTTGGCTTGACGTGAAGTGGAGAAAGATGTTTATTTGCAACTGTGTGTGACAACTCTTTGGACAGAACCGTGTTGAATATAAAAACATATTAGACCTGTTTGTTATCTTTGTTTTTATATACAAATGAGATATTTGTATTCTTAATTTTTTGTTTATTGAACATATATTAACTGGATATGCTACATGGGGCAGCTGCGTTTTGCTAATAAGAAATAGGTGTCTTTTCTTTGCATAATTTGCCTATGCATGTGAAAGTAACAAGCATATCTGTTCTGCCCGGGTTATGGCGACATTGGTTTTTCTTCTGTGTGGACTGCATCATTTTTTAGAAGGAAGCTTTTATGTCATTGTAGTTTACACAGCTGACAATAACTGTACAAAAAAAGCCTACAATGAAGGGAAATAGCATGTTAAGTACTGTAACAAAGAAGTTACATGTAATCAACACCATAGGAGTTATTTTTATTTTTCTAAGCTAGTCTTTTTTAACGGTCTTGGTTTACAGAAGTGTAAATAGACCTTTCCATTTCCTTTCCTTGTCATTTCCCTCTAAAAAAAAAAACCAACAAAAACCTTATTTGTTAACTTTTAAAATACAACAGAAATTTGTCGCTCAGACTGTGAACTAAGCGAGGTCTGGTGAACAGGTTATAGCGTTGTAGTACAGTTTGATCCTTTACTGTGATTCCCAGAATGCATTAGCATTAACACAAGGTGCCAAAACAAGACACCTTCCATTTTCTAAATTACAATGTTTTTTTTAGTTTTATGTCATATTCCTCTGAAAAGTGTTTGTTTGTTTCCTAAATTCATCTTACAAACTGTATAATAATTTAAAAAAATGACATAAAAAATGTAGAATAAAGATAGTTTTTCATAACATGGTGTTGTTTTTTTGAAGGGAGGCTGTGGATATGTACAGTTTGTGTGTGTGTTGTGGTTCTGAGCCGCACATCGGGGACAGTTTGCTTGGTGAAAGTAAATGGTTGGCTGGGCCCCGTGTTAAAACATGTAGACTTTAATTATGTCTGTTATTGATTCATGAATTCATTAACCTTTATCCGTACACATGCATACAACATGGGATACATTTATGCATCATGAAGGAGTGAGAGCAACCGCAGAACCACCTCCTGATTCAGCATTTTGCCCCAGTCCAACTTGCAGAGGCTTAATAAATGACAAACGCTAAAAACAATAAATAATTGACTTGACCCTTAGTGTTAAAATAATGCTTCTAAGTGTATCCTCTGGCTCTGTTAGCTGCTGTTTTTAATGATACAGGATTTAGATGTTGCTTTTCTATGGGTTCTGAAGTGCATTTTATATGAAAACTAAAATGTAGATGTATGTATTTCTAAAAGCTTTTAAAATGTCATTCAACTAAAACATTCAGCAGTAGCAGAGCTCATGGGGGAGCGTCATCAAATTAAGCACATTCACCCACAAACTGTCAGTCTGTTAATCATTCACTTTTTTATTAAACCACCAGCTGGAGGAGGCAAAGGGAACGTGGTCCTCGGGTAGAAGCAGAATGGACAGCACATGGGTACAGTAGCAGCACTGTGATTGGACAAAACACCAGTTAAAATAAAAACAGGCCTGCAAAGCGTTCACGTGACGGTAGGATGATGGTCTGTGTTTAGCAAAGAGATTGAAGGTGACTGTGCGTGCGTGTGTTTCCAGTTGTGCGTTTTCGAAGCCATTCTATCAGGCACTGAGATCCAACTGGTTTGGAAAGCAGAGAATGAATATCACAGGCACAATGTTAACAATGGAGTCGTTTCTTCATCTCTGGAGTGATTGTCCCTGCAGAGCAGAAGTGGGTCTGCTGCATAGGAACTCTTTCAAGTAAACATTAAGAGAAAAGGGCTGCAAACAATGCAGATGCACTCTAGGTCTGGTTATACAAGAGGGACGCCCTCATGTCTGTCCATGTGTGCAGTGTTCAGATACTGTGAAACACACACACACACACACACACACACACACACATACATACACACACATACAGACACTCAGTTACACGTGGAAACAGTGACCATCAGTGGATACAAACTGCAACTGAATATGAAGAGTTTCAGCTACAGGACATGACTGTGCTGTCATGTGCAAACATGTACAGACGTGGAAGTGAAATGAAAATAATCTTAAAGTTAATGAGTAAAAATCTACACGTCTATAAAATAAAATAAGCAGACTTTTACTACATACGATTCACTGAACATTTCAAGAACAGAAACTATCCTAAGGCTCATTCCTGACTTTAGGAGGTAAAATTAAAAATGGGGAAAATATACAGTAAAAAAAAAAAAAAATTATGCATGAACATGATTATCAAGTCTGGAAATACTCTAGTTTTTACTAAGAATTAAATGAGAGGATGAATGTGTAATGGGTGGAGGTTAGCGGTAGATTAGCTTAGCACAGTGATCTGCCCAGCAGCAGCCACACTTATGCACACATTTTAAAGCTTTTGTTTAAGCCGTATAAAAAACCAAAAGCAGAAAAAATGGGTTCATGTGATGGCATCACTACTCAGCTGGACACAGCTGCTCTGTTGACACATGACGTTAGTTTAGTCAGCTCTGTGTCCTGTCTTCAGGCTAAACTAACCAGCTGCTACTGATGTAATAAAACAATGGACGGATAAAGGTTGAGGGTACAACCCGTATGTGGTCACATCCAGGGGAGCTCACAGCGCTCTGCCCTCACCTTGACCCCTGACCTTCACTGGCCACTAAAAGCACAAAAGTCATTTACTAGTTCTTAGCACATAGCATGTGTTTGATCCATTCTCGGGTGTTTTTTTGGGGACATTAACTCTGTTCTTTACTCAGACACAATAAACTGTAACGCTGGATTCTACCCCCTTAAGGCTCCGTGAAACTGGTCTGAAAACAAAAAACATAAGAGAAAGTCTGTTTGAAACATGGCCGACACTCTCCAAATGGCTCATTCAAGGTGACGACACACTATTGAAACCATAGTTCTGAATATTATATCCTGTTTCTGCAGTTAGAGCTCCCTAAATCTCTGCAAACTCTGCACGCTGGACCTTCAACGTCCATGTAAAGTCAAATGAATCTTCTCACCTAACTCTAGACAAGTTCATCTACTGTATATTGCAAACACTTTTTGTGTGTCTTGAAAGGAAGAACAATAAATCTGTGACATGTGATTTCAATAATTACACATCTATACTGTGTCGGGAGCCAAAACAAATGAGTCTAGTCCACAGGTGTCAAACATGCGGCCCGGAGGCCAAATCCGGCCCGCCAAAGGGTCCAGTCTGGCCCTTGGGATGAATTTGTGAAATGCAAAAATTACACTAAGACATTAACAATCCTTTTAGTTCAGGTTCCACATTCAGACCAATTCAATCTCAAGTGGGGAAGACCAGTAAAATTCTATCATAATAACATGTAAATAATGACAGCTCCAAATGTTTCTCTTTTTTAGTGTAACGATAATTTCACAAAAAAATTTTAATAACCTGAATATGAACAACCTGTTATATCTTAAGAGAAGCGCAATTTTCACAAGATTATGTATTTGTAGATCCACTGTCATCTGTAAGTTATAATGTACAAGTGTAAATGATAAACTGAGGCTTAATATTGTTAAAATTACACATATTTTCAGTTTGTTCATGTTATTCGCATTGTTTGAAAGGATAGTTTGAAGATGTAAAAACCTATTCATATGGTAACTTTACTTTTTTCACTCTAAAACAGAGAAAAGATTGGAGTTGACATTATTTATATATTATTATGTTATTATTTTACTGGTTTGGCCCATTTCAGATCAAATTTAGCTGAATGTGGCCCCTGAACTAAAATGAGTTTGACACCCCTGGTCTAGTCTCTTTCACATCCCCTGCTGTCAAAAAATAGCTTTTTAAAAACTGAAACATGCCTGTTGTGTTCTGTGAAAACACACATTTCAAAAAAAAAAAAAGAGAGAGAGATAGAGAGAGAAAGAGAGAGAGAGAGAGAAATGCACACATGAACAGTGGAAAATCACAGCTGTTTATCATTAATGGACACGTTTAATGTCGAGGTTGCTTTTTGTGACGTTGATGATGCTCAACATGTTAGATGAGGTCATTAATACTGTGCAATTATCAAGTTTGATTATGCATAAAATTGGCAAAATATATAAGACACATAGGCTCTACATGCATAGGACCACGTTGTGGCCACTTTTATCCACACCTTCACCAACACCGCCACCACCTGATAGGCCCCTCCCCTGCCCTGTGGCGACAAGTCTAGGCATCAGAACTCTCATAT
Source organism: Apogon hyalosoma (assembly GCA_037367295.1). Lineage (NCBI taxonomy): Eukaryota > Metazoa > Chordata > Actinopteri > Kurtiformes > Apogonidae > Apogon > Apogon hyalosoma. The sequence goes on along the minus strand of JAPQRP010000001.1, from coordinate 18,652,810 downwards.
GAATATAGTGAAGAGGCGCTTTGAGGTCAAACGATGCAAAAACATGACAGAGACAAAGAGAAAGAGAGGCTGACTACGGACAGTTTTGCTTGCGGATGGCTGCAGTTTAGCATTTTTTCAAAAACAAATATACACATACATACAGTACATACAAATATATCTGTCAATTTATAATACAGTGATTTTTAAAATTTGTAATCATCTCTTAAATAAATTGTGGTTCATTGCACTTTGTTAAAATAATTAATTATGTGATTTCTCTTAAAGGCAATAGTGTGATTTTTTTTAAGGTGAAAAAGATAATGTACCATAAGCCTGATTTAGGATAATAGTAAAAATAGCAAGATCTGTAATATACATACTGTATCTGTAAAAGACCTTCACCTCCTCATATACATGAATGGATGTTCATTTCCATATATGTAGCATGTCCTTATTGATATGACACATGTACCACACACACAGCTCTGTGTACATGCTCGTGCATGCTCTTATGCCAGTTTATGTCATATCATGTCTCCACGCATACATATATACATACAATATTATAAAATAAATAAATACAGGAAAACATTCTTGGTTCATGGTTTAACGGTTTCTTTCAAAGCGGTTTTTGGTGCAGTCTTTGACTAACCGTTGCTCTCTGCATGTTTGGGTTTTGAGTTCTTGCTGATGGAATCAACAGTCGACTGAGCCTCCCTGATGAACGCACAGGTGGGACGTGTCAGTGTGTGTGCGAAAACGCAAATGTGTGTGTGCAAAAACAGTCCAGTGTAAGAAGGGGGGGACCAAAGTCTTTGGCCTGAGGAGAAAGTTTTCTGTGTTGTGTCTTTTCCGGGCGGGGGCTGGGGTGGGGGTTGCATGCACTCTGTTGTCCTCCAGTCCAAGTCACCGCTATGAAAATGTCAGATTGTCCCAAAAAAAGAAGCTCAGTTGCAGGTACTGTCCGAGTGCGCCCTCTGAAAGAGGATGAAGTACAGCAGGGATTCTGACAGTGTTCAAGTGGGGGTGTTTGGGGTGTCGTCACGGCACCCGTCTTCCCCCCTGCCCCTCCATGAAAGGGTCTCTCACTGACTGACTGGGGGCTACTGCTTGGAGCAGAATCTTCACGCCGCCCGCCTCCACTTCCACACTTTTCCCTCATCATCATCTAGAACACCCTCCGTGTGTGTCCATGAGACAGGGTGGAGGTTCTGGGTCTCCACCGGGTTTCGGCGTGGGCTAAATGGGTCCCTCGTTATGGGCGCTGTGGTTGCTCCGACTTAAGCCCACACAGTTCTGCTGCTGGTTGAGCAAGTGGGACGTCTCGTTGGCTATGGCTACGGCTACTGCTGGGGTGGTGCTCGTGGTGCTGGCGGTGGTGACGACCACGGTGGGGGTCTCCACTCCGTCGTGGAGCTCCGTTAGCGTTAGCTCGATTTTAGTGAATTCGCTGTCTGTGGATTGGGGCGTTTTGTCCATCCGCGATGCCATCACAGCGTTCTGGTACTGTTGGCGTGTTACCTAGGAAACACATACGACACAGTATTTATATCAGATGCCTTCACTGTTGTCAGGAAAATACAGGTACCCATCAGTTATCGCTGCTGTTTATTTATAGACACATAACTGACAGCTGACGATGAGAAAAGCTTTAAAACAGTTAAATCCATAGTGTAAAACTTCTAATATTACCACAGGGACGGTTTGTGATCAGATGTACTTATGGGGATATTATAATTTTGGTCCAACCACCGCCGCCGGCTGCACCGGCTCCACCGCTGCCGGATATCCTTCGTGTTAATGAGATAACTTGAAAAATACTGGGTTTAGAAATTCCAAATTTTCCATATCAATCAATATCACGGAGAAGAAGAACTGATTCGATTTTGGACGATTTACCATTTCTAGATTGACCACAAGGGGCCGCTCAAAAGTTTAAACTCACTAAACACTCTTTTGTTCATGTCTCTGGAACTATTTGTCTGACTGACTTCAAATCAAGTGCAAATGAAAGGTCATGACCTGGGGATGCCTCATGTCATGACATCATAGCTGTCTGGTTAAGGATTGGGGGCGTTCGCGGATGTACCCCTAGCCGTCAGGGCTAGTTTTGTCTAGTTCTCTTCAAGCTTCAGTGGGCAGTAGTTTCTTGGTGTCATTGGGAAAAACCTCCATCACCTGCGTCCCATGAACATACTGTCATTAAAGTGATGTGACTGCTCTGAAACTCAAACTCTACCTGCTCCTCTGGACTGTGTTTGAAAATATTCTACACAGTGAAGGAAAACACGAAGAAAGGGTTTGCACGTGATTGACAGTTAATAATTACTGATCACTGTTGATATTCTGTCAGATGTAACTCTACTAGACTACTCTGTGACTATAGAAGTACTATTACTACTACTACTACCACTACAACTTTCTATTACTACTACTACTGTCTACTACTACTACTACTACTACTACTACTGTTCATGATATGTTATATCCAGTTTGGAGAACAATATACAGTATAAGTAAAACACCATACATTTGTAAAAGAATAAGAACAAATTACTTCCACTCCTTTACCTCACCGTCAGATGCATCATTTCTGATTTGGAAGGCTGTTTCAAAAAGGGATATAACATTCTCTCTGAAGCCACTAGACTCTTGACAAAAAATGGTAAGTGACACATTTCTATTGTGTACTTTGTGAGGCAAAATGACTGTTTTGTACAAATAGATCTGGTAACGTTGAAGAGAGCACTATTGCAGCTTCAGCTGCAACAGTGAAATATCTTAAAATCCTCTTGAGGCCCATCAGTGCATTTTTGTCCTCTACAGGGGACAAGAGGTTCACTGCTTTACTTAAAAAAAATAAAAATAAAAATGCTGCCAACTGCAAAGGCCATTCCGTAAAAAAATGTATCTGAAAAAACGGTTGCATTAGGCTGTTTCCAATCAATTCTTCAGGAGGACACAGAGTACATTTAAAATGATTTTAAGTGTTTAAGTGGGTCTCCTCCAAATTGGGGTGAATAATACATGGATAAGTAAAATTATACAATAATTACATCAAATAATCTGGCAAATAGTTTAATGTGAGTCTGTGTGAGTGCCTGTGTGTTCTCACCTTTATATACTGCAGGTCTGAGCGCGCTCTGACAGAATAGTCAGGTATGTAGATCTGCAGGAAGGAGTTGAGCTGGTTGTTGCTGCTGCCGAGCGTTGGGGTGATGGCGTCTATGCGATCACTCCTGTTCAGTGAGTCTGAGTGATTCAGACCGAACGGTCGTGGTGGAGATTTATTCTCTGTGAAGAGGTGATACAGGAAAAGAAGGTGTTTTAGATCACAGACCATGACACGCATCAAGGACACAACAGAGACCAGCTCATTTAACCTTTAGGCAAAATCTGTTCTCTGCTTTAAACACACACATTACAATTCCAGCTTCATTCTTACAAAAATAACAAAAGGTATAGTTTGATGATAAGGTGTGGAATCACGGGAGCAGCTGTAGTTTTGATACCACTGAAGAAAAATGTATCTGACGTTAGTGAGAAACCATGTTTACAGATGAGGTAATGAACTTTGAAATTTGAATTCACATTATATTTAGTGACAAAAGACACAAATAAAATGAAAGGGTGATGTTAGTGAAAGACATAAGACACCACTGATGAATAAATAACTGAAAGAGCAACAAACAACATAGACAACAAAACGCATAACATTAGACTAGTTGTTTTGTATCAGAAATGTTATAAACAAACCCCATTTCTGGAAAAGTCGGGACATTTTACTAAATCTGTATGTTAATTTACTGAAACACTTATTTAACTGACATATGTATTGTATTGTAAAGTGTTGTAATTGATCAAATGAATTGCATTTTGTACATTTGCACAAATTTAGACTCTGATGCCTGAAACATGCTCACAGACACAATAAGACTGAAATGTTTCTAGACTCTACAAGTAACTGTTGTGTCAGATTCCAGTCAGCAGGTCCATGCATGTTATAGAGGATCATGGTAGGAGGAGCATCCACTAAAAGATCAGTCTCTTTATTTCTCAATGCAAAATTGCAGAGTATTTCAGTCTTTTACATGTACAGAACATAGTACTGTGAAAACATTCACGGAGTACAAGGAAATCTCAGTGTGTAAAGGCCATGATGGAGACCACTGTTGAACCCTTAGGAGACATGTTCATTTGAAACTGCCGTGGTATCATAATAAATATGGACACATCAGTTTGGTTGGACTGATTTTACTTAAAAAAAAACTTTGTGGTCTTTGATCTGTTGAATAAATATTTAACCAATATAACAAACTGCCTCTGCATTTCAGGAAATGGGTTTTGTTCTCATAGAGCCGTTGACACTGGTCATTGATCCTCATTGTTATGTCTGATGAGATCCTCTTCGATCCATACCAGTCATCACAACCACAGTGTGCTGTCTATCTATATAATGTTTGCAGGTCTTGAAAGTCATGTGTCATATACAGCCGTGGCCAAAACTATTAAAATACCTGACAAATCTGAAAATACTGACCTTTTTTTGCCTCCAAAACATGAATTCATTTCGTTATGTTCATGAAACATACAGGTGGTTTCTCTGAGCAGTGAGTCCTACTGTTTTTATCCTCTTTTAACTTTAATATTTACAAAATGATCAGGTTAGACCTTGTACATTCAACAAAATCACATAGCTGTGTCCTAAGACTCACCATAAATTTAACCATAATCCCACCTAACAATGAATACACAAGGAATTTGGCTTCTTCTGTAAAGGACAGACAGATAGACTGTGTGACATTGACAGTCAAATAGTTGTAGCTTGTTTTTTGTAGGAAAATAACCTGAGTCTCTTTATAAAGGCTCTAGTTTACAGTTTACAGGTGACTTTGTAGAAATTTTATGGGTATTTTACAGTTTTTTCTCAGTGGCTTTGGTACATTTCTCAGATCAGAACTGAAATTCTCAAAACTACTTGTTCAATCTTCACATCATTGTGTCACGTGCACATCAAAAAAGTAGTTTTGTCATTTCTTATAACAAGCTGCGAATGTTTTGGTCTATTCATGCAAATGATTATGTACCATTCTCTGCTGTTTCCTACATTATCAATTGCTTATGTCATGTTGATCAATATTTATTTATAATGGGTCTCTGCTGAATAGTCTCACCACCCATAACATTTAGTCATTAGTTCATCGCATAAGTCTTTGCGTGCAAAATGGTTGAACAAGTTGTCATAATATGTCAAGCATATTTCTATACATTTCCATTAGACTTTTGTTCTAAATCTGTCCTGAATTGGTAAATTGCTCCCAGGTGAATCTTGACTTTCTCTGACAAAGAGAAGAAATTCATTGTGATGTTGATGAGAATTTGTGGCCCAACAGACAGGAATGTCAGTAGGTGTAGGAAGACTGCACTGTCCTATGTCCACATTTCTACTTTTGTTTTTTTCTATGAGCTATGCAGTGCTGTCTTTTCCTTTCTGTATGGCAATGACATGGTCTGTCAACAAATGACAGTACAAACAGTAAGAGCGTAAATGTGAATCTTGTCCAGTCTCTTGAAATCAATCTCCCACATTCACTACGGTGTAACTTACAATTTACAACAATTGTCATCAAAACTTTAGTCATAGTTTATATCAGAACATCCCTCCAGAGTACACTGTTAATTGACAATATGACTAAGCAGTTTGACTGTCTTATCTGGACTTGTCATTCTGATGGCACTGACATGTTCACAGACACAGATATTTACCTTTGAAAGACAAACTAGGGATTTTGAGCAAGAGACTGGCTTTTGCAGGTAATCCATGGAGTTTTGCTATTTGTGCGAACTGTTTTGAGAAATGCACTTACTGTTTTGCAAATGTTGAGGACAATTCAAGAAATGTACCAAAGCGACTGAGAAAAACTGTAATGCCCAATTTACAAAACAAACAAACAAATGAAACTTCTTAAATATGCCAAGTGTTCTAATAATTTTGGCCACTACTGTATGTGCTCTTAAACACTCAGTCCGGCTTCTGTGTAGTGGTTCAGCTCCTTAAGTAGCCCTTAAGGTTCTGTGTGGTGGTGACATTTTTCAGGTCAAGTGTTAGATATTAACACTGGTTCTGGCTGTGATGTTTGGAAATCTAATTTCTGAAGAGGCCTTTTGGTGAGGGGAGTTTTGTACGGTATGTAATGAGGTGGTGGTCTCCAGTGATGCTGCTTCCTTATACTATGCATTTTCACATAGAAGACTAGTTCAGTTTTTTTTTTTTCGTTTTGTTTTTTTTGTTAATTTTTAATTAAAGCCAGATTATGTTTTCCACTTCTTAAAGAAGCCTAGTGAAAATCACACACAACAAAGTGGAAACGGCTTGGCCAACACTAATGCTACTACACCGACTGGAATGTATGTAATCCCATGTCGGAATATGTGTGTGCGTGAGACGGAGTGAGACGCACAATCAGCCGGTGTGTGTGTATGGACCTAGCGCAGTGGGCCAAAGACCTGGCATGTGAACTCCTGCAGATTAGTACTCCACTTTCTTGAGGCCGCAGGGGCCAGGTCAATATAAAAAAAAAAAAAAAGGCAGCATGTGTCAAGAATACACACATAATGCTATTACATTACACAGAACACATACAGCCAAAAAATGTATGTGGTGGGCACCAAATTGGGTAAGAAACACACATTAAGAGGTACACTGCAGGTCAGTGCTAAACAGAGGATGAGAGCGTATTTGTTCAAGTGTGTCACCACGTTTCCGGGTATATGTGGGTGTGTTTGTGTTCGTGGCAGCATGTACATAGTTAAGTGTGTGTATATAAATGTGAACATATGTGTGTCTTTGTATGTGTGCACAGTGGTGTCCGGCGGGGGGCTGTAGCTGTAGGTCTTGTTTATGTAGTCAGAGGGTTAAAGGTTAGGGGCGAGGGGGGGCGGAGCTTGGGTCTGCTTTGGGGCCTCCAGTCTCTACCGCCATTCAACCCAATGACGAATGGCTCAGCGGATGAGGGCATTAAGTCTGAATCTTTTTATTCTCACTGTTTTCTTTGTCTTTGACTTGCAGATATACAGTATGTGTTGCATTGGGGCACAAACAGACTTCCAGACATCCACCAATCAGTGTTTTTTCACACGAAGAAAGCAGCAGTCATCTAAACAAGCATCGTGTAAGCAGGCGGGTTACATTTACAGACGGTCTAGCAAACTGAGCAGCCACTTCAGTGAACAGAAAACCTTACAGTGTTTTACAAAAATCGCATGTTGTTCGAGAAGTTGATGTTGGTGGAAGATGACAAGTGAAGATGTGTGTATTTATAGATATAAAAAAAAAAAAAAAGCCACTGTACCTGGAGATCCTGCTAATGATTCAGCTCTACTGACCACAAATGTACGGGACAGGGACAGAGGGACTGGGGAAAAAAGGACAGAGAACCAGAAGGGTGGAAAGAAAAGAGGAGAAAAATTTGTCACAAATGATCATTTACTGATTTGTACACAAGCAATATTAAACTGTCTGGGATTCAGTCTGGTAGGGAACAATATGCAACAGGTTTAAGGATTATACAGTAGCTCCCCACAAAGCACATTATGAGCCCACTGCAACAGGGATGTTAGTCTACACTTCCACCAGTAGGTGTCTCTCAGATCCCACTAGCCAAGTGGCTCAGAAACACTGAAGAGAGCTGTGAATAGTTCTGTAGTTTATGAATGAACTGAGAGGACACCTTCTCATGATGTCACTGCAACACGGCAATTGTTGAAGGAAATGTACACTTTTTAGTGGAAGAACTCAATGTCTGACCCCCATAACAAAAAGCAAGACAAAGAAAATAAATACAGTAAAAAAAAAAAAAAAATGACAGTGGACAGCAAAGATAGATGGAAAAAGCCTTCAATACAAATTACCTAAGGAACTAGTGAACATGGAAAGATAACACAATATTAAGTTGCTTTTTTGCCATTTAGCCAATGAATAAATACTGTAGAAATCTAAAATATCAATAAATTCAATTTAATAATGCACTTATATTAGTAGTAGAACTATCACAAAGATGATGTTTTAGTTTAGCTGGTAAAAATAATTGAGATAAATGATATAATTGTTTTTTTCTGTTCACTTACATACATACACTGTATTGTTTGGTTTATATGTTTAGTCTGTTTTTAAAAGTTAAGGACTATGGATGGAAAATAGCTCCCAGCTAAATCTGGCATATTTACACAAAGTAATGTTTTTTATTTGTACTGAGTGTTCATTAAGATGCAGCGTTCTCATCAAATAAACAAACAAATACATTTTATGCCACTAATATAGTATGAGCCATACAGTAGTTCATTTGTACACATACAGTAATGAAGAAGTTCACAGGCTTTGTAAATAACATGGTATATTTGCTATAAATATCATAAAATATAAAAGGTCTATTAATGAAAATTATGTGGAAACAGTGATGGAAAAAAGTTTGGTCCTACTTATCATGAATATGCTAAATAATGACCATTAATAACTGGTCTAATTGGTGGTATTACTAAACTTATTCAACATCCATTTTTGTTCATAAACTATGGGTCAATGAGTCACATTGTTGCACATGTTCTTGTTGTTACATGTTCCTTTATAACTTAAAACAAAATAAATACTCAGCAGGGCAGTAAATGCACAGTAATCTAAACCATGTCAGGCGGCGTTCTCACCTGGCGAGGCTGTCAGAGCCATCATCCCGTAGAAGGAGAATGGACCCGCTTCGAACTTCATCCCCTCTTTTCCTGCCTCCACTTCCACTTTCCCCTGTGAAACCAGAATCAGAATGACAAGAACAAGCATAATTTAATACAACATACTGCAGTCGTCCACATGTTACAAGGAATGACACTGTATGAGGACTTTTTTAGGCTGTACACCATTTATTACACTTTTATAATTCTAATGAGCTCACTCCTTTTCCAAATGAATCACACATGGATGCTATATTATATTCTATCAAGGATATGACTTACATTTCACCTCTTTCTCCAAACTACTTAAAATGTGCCACCTTTCCAACTCAAGTATGTGTATTCATCATCCTCTTGAGGTTAGAGCAAATCCCCCACTGCCTTTTTGTCCCTTTCTTTTTTACTACTTTTGAAAAAATTGAAAATAGCTCCCAATCTGACCCCACACTTGTGTAATATTAACCATGTTAAATCCAAACTAGAATATACAAAGCAGTTATATAGTATCATAGCCTTCCTAAAATACTTGCCCAAGTCATTTTTCACATTGTTATGGAAACACAAGAAAATTTACCAGAAATTGAGTATTTGATAATTTAGGCAAAAGGTCATTTTTGTCAAAAAAAAAAAAAAAAGAAATAAACAACTATTTTAGGGAGGTGATGATATGTTCTTGAAAAAGACTCTGCTTGCATCATATAATGACAGCAACATCAAAGTCTTTGCATATGAATAAAAAACACAGTGAAAAATTACAATATCAAATGAACTTAAAGCCATTGGAAACATGGCTTGAAACAGTCCAAATAATGCATATGATCACAATGTTGGGAGTCTCACTAAGTATCCATGGAAATCTGAACAATAAACATTCACAACTGTTTAAAACTTAGACCAAAAATTGATCATTTTGCTGATTAGATAGATTTATGAAACCACACTAATAATATACACCATCACCAGGGTTAAACAAGTTAGCAAAGTGAAAGTAATCAATTCAATTCATTCAGCTCTTTATTGTCATTGTAAAAAGGATAATAATAACCAAACATCATTTATTTTGATTAGGACTGAAAAATAACTTCTTTACTTCTGTACTTCACTGGCTTGTCAATGATTCAGATGCATGATTTCTATTTTAATGCCATGCAATAATTGTATCCTAAATACTTATATATGCTGTTGCCAATAAAGTTGGAATAATTTTGTTTTCAGACACATTCCTCTTTTTATTCCTATTTCTACACATCAGTAATCACCTCTGATACACTCCAGGTACAATGATTACATACTGAGATCCAATTACATTTTGTCTATCAAGAATAACTCACTGTCATAATAATTTCATGAGAAGAGGTAATGATGTTTTATTTCAACTTTATGGGCAACAGTGTATTACTGCATATAGGTACTAATACAAGCAGTCTGATAAGGGTGCTTCTATGAAACTGGGTTCATTTTGGTATCTGGCACTTTTCCAGCTTTTTTAGACCAAATAATAAGAGAGAAATTTAGACATATTTCCCCCCAGGATGTACCTAATGATGACCTCAGATAAATGCAAAAAAAATTATACTCTTGCTCTGAGCCATCCTAAAATTAATGAATTTTTAATAAAATATTAGGGCCACAAATAGGACCAAACTTGGGTCAGGAAAAGCTACCTAGTTGTGAGTGGATTTGATCTGGAAACCATGGTTTGAAATGGTCATATGTACCACTATAAATAAAGAAACTGTTTTAAATTTGAAGATCCTAGTGGTTTATTCTAATCCAGACATGCGGGATTTTCATGAATCGGCAGTCTCATTCCAAGCTTAACACGTAACTCATTGTGTCCATTGGTGTTACATGCGGAACCTGCTCATTTAAACACATATAAATTGCAAGTGATTTTGTAACAGCAGTCCTTTTTGTGAAACACTCCCTTGCATAATTTGTTCGATTCTCAAAATGTACCTTTGAGAGAATAAAAAGATATTCGAAAAAATAGTAGCGACTAATTTTCGTGTCCTCTTTACCATGTTACATGTGAATTTTTGTATAAAAATAATATAAAATGTGTTTTATCTGAAAAATAGTTTCTCTTTTATCTCAGTAAATATTTATTTTTTAAATAGACCCAAAGCGCTTCCAAACTTGCTTCATAACATTAGTTTTCATCTTGTTTGAATTTTTAGCCCCTGTGTCCTGTTTTTAGGGACCAGTTTCATAGAAGCACCCGTAAATCAAAGATAAGAAAGTGCTTTTAAAACTCAGACTGCAACTATCGATACTAAAAACAGGCGCATCTTTTCAACCCCAGCGACTGTACATAAACAGACTGCTTAGGAGTCTATTATCTCTGCAGGTTTGCAAAGCCTTTAAATGACAACACGAAGATTAAAGCTTGTTTGAGTTTGTTTCAGATGATGCTCTTGACAGATCACTGAACAGAAATTGAAACTCCACACCCACCCACACTTGTCCTTCTTCAGAATTGGGAAGAAAGAGCTTCATCAAAGAGCCTCTGAAGGGAGGATGTGTGGAAATGTAACCTGCTATCCATGTTCCAACAATTACAACATCGCACCCCAGGCACCTTTTGTAAAGAAGCACAATGTGAAACTGTTGTCGTATAATGCAAAACCTCTAGAAGCATAGGCCTAACATTTCCTCTAATCGATTTTAATACCCTTAAATTAGACATTAAAAAAATGTTAAAAAGAAGAAGTTAGACACCTACGAGACTCAAAATGACCAAAAAATAAGACAATCGGCAATGTTCCTGAAACTAATTTCTATTTTTAAATATATTAAAGCAATTTTTATGTTGTTGTACGCCATTAAAAAATAACTTGAATTAGGCTGAAATGCTTTATTCTCTTCACATGCCCTGAAAACATATTTCACTTGGCATGAATGTTTTCAAGTGCTTCAGCATTTCATTTATATTACTAATGAGTTATTTATCTATAACATTGTTGGTTGCTTTTATCCAAACTGCCTCACAGTACAGTCATACCATGCATACCTTTGTAGGATGTGTGGCCCCTGTGGGAACAAACAGCTCTCTTAGATCGATGGTTTTACTGTGAAAAACAGCAGGACTAAGAAAAACAATAGTGTACAGCATACTAGCACTGCCTTGTATGTGTTTGTTTGGGTTTAGGTTTGTGTAGCAGCAGTTACAACATGAGAACATATATCACAGGAATTAGGTTAGAAGATGAAAACTGAACAATGTAAGATGATTTTATAATGTGGTGTATGATTTAAAACTTCTGGAAATGTGACTAAAAGTCTGAAAGAAAGTAAATAATGAATACAAATAAATAAGTAATTAGTACAAAACACAGTCCACAACAGCTTATAATGCTGTTCAGACATTTCTCAAATTGTGTAGGCAGATTACGTTTTGATTATGTTGACGAACTAAAATAGTGTCGTGACTGGGGATGTCCGGATCCATCTAAAGATCGGTATTGGCTGCCAATCTGGCATTTGTTAGAAGATGGGATCAGATCGGATTTAGTCACAATATTGGGCCGATCCAGGCCAGGGTCGGGGGGGGGCACTATAGCAGGGATGGCAAACATACGACCTGCGGGCCAAAACCAGCCTGCAAAAGGTTCTAATTTGGCCCACAGTATGAATTTAGAAAGTGCAAAAATTATACTAAAGTCATTAAGAGTCAAAGGTGCCATACTTGTTTTAGTTCAGGTTCCACATTCAGCCCAATCGTGATCTCAAGTAAAATAATAGCATAATAACCTATAAATAACGACTCCAAATTTAAATTAAAATTTCATTGAAAAAGTCAGTATCGGATCAGTATCAGCAAAACTAATCCTAAAAAAAAATCAGATCAGAAGCAAAAAAATCCAGATCGGGACATCACTGTCATAACACACTAATAACTCAGTAACATATTCACATTATACCTATGATATCTAGTTAGCAGGTAGTAGTTAAATTTAGCTAGTTAATTTAGGTGCAAAACTGGACTGGGATCTTTCTAATGATTGGTCCATGAACACAGTAAACCTCCAGTCTAACCATAGTCAATATTAGGAAGTTTATCAAAAAATGGATTGAAATGCAAAAATAAAATTGTGCAGTTAAAAGCTTATTGTGTTCTGGTTTCTTGTGGTTTGAAAACATCCTGTATAAATGGGAAAAGCCTCACTGATATTAATTCCTTGAAAAGTGCCCTAAATTAAATATACTCAAATCTAAGTTGAAAGGAGGAGGACTACACTCGTAATCTGTGTTGTACTTTGTACCTCAGCGGGTCCACACACCTGCAGAATGAGAATGAAATAATCCACGGGCTTGTTCCTGTGGAAGAGGTAGTGCTCCACCGCCCGCTTGTTCTTCTCGTCATATTTCAGCTCCTGGATAACATTTGGGTGTTTTAACAAGCGCAGCAGAATCTTTTCTGACATTTGCACTGGTGCAAAAGGCTCGACCTCTGCAGAGACAAAGAAACACAGAGTGTAAGCCATCAGACATAATGAATGAACCAATGACACAGGACTGATCAGGACTGTTGATGCTGGCAGACATTTTGGTCAATTAATCATTTAATCGACTGAAGGAAATCTAAACTGAGAAACCATTATCAAGTTAGTATGGGTGATAAAACTATTTTTTTTATCGTTAGAGTTAATTTTATAAGATCAGAATCTCAGCTGAAACACAAAATGTTTTAGTGTTGTTTTTACATAATCTCACTCCTACATGTTTTGATGACAGATGTATTTTTATTCTTATGATTGTTTTGAATGTTCCAAGTCTAGATTTCTGAATTGTGCTGCTGCATGATGAGAGCTAGTTGAAACTTGTTTAAAGTCACATATATACATTTAGTTTCTTTTACACATGATAAAGGTCTTTAAACTACAAAGACATAATATTTACTATGAGGTTTATCAATATAAGACTTTTTTTTTTTAAACCAGGATAATCTTTTTGGCCATATTGCTCAGCCCTGGACATTCATTAAATGTGATGCTTTGATCATTTTCTCAGATTTAAAGAGTTCTTGGACTGTGTGTCAAGAAGGTATTTGTATGTTGTGCTCTTTTACTGTTTTCTGCACCTTTTTTTAGACACTAACAAGTGTCCTGATGCATAAAAATATTTTCTTGATTTCTAGGTGCTGTCCACTCTGCTCCTACTTCTGTCTAACCTGAGCATTGTTTACACAGACTCAAAAACATGTTGACAACTTTTAAATGCCGTGTCTTGATGGTGACTGGTCTGTTTCAACCACCTAATGGTCCAATCAGCTACCTCAACTCAGCGGCAGTGATGTGTGTCAGCTAGCTGCTGGCTCCACCACCAGGAACTCCACTCCCTAATAGCCTTTAGAGGCTTAATCAACACTTAGCTGCTGGGTCAAAGTTCTAAAGCAAATCCATCTGCAATGAGGCACAGTCAACTACTGCTGCTGTAGTAGTAGCTGGATATTCTGCTGCCTGTTTAGAAATCCATTTCCCAAGGGAAAGGGGGTGAAATATTTCACATTTTACACTAAGTATGTCAACTTGTGTGAGAACTCCGATCACAGGCCAAAAATTGCTGGATGTGATGTCACCGGGGAAGTGGTAAGTAAACAGGGTAGTGTTTTTAAAGATGTGTGTTAAGATCACAACATAAAATAAATACATGCCTGTGGGGTTTTTTTTTTGTTGATCTGCATGCAGCCTGTGCAGACATCCCGTGCTGTGGTCCCAAGAGGCCTTGTACCTTCTACACACACACACACACACATACACACATATGCATACCAACACGCTTGTTGTGAGTCCTCACACAACTCATTCCCTCACACACACAAACAACAGATACTCATTCTACACACATCCTCACTCCTCCCGACCCCCCACCCCCACCCCAAAAAAACTCAAAAGCACATACGGGCACATGCACACACATACAGCTCGCACACACTCTTTCCCCACAGTGAGGGGCTGAGGGCACACTGGGGGAAGTCAAGCAGCAACGCAGCCCACTTGCCTGTTGCTAGGAAACGCAGGGTAGCCAGCAGAAGCTGAGGTGATATTTTAACCTTCATTTCATTGTCGGTAGGCTTGAAGGCCGAGAAATCCTGCTTCCTTTCCCGATGGGTGATTTTCTTTTTTGTCTTGTTGTCAGCTGAGGAGAGAAAATGAAAGTTTGGCCTGAGACACAATCTGAAAACTTTTCTGCAAGAGAAGAAAGGTCAACCCACAGAGGCACTAAACTAGTTATACCAGGTCGTAGGGTGACTAAACTTGAGTTACCCAAAGCGTATTGCTTTTTCTGGAAATGTAGCTGTGGCGTCTTTCTCAGAACTAAAAGAGAAAGCTATAGGGGGTTACATTGTTAGCTTACCACATTCTTAGCATTACTTAAAGCCATACACTGTATGCATTACGGCAACAGCTACACTGGCATGTACTCTATGTCTGCAACCCAGACCAATAGAGATTTAACAGTCGGGACTACTGTCTGCACAATGCATGGTTCACAGCTTGACAGGGATGAAAAGTCTTAACAAAGTCAATCAAGCTGTCACTAATCCTCCCTGTTTGTACAGAGAAAATCATCATGTTGACTATAGATTGTACAAGTTCTGAAGCAAAAATTTAAAACAATAACAATAATAAAGAGGTTATTTTTACAAGTTCATGTTTACATAAAGGTTTTCATCATAAAGACCCTGAAACTGTAAATATCTCCTATTTTTTTTATCACCTTGTCATCAAACCTTGTTGCATGGGCATATTTCATAAATGGGTTTTTTTCAGAGCTCTCCTGCTAAAACAGCTGCCTGCTCTTAATGAAAACTTAATTTGCATGTTTTGAAACCAGCACAATGCTAAAACCCTTTAGAGCAAAAGCGAAGAGCAGGTTCAGGTCACCAGTCTTGTTAGATACTGACAGCACTTAATATAAAACACTGATTAATGCAGCTTTAAATCTGCAATAATTTTCAGTTCCACAAATCCTGTTATCACAGATTGTATTATATTTGTTAAGATAACCTGATACATCCATAAGCAAAGATGTTGATAAAACTGAAAAATGTGATTGGTTTTACATTAGTGTGTGATCTATACTGACATCTAGTGGTAAAAAAGTAGACTGCACTCAATTTAGCCTCCCCTACAGTGGCCACTCAAAGCCAGTCAGTTTGTTTTGTTTATTCTGGCCTTTTTAGGTAAGGAAATATTACTCCAACATAGCAGATTACAGTCATTCACATTAATGCTAGATATCGCCTGCAATAACATGGAAAAAAAAGGCAGCCTGTTTTAAGCAGAGCAAAATAGCAGCCTCCACAAAAAAAACCCCTTTGTAGAGATATTCATGTTCTTCTCAAAGCTTCCTCTTTTCAGGTGAATGAATTTGCATCAGTAGATCACTCTAAATTGTATGTATTGGCCTCTGGCATGAATTAGATCAATACTCTATACTAGTAGGGCTGCACGATACTGGAAAAAATTGACACTGCAATTTTTTTTTAACCTTGCGATATATATTGCAATATGAAAAAAATACACAGAAGGATAAAACGGCTGTGTGGTGCCGACGTAAATGGTCAAAGAAATTAGTTGTGTTACTTCTCGTTGTGGCAACAGGTGCAAGGCACTGTCAACACAGAACACGTGTTTCAATGTCATCCTTCTTATAGCCAATATAATTCCAGATAACTGACGTTGCTTTTCTTTTTGGCACCAAGTCTTTGTTTTCGGTGATTTTCTCTTGTTTGTTGCTCATTTTTCAACGTATTTTCTGTGGAATTGATCTGTTGGTGTGTGT
>JAPQRP010000001.1:18577282-18627884 GCA_037367295.1 Apogon hyalosoma | reverse complement strand
CTATCCATCTATCCATCCATCCATCCATCCATCCATCCATCCATCCATCCATCCATCCATCCATCCATCCATCCATCAAAGCCTAGCCTGAGAATCTCCACCCAGGCCTACAGAGACTAAGTCATGTGCTCTTTTCCACCATTCCCAGCTTATTTATGGAATGCAGCTTTGTCATATTTTTCCATAGCGCAATTTTCCCCTATAAATAGGCACATAAGGCTCCGAGAGTTGGGGTGGGAGTATGAGGGGTCAGTATCTGTTGTGGACACTCATCATTGCCCCCCTCCCTGTCTCGCCCTCCTCCTATTTTTCCAAATATTTGAGCACTGACAAATATAGTGCAATGTTAGGGTGATGGGAACCGATTAGATAGCCTTTCTTCTAAATCTACCTCCAGTGAAAAAAAGCAGCAGAGTTTCCAGCCATTCTGACCCATTTTTCCACTGACATGAACAACCCGATGCTGGTTATATGCTGACTATTTACAGCTTCCTCATTTACAAACAGGCAGACAGAAGATTCAGCCAGTAAAATAACATGACTCTGCGGCTTGGCCTGTGTCATCTGAGGATGTTAGTGTTTGTATATATAAGAGCAAGTGTGTAAAATAGATAAATGGGATGCTTATTGAGGCTCTGAAAATATTACTGTAAGAGAACACATTCATCTTTATCAGTTAGGCTGCTTAAGGGGAAACCACAGCTGTAGCAATAAAGAAGGCTGTGAAAACTGTGAAGAAATCCTACTGATGATGTTTACTTGAATATTCTCACTTACTTTGACATGCTACACATTTATTACACGTATAAGGGAGTACGTTTTTTTCTTATTACTAATTACCTTTCAATAAGGATTAATTGTATACAAAAATGTAATGGCAAATGTACTAAAAATGTGCTGTTAGAGGTTGAATAAGTATCATTTAAGCAGCTTTTTTTTTAATAAAAAAAAAAAAAAACAGTTTTCCAATGATAAATGTTTTTGCTACCTCTGCCAAGGAGGTTATATTTTTTTATCAGTGTTTGTCTGTCTAGTATCCACAACTTTTTTTGTGTGTTCCAGGTCAAGATCAGGAAATATCCTCAAAATTCAGTCAACTTCCTATGTATACTGTAAAGATTTTGTGAGATACCTGGTGAGCTGTCTAAATGTTGTCAAGGATTAGTGTCATGAAAATAGTACAATTCTGACCAGTGTAGTTACAGAATGCAGCACATTTTTTAATATAAGTTTCTCTGTGCTGCTTTTTCTGTGAACAACACATTCCCCTCACCGGTGACATCAAGTTGAACTTTTTTTCTTTTTTTCTTAGTATTTTTTTCCCTCAACTTATTAGAGTTTTGATTGTTTTTTTGTTTTTGTTTTTTTGTTTTGTTAGCTTAAACTGATTTGACTCTTGTAAACCAACTGAGCCAACATGTGTCATTGTAATAGTTTCTCGCAAATTAAAAACATCCAACATCAGTAATGTGCGCTGACATCATTGTTTAGCATCAGTAAACAAAACATGACAATGTGACAAACATAAGTTCATAAGTTTAATTTATAAATAAACCACAAGAGTGACTGGTGTCAGATGAACTATGAGCAGTTTATTGACTGTGTCCAACAACATGAAGGAGATCGCAGTTCGGTAGAGGTAGGAGAGATGATACACGTGGTAAATAAACTGTATCAGGACTCAAATATTAATATGTTTTTTGTGGTGCCGACAAGGGAACACATAGCAGACTTTATCTCAAAAACTAAACTAGCTAAAATTGCAGTGTTATGGTAACATTTCGGATTTTAAGGCTATCAAAGAGATTAGCTGAAAAAGGCAGAGGAGGCAACACGTCAAGTGCGACATCTAGTGGTAAAATCTCTTATGCCGGTTTAGTGTCTGCGTTAATGTAAAACCAGTTTTTACACTGATCCAACCAAGGTTATTATCGTTAATGAAAAGGAACGAAATGGCAAAAACTAGAATTGAAAAAATATTTCCGTTAACTGAAATAAAAACTATAATTAAAAGAAAAAAAATGATAACTAATTGAAACTATATTGTGTGCTTACAAAACTAACTAAAACATATAAAAATTATGGATACAATTCCCTTCACTTTCATCTTTGTCAATGTCAGGTTGATATCAAACTGATTTATTTCGCTCAAGCAACTGCGACATAATATAGCACTTCACGGTCCATCACATCACATCGTCACTTGCGGTTTACAGTCTGCTTCTCATCCCCACTCTACCTGGCAACATGGGGACTACAGCTGGGAGAAAGCAGCAGAGTCCTGTATGGGATTTATTTTAGTGATGCATGTATCGGGTTTTTTTTTTTTTTAACCCGCGGGCCCACTTTTGCGGTATTATTTGACCTGTCCCACAAATAAAGTGACATTTTTTGACCTGACCAGCAGGTTACCCGCGGGTAACCTGCTGATCCGTGCATCACTAGTACTAATCTATCATGCGATATGAATGATAAGATTCAAATGCACAGTGCTGAAGGGAGAAACAGATTTATTAACAGAAAACAAAGAAGGGGGAACAAACAGAAAAACCTGGTGCAGTAGTCAGAGTCAGGTGGGAAAGGATGGTAGAAGTCTGGGTTATTGTAGGTGACGAGGTGCAGTGATCCAGCTACAGAAAAGAACCTTCTATACGCAACTAATGAAAAAGGCTGTGCAGCGGCAGCAGGTGGATGTGATGGGAGTTTGATTTTTGAGGGAGGGGAGGGGTCCATGGCCACACTGGAGCGGACCGTCACATAACCATTAAATAATATAAAATATAACAGGCTATATATCACTAAATATTTTAACCTGCTATAGGGAATTTATACATCATACTGTACATATTTTTGTGTCACCGCTCAATCAATGACCTGCTCTAACCCACCCCCAAAATAAAGTATCCCGTGGGTAACCTGCTGATTCGCACATCACTAATTTCTTTGAATATGACGGCAAGGAATATGAAAGATATGAAAAAACTAATATTAAAACCACACAAAACTAAACTAAAACTAAGCATTTAAAAAAACAAAAACTAATAAAAACTAGCAAATCCATTTTAAAAACAAATTAAAACTAACTGAATTAGAGAAAAAAAAATCAAAACTAAATAAAATAAAAGTAAACTAAAATCAAAAATCCAAAACTATTATAACCTTCGATCCAACCCCAACAAAGGTGTGTTTATCTAAGATTACATTACATTTGCTTGTATACGATTTTGCTAAGTTTAAACTATAAAACTACTTTTGTCCATCATATTCTTCATATTCTAAAGTTTCCTTTTAAAATCTCTATGCGGCTTGAAATGTGCTTGGTATGTCTTGGTACACAAAATAACTGCAATTATAGCATTCAGTTTTTAAAAAAATAGTACAATAATATTTACACAGTTGACATAAAAACCTATCCTGTGTGTTTAATTATCAGGGTTATCAAAAGGTCTGCAGCGACAACTATATTAATTGGGAGCAAGCATTACAAAAAAAGAAAAACATGTCTGAAGCAGCACAAAGCTGCCTTAAATGTGTGACGTCAGGTGGTGCGGTGTTTGTGTAGTGGACTGCTGGTTTGGCCCTTCGGGCTTGGGCGGCCTTTGGGTCAAACAATACATATGGCATGATATGGACTAATCAGGGTAACTCAGAGAAGTTAAATCTGCTCATAGCTCCAAACCGTCATTAAGGGGCCTTGGTCACAAGATCATTCTGCTGCTACTAGCCGGTGGTGTGCACTACATACACACATACAGTACAGCCACACACATACACTGCTGGAATGACATTGTTGTTCATTCAGAGAAGCAGCTTGCTGTCGTAGCTGGCTGCGCTTGTTGTTGAAAGGTCCCCTGGGTGGAGATTCCTTTGGGCCTCAGTCATAAGGAGCAGCATCAATGGGAAACCAGTGGGAATAAATGAATGGGCCTGCGGTCAGGTGCTGCTCTGTTATGCAAGTGTCGCAACTACTAAATAGCGAGCATATCACACAACGATGACTACAAATGGGGACGTATTGATGAGTCACATTCTCATTATTACCATTATGAACAATATTATCCATATTAGAGACTAGTACTGTAGTCAAAACTGCTTTGACCAAGATTAGAGTGTGCTAAACCCTAGACAAAACCAAGATTTTGAAGGATGGGACTAAGACAACAAGATCAAGACCAGACCAGAGACACAGAAAGGGAATTATAGGAAACAGATTTCATAAATATCACACAGATTGTGTTATGATGTGATCACAGCAGTTCCTTTTGTTGTCAAAACACTGAAATTACCATTATCTTTAAGGTGGTTAAACTTGGCGTTTCCAGTGTGTGTGAGTTGGAGAAAAGGTTTATACACTGAAAAGTGACTGTTCACAAAAAGGTCAAACATTGCACAGGAAATTCAGTTATATCACAGCAGGTGTGTTCTTGACTGCTCTTGAAACATAATCCAAGACCAAACCAGTACAGAGTAAAACTGCAGTTAAGAAAGAGATGAGAAAAAGATCATCAAAAAAAGGCCTAGGGGCTTCAGATATAACAACAAAATTGTTGCATATAAAACAATGCCACCAAGGACAGAGGAGATTACCTGTGTGTTAAAAAAAAACAAAAACAAAAAAAAACTTGCAATATTGTTATCCATTTTTCATTTCTGTAGTTTATAGGTTGGGATTCATTAAGAAACTACGGGATGAATGACTTTTTTTTTCTTGTTACACTTTATTTAAGTAAGTATTTTTATGCACCACCAGTTTTTAAGTGACTGTTGTCGTGTGTCTCGCTTTGTTTCATCATTACTGTTTGTTATTGTCAAATTGTTGTTTTAATTGCTACTGTCATCTTTAATCTTGATCTTTTATAGCTTGGAGCAGAAAAAAGCAGATATTAACCCAGAAAAAAATAACCATCTTTAATATTACTTGCTATTTCACTTGGTAAGTATTTCTACACATACGTGTCCATGTACTACTTACAGTGTATTTTGCTGCAGTTCAGCTGTGTTGGCCACAGTTAAACAGGACTGTTTGAAAGAATGGTAGGGTGGTGAAAATATTATAAATATAAACTAGTATTGATTTTTTTTTTTCATAATTTAAGATCAGTCCTTTTGTATATGTTTTTGTAGTATTGGTTTATTGTGCAGGTAAAACACTGACTGTTAAGTTAATCAGTGTATTAATCAGTAAGTACCTCATATAACCCCTAAACTATCCCTTTACATATTAAATTGGTGTTTGGAGGTGTTAGTCCAGCTTAGTATAGATGGAAAGAATAGAAAAACATGGAAAAACAGCTACTATGTCTGTCAGTGTGTAAATGCAATGACAACTGCCACTCACTAATTAAACTTTAGTGGCAATTAGCCATTTAAATGGGTATTAAAGGTCTGGTTTGTAAGATTTTGGGGGAATTAGTGAGATCTAGTAACATAAATAGCATATAATATAACATATAACATTCAGAATTCTGTTTTCATTTGTGTATAATCACATGAAAATGAGAGATGTTGTATGAGCTGTTTACATCTACAAAAAGAGTGACACTGTAGATGCTTCTACAGTAACTCAGAGCAGACATCCTCCTCATTTTTACCATTCTATTGCCTAATGGCATCCAGTGTTAAGGTATATTAGTGTCACCTACTATGTTTGATATTTAATATAAAAAGCCCAGAATAGACAAAAACATGCACAGTTTTTCTCTATTAACCCATTAAGACCCAAACATCCACCATCGACCAAAAGTATCTACTGATCTAAACTATTTATACCTGTTGATCCACTAATCCTATCTATACATGTAAATAATTGGTGTAAAATACAGTTTGTCATCTTTTCATGGTCATCAGATATGACACATTTGGACATTCAGAGGCTCCGTAGTGAACATGCAAACAAATTAAACCAAATCAAATTTTATTTGTATAGCGCCAAATCATAACAAAAGTCATCTCATGACACTTTATATATAGAGCCGGTTGGAACCAGACGCTCAAAACACTGTCATCTGCTACAACATTGATTCACCTATAAAACCATGGAGTTGGATCAATGACAGTGGATGAAGACACTTGGTTTACGTTCAGTTAATGCTATATTTTGCTGAAAGTCAGTTCTTCTTCAGTTTTCTGCAGTTTTGATATAATAACCATCAACTTTAACGTGCGCTTCAATGAACATCTACATGATCAGTGAATTAAATAGAAAATACATGATTTTCACTGAAAAAAATGCAAAATACAGAGGGTAATATTAGAATAAATGGTGATAATTAAGAAAGGTTCAATAGTCAGAAAAATTCATTTGAGAACTACCACAAAAGTTACACTGGGTCTTTATGAGTTAATGCAACACATCCACATTTTTGTAGGTCGGGGGTCTTCAGTCAGTCTGCAACTTTACAAATAACTGTAACTAAGCATCACACACTGAACCGTCACATGCATATTTCTTGCCAAACACATTAACAGATATCTGGAGTAAGTGTGAAGTGTTCTTGAGGTCGCCATGGTTGTTATTGCTATCACCTGCAAAGAGACTAATCCAAAACTCTGTACCATACACACTTAAGAATGAATGCTAGTCTTTAAGATGTAAGACTGAACTGGTCTGATCCTGTTGTACTTCCTCCACTAGCCCGTAACAGCGTTACGTGTGAAAGCGTGAAAGAAGAGTTCACGTTAAAAATAATACCCCTCTTTAAGATGCTGCGCATTCATGTCACTGTGATCGAATCATTTCATGCACTCGTCACTTGTGACACAGAAGGAGCAAGCTAATTATTAAACACCTGAAAACACACATTTTTGGCACAGAGTTCTTACAGATTTAAAACTTATAATTAATACCTCAGTAAAAACAATTAGCCGTGGCGAAATCCTTAAAGCTAGAATGAGCTAAGTACTCAATAAAAAAAGCTCCATGCTTTGTGCACTAAGCTTTGAGAATGTGGGTTGTTGGGAAAACATGAAACGTGTAAAAATTATGTTTTCTTTAGAATATCACTGAATCATCAACCTGTAATAGTAAATGACTTAATCTTTTTTTTTTTTTTTTTTTAAACATGGCTATTTCTGTTCTCAGGATTCATGTTTTTAAATATTTTTTAAATTTTAGGATTACAATTTTTAAGGTGTAATTTAGCAAATGAGCACTAGTAATACACATACTGGATATGCATTTACAACATAATATAAAATTTCCCTCTTACTATTTGTAGCTGTTAACTTTTAATCAGTCAGTATTTAAAATGATAAATGGTATATTCATGAAACTTACAGAATTATTATGTGTATTCTCATGTTGATTTTAACACTGGAATCCCATCGCACTAGAGGAATGTGAACACCCTTGAGTACAGACTGTCATTCATCACCATGTGCACTTAGTAATACATTTCCTGGAGGAAATCCTTAAAAAAAAGTCTTCCAAACCAACATATCTTGACCCTGTAGTTGTCAAGCAACCGCCAACTCTGTCTGACTGAACATTACGTCTTAAGTGACTATTAATGAACCGTTTCACCAAACATTCCGCATCTTTCTAAAGTTATTTTAATTCTTAAAAGGGAAAGTCCAACACAACACAGAACAGACCCTGTGTTTTTCAGTGATTTCAACAGAACAGAACAGGAAAAAGTCATTCCAATCTAGAAAGCAAGAAATCAGGACTTAATAAAAACATACAATACACTGATGTTGTCATGTATTGAGTGGTATGTTGTCTGCATTCTGATTGGTCAGTGACATTCTACAGTCTGTTACGCCACATGCAGCTCCAATCATATAATCTAGAGGACTCTTTGATTTTGCAGAAGCAATAAATTCACTTTCAAACAAATCAAATGATTATTTTTTGCCTTTTTTTTTTTTTTTTTTTTTTTTTTTACACCAAATGATTAATTTCCTTGTGGTTGATGTCAGAGCAAATGCTAAATGCTACACTAAAAATACTGGGTTGTTTTAATAATCTAAGGACTGGGTTCATACCTGCTGAATCATATTTTTTGCAGGTTTGATCTCACACCAAGTTGAAATAATAACTCTGCACAGTTTGGTTTGACGTGATCTGAAACTGAAGTTTGTCTTTGACATTTAAAGCATCATCATCATAAATGAGACCAGAAAGACTCCTGGAAAAAAGTAATTATTATTGAGTATTTCTAGTGATAAGTTCAGTGTACATCTATAGCAGGGGTTCTCAAACTTTTTCACACCAAGGACCACTTTATCATAAAAAAAATAAATAAATAAAAATTCACAGACTACCTAACCAGCTGGCCAGTTTCCCACTCCCACCCTAAAAAAACAAACAAATTAAGTCTGCAGCATATTACAAATGGTGCTAACAGCTCAATGCTAACAGAATGTCTTTGTACCTTGTTGCTAATACTGGTCGTCGGTTCTCCAGCTTTTCTCTTCAGTCATCAATCCACTGTCGTATTTTAGAACTGTTCAAGTTGCTCTTCGTTTTGTTTCATTTCACTCTTTGTTTCTGATTAGTTAGCTATTCTACTTCATTTCCACCACAATTCACAAGTTAAGAGGTCTTTGATATGACAATAGGCAACCTAGGTAACCTAACTGTATAGAGACAGTAACGCAAAATGTGGGTTTGCATAGACAAATTCAATAAAAGTCTACTCTTGGGCTTATTAAGGTAACAATTAATTCACTTTTAATTTAGAAAACAATTGTCTGTACTTGTAACTTTGCTTTGGAAGTCAGATGAGGGTGATTTGAGAAACTGATATAAATTTGACTTTTTAAGACATCCTGTCGCGGACAACTTGGGGGCACTAACCACAGTTCGAGTATCACTGATCTACAGGAACCAGGCTTTCTGGAGCTAACGACTAGTGGTCAACAGCGGTATTTCACTGTAAAATATTTTCTCTTAGGCTTCACTTTTGAGCAACAGTCCTTGTACCTCATGATGCATGATGCTCATGCTTATTAATGCATACAACATTCAGTCATTTACAAATTAATGCACTGTGTCACAATATTTTAGCTCCTTGTCAGCTCTCTAGATCAGCTTTTTTCTCTGGGAACAGAATTTTTAGAAGAAACAAACCATGACAAAGTGATTCACAACAGACCTTATCTATTAGACCAAATTAACGCGCATGTTCCCGACCGCTTTTAATGCCACTTTTTCCCAAATCATCTCATAATGCTATCTTGACTAAATAAACCTGCCAGTTGGAGGAGATACAGATATAAATCACAAACAATGTTTTATTTATGTGTTGTTATTGAATAAAGTCCTCTTGATGGTTTATTTTCATTAGTCAAATAGAATGTACATTAACCTTGGCTATATTCAGTGTTGCACAACTATCAGACCAATACATACATTTGTTTCAATCAAAAATATTGTTTATTAATATTGTTATTGTTGAAGTTTTAATTTTAATGCTTGAAATGCTTGAAATTACTCAAATTAGGTCTCCCACAATCCACCTATGTTTGGGAATGGATGCTCTTAATCATATCACACATCCATCATTTATTTTTCTTTGACATTCATCTCATTTTGAAGAACTACATACATCAGACTCTTGTGTTCACACTCAAAAACTAACTAAACCACAGACTGCAGCAAATTCACCATCTGCAATTGATGCAAACAAGAATAACAAGACTCATAAAGATTCAAGCTGGATGTTCAGCTGCTTGTAGCCGGGATCTGGGTCTGAGAGGTCAGTTGGAGCAGTGGCAAGGGCCTGCAGCCCGTGGTGGGGCTCTACTAGCAGTTTCCACCCCCTTAGTCTTAGTCGGGATACACCAGAGAGAGGAAGAAGTGTCGGCATGCCAAGAGAACTGAATGACCTAAAAATGCATCTGTGCATTTCCAACAAAGCTACATAGGCAGGCAGATATCTGTTTTTTGTCTGTCTTCTAGAAAATGCAGTCCATGGGACACTTGGTGGATTAGAATTACTGATTTTCAATGACAGCTAGTTTCTACGGTTTGAAACCAAATAGAATGAGGTGAAAGATATGGATCCTCTTCACTGCCCAGTGACCATTTATCCACTAGGAAATTTACAGGTGATTAAAATGTCAGCACGTGGAAATGCAGACATGAGCTAATGAAAGCAGCAGGAGGTTCCTGTAATGCATGCAGGGTCAGTGTTTAAATAAGAGATGCCTCTGTCTCTTCCTTTTTATGACACCTTTTACAGTATTCTTCATTTACCTAGCTTACTTTGACTGAATTTTAGGGCAGCTTTCCCTTGTAATATTACAAAGTAAGTGCAGAAGTGGTCACATGTACTTTTGTGAATGACACTTCATGGCCCATTTCCTCTTGATAATAAATGCTTAAGAGAAGCTGTTGCCAATTTCTCAGAAACAGAGACAGTGGTGTGAGAATTTTCCAAATGTCCAAATAAATTACTCAATAAATTTCCCACAGACTCTTAAAAACCATCAACTTTCTCTAATAATTAATTTTAAGGTATCATTGTCAAGTTAGTCTAAAGCTGAGGAGCTCAGTCCTTTTTGTTGTTTTATTCATTATTAATGTGTTTCACATGGCCGGCTGAAACGAAACACTGCTGTGCTCTCACTGCGGAGATCTGCTGAAGTCTCAGAAAGTAGGCTCCATCGGCTGATTGTAAAAAGCGCTGGTGTCTTTCGGGCCTGTGAAGGGCCCGTCTTAGGCTTTTCCTCCTGCCAGCAAATAGAGAGATGGACAGTGTGCCCGGTGTTATCAATGAAGCCAGCCTCTTGGCTCCCCAAAAAGTGCAGCTTGGAAGGCGGCCATGGCAGGGCATTAGGCCTGGAGGTTTGTGTCGTTTGTAATTTATAACACTGAGGGAAATGGGCAAGAGGACAATATGGAGAGAAGAGGGAGAGAGGGAATGTGGAAGGAGGGGGATGGGACTCGCTGCACAAGCAAGTGCCTCTGCTTCCCTGAGTGTGCTGCACAGAGCCTGGTTACTAGGCTGACCAAGCTAGAGGGCTTTCTGTACCTCTCCAAGGCACAGGCTGAATGGACCTTATTTTCCTCTTGCTCAAGTAAAAGTTAGACACAAACTAAATCATATATCTGGGTATAAAAAAAGAGAAGTGCAAATGCAAAAAAGCACTGTAGTCAAATGACAGGACAGTTGGTTTGGAAGTGCTGAAATACACTGTATGAAAAATCATGCGTTTAACACAAGCTTGTTGCTGCTCTCATAAGTGTCATTAGAATAAACTATATAGAACTGAAGCCCTGGTTAATTTTGGAGTAAGGTTCTATTATGGTCAATGCTAGAGGCAATGGCTATTACATTATCATTTACAGATATGATGTTTGTCAAAGTAAAAGATCACTTTACAAGTCGAGAAAGTTTGTTGTAAAACTGTCAAAGTATCGGATGTAAATAGACAAACTTCAAGTTGTGGACGTGGCATCATCGTAACTCTCTGTCTCCATGGTCTGTTCAGAGTCACTGAAGATGTCTCTGCGGCATCAACATGACCAGACATGTAGTGGTTTTCACCTCTTTTAATACTTTTTCACCCCCTTCTCAAAGATTGAGATAAAATGCTCCAAGGCAGCATCAGTTTTGGAGTTAGTGATGTATATCACATGTGACGAGAGATGCAGTCCACTGAGCTGTTTAACACAAAACTAGATGCTTCTTTAGAATCTTTACCACTAATCACTAAAAACATTTAAACTGATAAACATGTACCTGAGTATTGGCGCAATTAAAATGATTTGCCTCGTGCACATTTTTTCCAAAGATGGGTCCCATGAGGACTTCAGCTCTCTATTAGGCTACTATTTACTTTACCATTCATACTGACAGAAGTTGGCTCCTATAATGGCTGGTGGCTAATTGACATCTTAAGTTGAAATACTGAAAAGATAAAAATCCCTCCTTTCTATATTTTTTAGTTACTTTTTTATATTCAGTTCTACATTTAGTGGTTCAATAGTTATGTAATTTTTAATAAAGACACATTACACATTTCATGCATAATGTGTGTCACATTTTGGGGACAGAACCAGGAGTGATACTGGCTGAAAAATAACTTTAAACTAGCTTTTTTCTGCTGCAGACAATCATTATTATATGAGCCTTTAAAAATCCCCCATGGGTTAACCTCTACACACTTGTCCAGAAATGTTGCAGCTCGGCAGAGATTTATCCTGGTTCACAACATCCACAAAAATGAGCCAATAAATCAGAGCTCACATTAAAGAAAAGAGATATCCCCATCTCTGTGTTTCAACCCGTTAATTTACCCCTGGAGCTCAATAAATTAACCAGTGTGAACCTAATATGTGAAGGGAAGCTTAAAAATTTGCACATTTTATCCTCTACTAATAAGACAGTGGTGATGATCACTGAAACACGGTGATCATTCTGTCATCATCATCATTCTTTTCCTCCTCATAATTATCACACAGTGACACTAATAGCAGCAATTTCCCTTCATTTCATCAGGATGACATAATGCACAACACCCAAATTACCCTGATAATATCTTAAAGACATAACTACAGTCTAAACAAACTTGTCTGACGTTTTCCTCTGAACAGAGACAAACAGAATATGACTCAGGACCATAGATTATATTTGTATTCTTCTTAATGCAGGGGTGTCAAATTCATTTTAGTTCAGCAGCCACATACAGCTCAATTTGATCTCAAGTGGGCCAGACCAGCAAAATAATAGCATAATAACAACTTCAAATTTGTCTCTCTTTTAGTGCCAAAAGTAAAATTACAGCAATTTAAAAACTATCCTTAAACAAAAAATGTGAATAACCTGAACATCCGTGAACAATCAGAAATTTGTCATGAAAAATAAATGTAATTTTAACAATATTATGCCTCAGCTTATCATTTACACGTGCATTACAACTTACAGATCACAATGGATCTACAAAGTCACAAAACTTTTATTAACAGGAATCTGGAACAATGAATATATAGTATTTAACTGTATGCTCAATCCAACTTGTCAAGACTCAGTGACACCCTCAACTGTTAGTGTCTTCTGTGTAATTTTTGGACATTGCAAAACTCATCCCACGGGCTGGATGGAACCCTTTGGAGGGCCGGTTTTGGCACCCCTGTCTTAATGTATTCCAAATTTTCCCTTATCATATAAGAAATCAACACAGTCATCATTATATGTTTCTGAAAACCATGGATATCTGTAATACCAGCATTTACGTACCAAAAAATATGTTTTGTGTTGATATTTTCTAGTGTTTTTGCCAGCGACTTGGGTTTGTATACTGACCCTAGAAAGTAAATACAAAAAATAACTCTGGTTAAAAAAAACAGTGGCTTAAAAAGACTGAGAATATTTCTGGTAAACCATTTTTGCCGATTTATTGTGTATTAGTATAAGCCCTGTTATTTTACCACAACCCCAAATGCAACTAGTTCTTAACCCAAACCATAATCATTTTATTCTAATAGCTCAAAACAGCAGTAGTAGTAGGATAAAATACAGTAATACTGATATATAAAAATTGTGGCTCAAAAACTTTAATACAGCTTTTCTTTTTTTTTTTTCTTTTTTTTTTTTAGAAATGTTACTGGTGTTGGAAATCTGTCAGTAAATGCAAAAAAAAAAAAAAAAAAATCACCCATAAATGTTCTTTCCCTAATGACATTACATATTAAAATTGTGGTTTTGTGATCACTAGAATTGACAGTTTATTTTCTTCAGTGCTTTCTTTATTTTATTTCCTTACAGGCAGATTGGAACAGGCTGTTAAAAGTAAATACGAATGACTGTGAATGCACTAGAACAGCTCCATTCTGCTCCATAGTCTGCTTTATATGTCAGTCTTTAGTCATTATGGTAATGCATTAATCATGCCAATTATAAAAACGAAATAGTCTGTACACACCCGGGCCAATAAAAAGGTCCAGTGTGATCTCTGTTTTGGGAAGGAGCTTATTAAAAGGAACGTGGGGGCGGTTGCATTCTAGATTGCATAATAACACATTTTCCTCAGTAGCGCATGGCTACAGATCCTAGGCAACATGCGCTGGAAGCAGACTCAGCTCCTTAACTACATCCACAACAGAAAAACGACCAAAAGCCCTACTTCGGGAATAGCCTTCATCAGAGGCTACCAGAAATTACTCACTAATGAGACTCCCATCAAGTTACAGTATAAGGAGGAAAAGATGTGATCCGACATGTACTACTGTGCTGGGGAAAAAAAAACAACCCAGTGTATTGCAACCTTTTGAAATGAGTGCAATATAGACTGTACTGAGTGGTAACTTCTTGGTTTTGGTGGATGAATGTGTTCTCTTGAATTGTAGAATGAATAAAAACCTTTTGTAGCAGTAGTATAATGGCCAAACGCCATCAAAGCAGACTTGTGAAATGCAGTGTACCTGTTAGCCTACACACTTGCCTGACACAATATGGGACTTATTCTTGACTCTCGTGATACAAAAACATCTCAGCAGACACACATAAAAGCTCTTTGTCACACCAATAAATGCAGTCTTTTAACATGAACAGTAATGCATATAAATAAAAGCTTGGCACAGAGCGAGGTCACGTCAAAGTGGATGATGAAAGAAATTCATGTCATTTGCCCTTCAAAGTGAGGCATGCTAATATGTCCTCTTCAAGGAAACGAGGATCTTGTTATGAGTTTGTTTTTTTTTTTGACACAGAGTATTTTGTATTGCACCTTTTGTTGGGTGCACACAGGGAGGCCAAGTGGGGCGAATTTAGAAGGCTAAGTATTTTCCATCCAATGCCAAATATAGCAGGTTGACAAGTGTCACTGTTGTTTGTACGGTAAAATCTGGAGTTGTAGGGTTGTACAGAACAATGGCATAAGCCTACAAGAGCACAAGCTCAACTACACACAAACATTTACACTCAATGGAAAATCAGGGCCTCTAGCAGGACACCTTTCCTGCTGTTTTCTTTTTTTTTTTTGCCTTAAATAATCATGTAGTATGAGGTGCTGGGAAAATAGATGTAAAGAAAAAGTCATAATGCCAGATCAGACAGGCTTTGAGAATGCACTGCGCCTAGATTCACACTCCTCAACTGCTGTACTAATCAGGTCTTAAAAGCCTACTCCATGTTGCACCAGAATCTGAAGAATGTAGGCCAAATCAAAAGCCAGTCTTTAACACAACAAACTTGGTCAAGGAAGACCATGATTTTAGGCTGGACAACATCAAAATCCCTCAAAGTCAGTCCTGTCTTAAGTGATTTTACTTGACACCTTTACGCACATTTCTGAATAAATGCGATTAATAATGTTACATCACACATGGGAATGCTATAATAAGCAAGCACTTCAATCTTACTGAGTTTAACACCAGCAACATTTGCTCAAAATTGCATTTAGTTCTACAAAATAGCATGAACACTATGGATTTCCACCAATATAATCTACATAGTGTTCAATCATTGAATCTACAAATCTATTTTCAGAAACTCCATCAATTATTACTATTAATATTTCATCTCTGTTACTTTTACTTTATTATACAGAACATAAAAGATGGATGAAATGAGTTTGTATAATAGCTAGTGGTTGCATGTACTGATAAACTCTTTACACTGCAGAGACATATAGCTTAATAAAGCTGGTTAAAAAACTGTTTGATACCAGAATCAACACTGATACCTTGTTTCATGTAAATATTGTCTACATATGTGAATATCAACATTTTAGTGTTTTCACCAGTGGCTTGAGTTTGTATACTGACCCCAAAAAGTAAGTAGTTAAAAAGGCTTAGAAAAAGGACTGTGGTTGAAATATTAAACTAATACATACACTGAGTATATTTCTGTTTTAACTAGGGCTGTCAAAATTAACATGTTAACGTAGATTAATCCATCATCATGACTAATCTGGTTCAAAATTTTAACGCAATTAACCCATCTGCAGGGCAGGACTCTGAACGCCTCTGGCAACGCATTTCGGGCAGTTTGTCCAAGTAGAGTTACCATCGCACATGCGCAAATGGGCAGTTGATCTGGTAGTGACAGGCAGCAGAACCAACCCAAAAAGATGGAAGATACTAAACAGCACATTGACCCGCTGGATAGAAATATGAGTTCAAAAAACCAAAGACGGAACATTCGACCGACAAAGTATTATGTACACTCTGCAGGAAGGACTTTTCTTTTCATTGAAACACTTCCAGCTTTAAATACCACATTAACGTGAAGCATACATTAGTCGGGAATTCTGCTAGCACTTCAGCTAACGCATCGCCCAGCTTGCGACAAACATGTTAAGCAAACATATATTCCCTTCTTTCTTAAGTCTGTTTGCTCATGCAAAATGAAATATGATTAATATAGATTAAAAATTAATGATATTTAATTGTGATTAATCAAAATTAACACAGCAACCCTGTGATTAATTTGATTACAAATTGTAATCATTTGACAACACTTGTTTTAACCATTTTTGCAGACTTTTTGTGTATTAGAACAAGGCTTATTATCTTTCTACAACCCCAAGAGCTGCCAATTCTTAACCCTAACCCTCAAAAGTTTAATAATGTTGTTATTTTCATAGCCTCATTCTATTTCCTCAAAACAGTACTACAAAAAATAAAATACTCTAACACTGATATATATGAATCTTGGTTGAAAAACATTAATAAATTCATTATTTGTAATAATGTTACAGGTGTTGGAAAAACTTTGGCATCATTACCAGTTCCTGATTACAACTTTCTCTTCAAAACCATGTCTCCATTTAAACCAAAAGAAAACAACAGTACAAATACTGCAGAACCCCATATTTTTCCACTGAAAGTAGTTTTACAACATATACAATTAACCTGTTTACCACTAGTTGAAATTGTTAAGATAACATCAGTACCAATAATGTATAGTGTATGTACCACACACACTAATGCTACTAAGATTTGCTCCTACTACTGAAATTTAGTGTCAAATGACTGTGTGTTTTTAGTTTTTAAGCATCTCAGTCAGTGCCACGTTAAAGTATCTAAGTTCATATTTTACAAAGAAGTCAGTAGAGATCACAACAGTTAGAAAAAGAGACAGAATCTTTAAAGTGCTGGTGTTACTCTGTGTCTCTTCATCTGGCGATAATACATTGACTTATCAGTTTGTTTTGTTGGCCCTCATGAGCCAAAAAGTCATTACCCTTTTAAATGATCTGAGGCACTAGCAACAAACATTGCCACAGGATGAGTTACAAGTCTCTGCTAAGCACCGGGTATGTTTTGGAAAAATGGCTGGTAGCAATGTCAATTAATCACTTCTACTAAATAGACTAAAACATGCAAAACAGCTGGTGTGGCTTTAATTTCAAAGTGCAGAGTACAATGGAGAAAAGTTACCATGAAACGGGTTGCTACAACAGCAGTTTGCTGCCAGAGAGGTTGCTTTGAGTATGAGAACTCAAACACAGTAGATTAAATTAAGTTAAGGTGGGAATTATAAGTCCGCCTATACACTGGGTCTCAATTCCAAAATGTCAGCACAGGTAAGTAAAAAATAAGCATTTAAATACAATATTTCCATAAAATTGCAAAAATGTATTGTTTCTACATTTACAGTTTTTGTTAGTGACCTAAAACACTATGGCATATCATTTGTTTTGACCTAGCAGCATGCAACTTCTATTAATACTACAATTTCACATTAGGGAAAACTCTACTGCTAAAGCCTTCTGCAACACAAAGTATGGTGAAACGCACACAACCTTTTGATTTGAGGTAATTAGTACTGATAAAGTGAGCGGTTGGCAGGAGAAGTCCCGCTGAGTTCAAAGGGGTGTCCCTCATCAGGAAACATTAAGTGTTCTTACCAACATGATGCCATTTAATCTCAACACTTGTTTCAGCTTTAGCACCAAGGGTTACCAGGCAAACACTCTGACGTGCTTTCTAGACATTTGCTATGATACGCTCCGCACAAACATACAGAAAAGAATGAAACCATTTGGAGCAAATCACAAAACTGCTGTCATTACATTGACAAAGCCCACAGGAGGGGAAAAAATGAGTTTCACTTTAAGACAAAGTACTGAGCAAAGAGACTGTGAAGGCTGCTGAATCTGAATTAAGCATAGATTGGCCTATATTGCAGCAATCGGGGAACTAGTTCAAGACGTGCCAGGCCGCATGTAGGCTCTATTACACTGGGGCCTAACTCTCAAATAATGAAGCTGCAAAGGCTCAGGAAGAGCAGCACTGAGGGAGGCTTTTTGGTGTTTAGAAATCCTCATTGGTCATTAAGAATATTCAGCAAATAAGACCGAGATATGCAGACTACCATGTACACAGCGGCCCATGGACACATCTAAAAAAAACTTATGTAAATCTGTGAAAACCAGTGGAGTAACTGAGCACATAAAGGTTCAAGACTGGAAGAATCCATCAACACTACTATATTCTCCTGAGACCCAGCAATGCATTTTTGTCCTTTGTAGGGGACAAGAGTTTCACAGCTTTACTAAGAAAAAAAAAAATCCTGTCCACTGCAAAGGACATTCCATAAAAAATTAAATAAAAATAAAAATTGCATCTGAAAAACTGTTCCACAATGCTTTTTCAAAAAAACACAATTATTTAATGTAAAAAAAAAAAAAAAAAAAAAAAAGCCAAAACATTTACTTTCCTGGGTCTCTGGAGGATATGGCAGATGTTACCAAGAAAGAGCAAACAGCAGACTAAAAATGCCCTCCATATTCCAGTTCAGCATATGCCCTTCACTTTCACTTTCACTAAACGGGATTTCAAACATAAGTTGAAGTGAGAGAGCCGGTTAAATCCTCCGTTTCTTACTCAGCCACTTGGTTTGGTCCCAAATGGCTCACACTGACTCATTCATTAAATGGTAAAACCTGCAGCTTGACAAGCAACCCCTGGATGACAGTAATTGTTGCAATCGCAGACAGAGAGCAATTAATGAAAGGGTCAGAAGTTTCCAAAGGGTGTCCGTCTCAATTAAAAACCTCCTGGATGAGTCGCACTGTAACCTCTAACCTAGGACCTTGACTGAGCCGGGTAAACAAGGACACAACGGTGAGGATCAGGACCTGTATTAATTAATTTTACCACCAAGAAAACTCATAGTATCATCAACAGTAGCTTTAGAGTACTTTGTGTTTTTCTATCTTCCTACCTAGTGTTAAATGACTACATTATTCATCCACTGAACTAAATGAGTATTATGTAATATACAACAATGGGGCTCAGCAATGAAATGCTAAATATAATTATTGCAATATTGTTTTATATTGTCCTAATTGCAACATATGTTTTCTTTTGCCTTTGGATTTATTTTATTTACAATATCAGCTAAACCACTTTGATGAAAAACGGTTTTATCATTAGAATTGTTGGAATGTGCACTAGATTCCTGAAAACGTAAAGTCTTTGAAGTGTTTGTCATGTTTTGACACATAATGTACTGTATATATAATTGTTTAAAACCACAAACAACCATCTGGTTTCTTCAGCTTTTCTTTTAAATTTTAAAGGGGTTAGATGTAGAATTTATACTTTCATACATAAAAAATACCTCAAATTATCCTTAGAGAGTTTACAATAAAGAGCTTTAAAGTTCTGCTAAAGATACCAATGTACTGGATTGTAGAGATATGACCTGAATCCATTCACACCAACAGGCCAGGGGATTTTTGTGACCACTAGAGGGAGTAGTGAGTCACTCTGCAGGTCTCCCATGGTGAGGAAAACTAACACCATGTGGCCTTTGATCAAAGCATCAGAAAGTGACCAGATGAGATGAGAAAGACTAAGAATGAACTTTTAGAGTCAAATAAATTGACAGAATGATAAAAGCTAGAAGCGCAGTAGTTGTTTTCACCACTGGGCACAGCTCTAAATGAAAAGAACAGAGGTTGATGATGAAATCACAGCATTTCTTCTACACAGATGAGTCTGATTAGGAGGCTTATGGAGGTATACATTTATTATGTAATGTTATTATCACTGTTTGTTGATCCATGAATCAGACTAAACTGACAGATGCAAACAAGATCTTTAGTGCTAATAGAGCTACGCTAACATAGCTATAATGCAAACTATCAGCTGTCGCAGCACGGTAACTCTGTCAAAATTCCTGGCAATGAATTTTTGTTTTGAGAATAAAACCTGATGATACCATAATACACTCATGTAAATAATGAGTTTTATACTTGAGTCAGTGAGTAATACAGTCTGTGGATACTCAGTATTGATTCGTTAGTGGTTTTATTAGTCATAAATATGTTCTGGTACATGACTTCCCCCTATAGTTGAGAACTTGGAATATCAATCCTACATATAACACCTTTAAAAAATAATGATTAGACATTTATCAGGATAATTAGGGATCTGGAATGATAGGAAAGTTTTTATTACAATAACGTTTTTGGCCATATGTGTCCTACTCTATGCAGCACAGTATATTTGGAATGTATTTACATGGCGTTTATTCTAGGTTTTGTCTTGTTTTTAATGTGGACCCTGAGGTTCCAACAGTTTTAAAAATTACTTTAAAGATGTAGTGATTCATAGTTCAGTTGTCAACTGTTGAATTCATCTGCAACTATTTTGTTAATTGATTTATCAGTTTGAGGAATTTTTAAAAGGATAAAGCCTTCTAATTTTATTATTCCACTTCGTTAAATGTAATATTTTCAGTTTTTTTTTCCTCTTCTATGAAACATTGACCATTTTATGATGCTATAGGCCAAACAACTAATTGACTAATAGAAAAAATAATCAATTAATTGACATGGAAAATAAAATTAGTTGCAGCCCTAAATGACTAATTGATCTATGGATTTATTTAATATCTGTAAGTGTCCAGACAAAGTAGCTTTCTAAATAACATCACTAAAATGCAGTGCAAGGTGTTTATGCAGTCCATCTGCACTTCTGTGGAAAATCTGCAAAGTGCAACAAGTTATTCAAGTATTGAAATGATAAAACTCATGATGAAAAACCTAATGTCACCACAAAATTCATGCTAATTAATCAGGGGATAGGATAAAGATAATCTGATTGGAGAAATATTATTAACACAGGGCATGGGTATGCACAGGGCAGACCACGCTGAGTGTGAATGCATAAAGTAATAAATGTATGAAATGATTTTTAAGTGTTTTTCAGGCAGTCTTTTATTATGTGGTTACTGTGGATATCTGTGTTGAGAGGAACATGAAAATACAATTTGTTTTTAAGAACTAGTCTCCAGTATGAGCATGTTGTGGCATTCTGTTATGTGTGTTGTTTTTTTTGTAGCAGACTTCAGATACAGCTCTGCAAGCGGCATCAAAGTAATTAACAATGACTTATATTACAAAGCACTTTGAACTGAGTGTGTGCTGTGAACAGAGCCAGATTGACGGGAAACTTTGACCCTGCAGTGCTCCCTAAAACAGTTGCTTATGACTTCCATGAGGAACTGTCGGCGAATTCCCTCTGGCTCAGAGCCACCCACATTAAAAAAAAAAAAATTACTACAGTATGTCCCAGTCACTTCACATCAGCACAGCTCTAAGTGCATAGGTCATATAATAAGAACATCAACTGGGTTGGCTATTAGCAGTACAGGGAAGCCTGTACTGTACCTGTACCATACAGAAGCTTCAGTGTTGTGTATCGAT
Organism: Apogon hyalosoma; assembly: GCA_037367295.1. Lineage (NCBI taxonomy): Eukaryota > Metazoa > Chordata > Actinopteri > Kurtiformes > Apogonidae > Apogon > Apogon hyalosoma. The sequence continues at coordinate 18,606,272 of JAPQRP010000001.1, read as the reverse complement.
GAGTGAACGTTTAGGGCTCAAGTTGTGTCTGGGTTCCGCTGTTTTACCTTATGTTTGCAGAAGATTTAGACACATGGGTTGGAAGATTACAGGTAAATGTATGAGGAAAAGTAACATTTTTCAATGAAAAAATATAATTTCACATGATTTTGGACTGTTCTTATTATTATGATCACATAATCCAAAATCTTAAAACAAAATTAGCAAAAGAAGGGGTAATAAACTGCATCCATTAGATCTGGGAAAAATCATTAAGTTCTGATTTTCTCTGCTTTGATTTTACATTAATTTGGTTTTGGCGATGTCTAAAATGATTTGGGTTCTGCACAATAGGCTTATAATGTGGCTTATCTTATTCCCTACATGGACGTCAGCAATGTCTTTAATTTAATTTTTTTCCACTAGTGCTGATGTACATGAACATGCCTCATAAAGACATTGTACTGCCTGAAACCCAATGTATTTGAAAAAATCTATTTATTTACATATTTACAAAACCTACACATTCACACGCAGCATGTGAATATTTGGCCTATCAGATAGAGCCTTGGTAACAACCATCAGCAAGTTGAAAAAAAAAAAAAGTATAAAAAGTAGATGTGACCTGATGTGATGAAGAGGCGCACACAGTCACAACCATATCACATCTTTAGGCATTAACTGATGAGTGGGTGTAAGGAAAATTCATGACTCGCACGACTTGTGCGATTCTACAAATGACACATAGCTATTACTCCATGTTTATTTTGCCTGTTTTTTCATATTTTCATCACTTGTGTTGTTTACATTAATTTCATCTTGTTGTATCTTTCACATACTTTTCAAGTTTGTCATGCCTGATGCACCAAATTTTACTGTCTTAACTATTCTGTCCATGTAGGATAAAAATGGTCTTGATATCTGGAAGATACATTGTAATGTAAAATAAAAATAAACAATAATCCTTGACTTTCCTCAAATGCACTGAAACTAAAATTACAAACCAATATAGGAAATGTAATCAGTAATAGTTACAACTTGTTAGAATAATAAGTAAATAATGCACTGATACCAGAAAAAAAAATCTTAAATTAAGTATTAAAGCATTAGTTGTTAGTTACTTCCCATCTTTGCTGGTGACAAAATGTAATCAATATAGGACTATTACAACAGACTTTTTACATATGACCCACCAATAACTTTGACAGTTTGTTCCAATATTTCAAGGTTTTCAATAACAATAAATTACACTATGCCATATTTTATGGTGTTTCTTTGTGTTTGATTGCCCTAGATTACAGATACAGCTACAGCCAAAAAATTATCATTATTGTTAATATTATCATAATTATGTAATCAATTAACTGCTTTATTCATACCGCCACTTTACTACCATCTGCATTATGTAAAGAAAATCAAGCAACTCTATAATGTGAAATGTTATAAGCAGATATATACAATTCTGATTATTAATTATCAGGGATTATTGATTTGCACTCACTGTATTTATTTTGCAAATCAATAATAATGGCCTCTGTTCACCTGTATAAAAACAGCTGGATGAAAAAAAAAGAAATGTCATGTTTCCATCCATATCTCTACAATCATTTCAGTGTCAGAGGTTTCTTTGTACGAATCAGTAGGCTTTGTGTATCTGAGCTATTTATGTCAAATCTGTCATATCTGTACTACTTTTGTTTACACAGTCTAAAAAGCAAACAAGTGCGTTTTTCATTCACGTCTTGGTGCTCATTGCAATAAATGGCTCTTCTTCTTCATTACATGTACAGTATGTGTATAACTAAGCTGTTGTTAGGCTATAATTACTATACAAATAGTATAAAATGGACAAGAAAAATATTAAATAATTATTTGCAATTACGCAGATACTTACTAAATGATGACTGCCCTCAGCGTTTAATATTCATATATTCACACTATCATCTCTACACTGAATTTAACATTTGCTGACTGTATTTGTCAGGTGCACAATGATACCTTTAGTATCATAGATGTAGATGGAAACTCCTGCTCTCTCTCTGTCTTACTGTTTTCATACTCACATTAGCACCAAAGCACTTACAGACACAAATTCACTGTTAAATATAATAGAATACAGAGGTGTATTACAGACAGAGGCAGCACATTTCCTATTTCAGAGTAACGCTGTAAAAATGGAACAAAGTTGCACTCTTACACTTCCTCTGATGTACTTGCATCACTCCAAAAAAAAATGATCAACAAGCTCAAGGGAATTAAAGTATGTTTTCTGCTGCTAGTGCATGTCTGTAAATAGTCAACTGAGATGAAAACAAACAAACCTCCCTTACTAGTATATTATGTAATGCTAATTTGGCATGGAAACCTGAACCTAATTTCTGGTAATGGAGCTGGTAATTTGTTCTGTTTTTCCACCCAATTAATCCTCTTAAAAGTAAAGTGAATATTGTAATGAGTACACAAAACATCAATCATGTTTTTGACACTGTTTTAGAAAATGATAAAAACCACTAGATCTTCAGATGTGGCCGTTCATCACAAAAGAGTCGCAGGAAAACATCAGGAATAACTTAGTCAGAGGTGACAATAGAAGGTGGGATGGCAATGCACAACACCAGGTTAACTATGGGTGAGGTAAACATATTTTTCAAATTCCATGCGCATATGTACACGCACACAACAGACAGGGGGCTCGAGGGTGTTAGAGGCTGTTATTCATTATCCACACGACTGCATTCCAGGGCTGGACAAAAGGAGTTATCGCCACCATCATTTAGAGGCAAGCACAAGAGAGGTAGAGAGGGATTTAAACAGGTTCTCAAACAAGATGCCCCCACCTGATAACCTCAGCAGTGCTGTTGCACCATTCCCACATGTCCTAATACATTCACAAATTCAGAGACAGAGAGAGAGAGAGACGGGGGGGGGCAGTGGTGGAAGGAGAGAAAAGAGCAAAAGGTTGAATGAATGAGAAGACGAGGAAAGTTGAGACAAAAAAGAAACACACAGAGAAAGAGAGAAACAGTGTGAACATTAACAGTGACTGGAAGCGATGGAGAGATAAGGACACCTCCTCACAGCCTTCGCAGGAAGTGACCAGAGAGAGAGGCTTTAACAGGTGCACCTCACACTACTGATGGGGCTGCAAGTGTGTTGTGTGAGGCAGGTCAGATAAGAATGACCCAAATTGGCAAAACAACTCCATCCTCCTTCCTACTCCTACTCCGCCTCTTTTTCCTTGATTGCCTGGAACTTCTTGTGAAACGTCTAAGGAGCTGAAGAATTCTACTCCTCAGATCATTCCTGAAAATTGGGTTTAGGATATATTTGGACTCACCTTTCACAACTTTACATCTTGATGGAAAATTGTTTCACTGTGTTTCCAGACTGATTTAAGAGGAAATTATTTTTATGCTGCCTAAAATGTAGTGATACACAAGCGGTGACTCACTTTTCTACAGGGGGTAAACAGGTGAAGGGTCAACCTGCCAGGGTCAAGGGATCAAGTATCAGAGAAGAAAATGAAATGAACCTGATACATTGTCATTTGTCAACATAATAACAGAGATAATGCCATGTAGGGGTGTTAAATACAGGTATCTACTTGTCTCACCTTTTTTAAACTCCTCCAGCATTGCATCCAACTTGGTGTCATTGAACACAAAATGCAACGGGTGGCTGTAAAACTTTGTGATGGTTTTGAGAGGGGTGCAATCATCCGGGTCCACAAATGCCAGGTCCTTGACAAACAGCAGATCCACTATGTTAGACCTCTCGCCCTCAAACACCGGGATACGGGTGTAGCCGCTCTTCATAATCTCAGACATGGTGTTAAAGTCGAGGGTGGCATCCCCGGGGATCATGAAGCAATCTCTCAGCGGGGTCATCACGTCTTCTACGGTCTTAGTCCTGAGCTCCAGTGCGCCCTGGATTATGTTCAGCTCCTCCTTCACCAGGTCGTTATAGGGGTCCGTGACGCGCAGCATCTCCAGAAGCTTCTCCCGGTTGTACACGGTTCCTATCTCCTGTCCGAGCAGGTAGTCCAGCAGCTTACTCACCGGGTAGGACGCCGGGAAGGTGAGCAGCATGAAGAACTTGGTGAGGAATATTGTATTGGCGCCGACTGCGAGGCCATGTCTGGAGCAGATGGCCTGAGGCACGATTTCACCAAAAATGACTATTCCAATGGTGGACATGACCACAGCGATCAAACCCGAACCGGCGATATCATCCAGCAGGATGGTCAGCGTGGTGTTCACCAGCACGTTCCCGAGTAGAAGCGAACAAAGTAAGTAATTCCCTTGGCTCCTGACCGGCTCGATTTTTTTGGCGTAATTCTTCTCCCTTTCCGTGCCGCAGTTCTGGACTATCTGGAGCTCCATGGGGTCCAGAGCCATGAGCCCCAAGTTCAAGCCGCTGAACATTCCCGACAGGCAAAGCAACATGGAGATGAAGATGACCTGGAGCCAGAAAGGCAGCAGAAACTTTTTCTCCTCCACCACTATCACTTTGGTGTCATCCCCGTCGTGGTAGATCCAGGTGTTCTCCGTCCACGGGTCGTGCATCCCAGCCACGGCCGGTGTCGAGGTGGCGATGCAAAGGTAGTACGCTTTGCTCCTCTCCGTCTTTCGCAGGGGTTTGACCTCAATTTCTACTATTCCCGACGTCTTTCGATTTAGGATGATGTTGGGCAATATGATTATATCCGAAGTCCTAATACCACAGGGATGCAAGCCGGACGAGTCCTCCTGGCTCTGGTTATCCCCCGAGGAGCTGTCAAGGCTCCCTACCGCCCGGGTCCGCTCATGTTCCGTAAAAGCAATTTTAGACCAGGTCTCGTTGTTGATGTTCTGCCCGTACACCCTTAATTTCACCCGAGACCGCTCACTCACCCGCAGGTAGCCCTTATCCATGAAGGAAATGTCGTCCGTGTCCTCCAGTCGGAGCCCGATGATGACGGTCTCCTCGGACCCTTCCTTGCCACTTGTCGGGGTGACACAACAGCCAGTGACGGTTAAGAAAATCAACGCCAAAGCTCGGACCCGGTTAAGTGACGCCATTTTTGCAGCGGTGGGTGCCTGGGTTAACGGTTCTGCCATATTGATAACCATTGGCAACCAACCTCCTGAATGAAAAGGGCTTTTAAAAATCAGAGCCAGTCGGAGTCCGCCTTCATCTCCGCCGAGCGTTGCCGTGACTCGCGCATCGGGACCTGCTCGTTCCCACTACGTGTCCGACACTGATGACTCGCGAGCGCAGGCTTATGGGCCAACTCGTGCCTCCCCTGATGTCCCCGAGACAGGCGACGGCTTCGGCCAATCATTCGGGTCCGTTGGCCACGGGGCGGGGCGTACGCAGCCTCCTTGGCGAATCAAATTCCAAAACAAGTGCACCTCATGTTAAGAGACGGACAGGACTCTACTCGTGACTTTAACATAAATCCACTACAGGAGGAACCCACGGGATGATACACTGCACCGCTTTACACCATGACATAAAGCCCACTCCTGTGAACACATATCACATCTATTGCACACAAATGTTAACTTTCAGACTATAAGAGGTGTCCTTTTATGATACGGTATAAGATGTCTGATGCATTTGAATTGTGTTTGCTGCTTTATAGTGTTCAAACAAGGCCACGTTGACGCCTCAGCAATAAGTCAAACCTATATCCCCTACAGAAAAGTTCCTGAAGCTTTTTGACCCATGACCTTTACTAGAGCAATTTGTGGCTGCTTATCACAGGTAAGAGCCTTAATGTGGACGTGATTTACGAGCAGCTCAAATAAATATTTCAAAGAAACAAAAAATAAAATTAGAGATGATAAAATAATAAAATTATACAGCAACACTCTTGGCATCTGAAAGGAGCTTAAAACAACTGACAATAAAAGACAGAATAGTGCATGAAATAACTGACAAGCATTCAGTTCACTGATATTTACTGAAATTTAACAAAGTATTAAAAGTTTACACAATCACAGCGATACTGAATAGAACATTGCATCAACACTAACGCTGCATCATATGTAAAAATAAAATCTGTCAAAGGTGTATTACAAATAATCTACTCAATCTATGTCAAATAATCTGACTAATATAATTTGTTAAGGCAAAGTGGATTACACAGGACATGGATAGATGGGAAAAAAGACTGCTGTAAAAGAAATCATCAGACCATTTTAATTAACACTGCTCAGGATTATTTATGTATTAAAACCTTTCCATGGATAGCTGCCATTTTGTTAAAGCAAAACAATCATCTGAATAATTTAAGTCTAATCTGAGTCTTTACTTACTGACACAATACACAATGACAAGTCAGAAGGTATAGTGTATTTTAACACCTGTTAGTGAGCATTGACAGGTATGCCCGATGCTCTCTCTTCCCATTTCCCACCATCACTTGCAGCAGGTAGCAGCTTGTGTGCTGCAGCAACCCCCAGTGGCTGAACCCGGCTGTTGTTTCTCCAGTTGAGGGGCCAGCTCAAAAGGATCCACAATGCTGGCCTGTGTGGACAAGTCCCCATAATATAATTCATTTGGAGTTTGCAAAATCCAGTTTGATATAACATAAATTCACTTATTTCATCCACAACTATCAGCAAAGTAAAAAACATTACAAAGTCAAAATAGAGAGAACTGTTCCCTTTGTTTTTTATTTTTGTCATTTAATACTAATGAATATACCTAATATTCTGCTACATTAGAATGCAATCTGATGTGTATAGAGTCTTTCAGTGACTGTTTGCTGCAGGTGTATTGACTCAGTGTCTTTTGTCAAACACTGGTTGTTGTTTAAATCAGCATTTCACAGTAACTGTACTTTGAAGAGACAAGACCAAAGGGTTTTTATTACTATTATCACTTGTTAGAGATTGCATAAAAGTATCTTTGAGCTGATTTCAGATGGTCAGTCCAAAGGTTAAACCACAGGATAGATTTTCATGAATGACTCCACTTTTCTTTTTTTTTTTTTTTTACCTCTTAACTCCCCAAAACTACAAGGAAATCTCTTTAGAGTAATATGATGGTGTCCTGTGTGATTAAAGGATTACGATTCTCATTGAGAAATGTATAGTTGTTTGTAGTTGTGTACATGTGCTCAGATTGACCATGAGAGCTGATAAGATGGCATTCCTCTAGCTGAGAAGAGAACATTCTTTCCTGTTCAAGGTTCCCCAGCATGACTCCACAGTCTGGTTATGACTCCAAGACAGCTGCTTGACCTTGTGCGTGTGAAGTGTGCGTATGTATGTTTGAGTGGGTATGCGAGTGTACGCAGCCCTCATCTTGGTGCACATGTGTGTGTGACTACATGCACAGAGTCAGCAGGACTCTGGGTGTGTCAGACTACAAACACACTGACCTCTAGTGCTCAAAGAAAAACCAAAAGACACTTGTATGAATTTGGGGCACAACCTTGTTCTCTTACATGCAACTGTTTTACTCACTTGAGTCTTAGAAATCAATGAAGATGTAGTGATATGCAAGGAGAAAATGTACAGAGAACTGATATGAGGACTTCTTTAAGTTCTATTAGTAGTATTTTGATTTTGACAAGTGTCACGTAAACATTTTGGAGAATCTTCCAAATAAGACATGGAGCATATGCTAATATCATTCCATTTTATAATTAGGATTATTCAGATGTGGATTATGTGTTTCAATTACAGCTAGGGTAGAGAGAGGGTAGTGAAGCATGCGCCAAGGAAAAGTGTACATCTCTGGTCACAAGGAGAAACACATACTTTCAATAAGATAGAGAATATGGTTTGATATTGGTTGCATATGTGACCTTTTCAAGAAGTTTGAAGCAATGAAAAAGTGAGACTGCTCAGTCAGGTTTTGCACAGCTACGTGAAAACAGGAATTATAGTGGATGATTAGCTTTTTCTGGAATAAGGGTAAACAACTAGAATATTTTGTTAATATACACTGTCGCCCCATTAAGGCTGGAATAAAACATTTTTACCTCTTCTCATGAAATGATTGTGACAATGTGATTTATTCATAATAAAGTGTAACTGGGACTCATGATGTAATCATTGCACAAGGTCAAAGGTGATTACTGATGCGTATAAATAGAAATAAGAGGAGTGTATCTGAAAACAAATTTTTTACAAATATATGGGCAACAGAGTAAATGTAATCAATGTCACCACTTAATCAGCTATTACTTGGCTTTTAACTCCTCTGTAGTGAGGTTTTATGGTTTAGAGTTTGTATCTGTACACAAAAGCACTGACTGATCAATTAATAACTGTGCAGCTTCATCAGTGCAATAGTGCATTCTTATCTGTTGTCATAGATATATTTAAACACAAATGTGTACAGAGGTTTATCACTGCAAACATCTGTGCAGAAATTAAAGATCACAATCAGTCACAATATAGTGTGGCCTTCACTGCTCAGACTCAAACAGTTATTCGAATTGGAATTCAGGCAGATATCATTCAGTTCTCAATAGTTACTATGATTAAATGTTATTTTTCTGACCATTAGATTCACTCATTTTACCTGGACGATGAATCAGAAAACACAGTTGGTTATACTCTGAACGTTAGTTTTGCTTTGTGGTGGTTTTCGATCAGTCTGATCTGCTGGAGCATCCACTCACTAAAGGATTTCTAATAAACACAGGGTTGTTCAAAGGTGTTCAAAGGGTTAGGTGCTGTCTGGGTTCCAATGTTTTTCTTAAGGCTGAATACTTAAGCACATGATGAAAGGTCCAACAAGTCTAATTTTTCCATAAAAATGGAGAATTTCACATTATTTTTGGAATTACTATATCAGTGTTGCAAGGAAGCTAGTGCAGATAATGAAGTCCACTAGGGACTAAATCATTAAATTTGGGAAAAACATTCAGTTAGTCTTAATGATCTCTATACTGATTTTAGGTGCTGTCCAAAATGGTATGAATACTCCAGTTAAGCCTGGTGCATGGAAACGATTGGAACAGTAGGAAATCCATGAATCTATGAAACAACCAGTCCAGGTCAGGAAAACATTTCCACAATTGTTTGTATCTTCAGTCAGTACTCCCTAATCAGTGTTAGCTTATTATGCTTCAGGACACATAAAAGCCCTTTCTGACATCCTTAATGACGATGAACCACAACGATATCCAGGTCAAGTGCAGATTGAGAATTGAGGATCACAGTCAGATGTGGGAAATAAGATACACCCTAAATTGCCATTAATGTTATGATACTGACCTTAACTTTGACGCCACAGCGCTCAGACGACCCTCCAGGTGGTTGCAATGTGAAATCCTCTGCAAATCTGGACTTGGTCAAGATCTTGGCCATTTCTCCATCTACTTCCACCACTTTATTAGCCTGTTAAAATGTATCCACATCTGATTTAGTTTCAGTAAATGTAGGACAGAGATTAAACAGAAGCTGTTCTTGCTCTAAGAGCTACAGACCTGGAAGGTGTACTGGCTGTCGAACTGGAAGCTGCTCTCTACACCTGTAATGCTGCCATTGTACATGACCTGGCAGGGTTTAGTGGTGCCTTTAGGGATCTTGAACAGGCGGTATGTGGCAGAAATGAACTTATAATCACCTGTATTGCAAAAACAAAATATGAAAAATGATTAAATGGCAAAATAAAATCTTAAATATATTGTTTCTTCCACTTTAATGTCAGCAGTTCAGTTGAAGAAAAACATTTGCCATACATAAGTGTTTTAGAGAGTTGGAGGGTTAAATATGTTATTGACAGATTTATTTACTTATCACAGCTAATATTCACTAAAACATGATTCAACATAGCAGCACCCATAACTATGATATTTTTGCTTCCCTGTTCCAGAGGCATGAAACAATGCCACTGTAAAAATGTTTATATTTAGTCATTTGATGCATAAACAAGCTCTACTGTGCAAATTAAAGTGAAAAAGTTAAAGTGGCAACATTAGGTTTGCTGATTTAATGAAGTTCTAATGTCCACACATGTGCATTGTCAGTTTCTGCAAGTATGTACAGCAGTAAAAATGAAAGTTTCAGGGGAAAAATAGCTTCGATAAACCAAAGTGGAAGCATTTAGTGTGCCCTCCCTTTGCACTTATATCTTTAATATGCTGCATCCTTTTTCAGACAATATGAGATTTATTGCATTCATTTTGTGATGTTTTATACAAGGTTTCATTCAACACGTCAGATGTTTGTGCTGCTTCTTGCCATGGCGTGACATTAAATACTGACTTTAACCCATTTAGTTGTTTATTGTGTGTTTTTTAAGGCTGTGCACATATTTCCTGTATTTCCTTGTATCTGATTAAACCAGAGTCAGAAATAGATGTGTGCACATTTCAACCCTGCAAAAAACAACAAAGCTAAAGGTTGCCAAGGACTTTTCCGCAGCACTGTACAACAATCTCAGATGAGTTTAAATTGATGTATTCTATTTTTTTTTGTAAAACAGAAACACAAATGAATGCTTGCTTGTACAGCCCTCCCAAAGTTAGTGTTTAGAAATAAAAAAAATACACTTAAATACACAAGTAACAGGACTTTTCTCAGACCTAGAATCTCTTGCAGTTCTTTGTTATCAACAGTGATGATGGTGGCTGTAACCAAGCGTGGGGAGCTGAACCCGACTTCTTCAGCCAGTTGCAGCAGATCCTTCCACCACAGAGCTCCACCAAGACACTCGCCTGCCAAGGTAAAACAAGCTGTAATATACTGTGATTGGGTTTTGTCATTTTTATGACAGCAGGTTATCAGTCCAACTCACCCCAGAGGACCTTGTGATTTTTAATTTCATCTGTTAGTCTTGCACTGCTGTAGACATCACTAAAGTAAAACTCTCCACCATCCTAAATATCAAAAAGTAGATATTATTAAAATGACACACACTGTTGAATTTAATGAGTTAACATGAATCTGGATGTTGTAAATGGATCCTTAAATTAATGCCACAGCTGAGTTAAAAGCAGTTTACCTTGAGCACATTGTAGGCTTCGGCCAGTACTTTTTTCTTGTCTGGAGCAAGATTCACCACACAGTTGGAACTAAGTGATCAAAGAAAGCCACATTTTCAAAATAATTTGTCTTTTATAATGCAACATTAAATTAAGAGAGACAAGAGCAGCATCTTACATGATGATATCAAATGAGTTCTTTTCAAGTCCTGCTTCTGTCAGGGCCTCAATGTAGCCCTGGACAAAACTGACATTGGCCTTCTTGTAGCCAAACTCCTGCATGTGGTAGTCCAGGTAAGTCTTGGCCACTTCAAGCTAGAGGAGAACAGAGACTGGTGTGACATCCCTCTAGTGTATGTACATTTAATTACCTCAGCTAAGGAGGTTATGTTTACACTGTGTTAGTTTGCATGTTTGTCTATCAGCAGGATTACACAAAACATGCTGCACTTATTTTCAGCAACCTTGACAGACGGTGAGGGCATGGGTTAAGGTGAATCCACTTGATGTTGGGGATGGCATTTTGTGGTATTTGCCTATAGCAGAAATTCACAATGATAAAGTTGCTTAAGTCTACACTTCATTAACCCTTTCATGCATAGTGTTATTCAAATACATAATTGCAATAACATTTGCAATAATTACTACTAATTATCTGTTTTTGGCCTAGTTATAGAATTACAACACCAAAACATTTCTACATGCATTTCCTGATTAATATTTTTTCCCTAATTATCAGATAAGTTATTATCAAATAACTGATATTATCACTGATGTGTAACATCTACTACACTTACATTTAAGATTAAGTTTTCCTAAATCAGTCATGTTATCTTTATGGAAAGAGGCTGTTGGACATTCTAATATTTATGATTAAAGCTATGTTTAAGCAGTTACAAACAACTGACTGCAATTTACTGTATGTGTGTTACTGAAAATAATCCACTTGGACACATTTAAGTCTGATTTGAGAGCAATAATCCCATTCAGTTTTAAAGTAATTCATGCATGACAGGGTCAATGCTATGGAGAATTACTTTGAACCTATGTTTACTTTCAATTTACACAACTAGACAAGATATAGCAGACTCTCGTCTCCCTACATCCTATCCACCACGCTGAATATTCTCATTGTCTACTAGTACTATACGTCTACTGCTATATTTCAGTTCACTGGCCTTTAAAAGTCAGATGATTTGTGATAGAGTAGATGAGATCAGTGTCATTACTGTTGGTTCCACTATCCAACAGGTCTGATATGAAAAACGCATGAACAATGAGAGTAAATATCGAATCTGAAGTTATGATGTTTCAAACTAAGGTCGGGAATACCAATTAAATATGGCAGATTTAGAATAACAGTAAAATATGCTCTCAGTTCTGGATCAGGAGGACACAAATCATGTTGATAGACATTGTCATATAGCATTGTGTGATTGATGTATATATTATTTATTTATTTTTGCCAGCAATGTGCTGTACCTGGTCCTCAGTCATGTCAATGCCAGTGACATGGCCTTTCTCTCCCACCAACTGACTCAGCATGTAGCAGTCCCTCCCGGATCCACTGCCCAAGTCCAATATTCTGCAGCCCTCCAGGCACTCGGGCACCACCAGACCACAGCCATAGTACCTGAGACAGTGAGACCCACGTTGTAAACACCTGTGTATCAGTGCTTTGTGTCTATGTGAAACAGTGAGGGCTGGCAGTCAGACCTGGCAGTGACTTCAGGATGCACTTTGCCCAGAGCCTGGCGGACGAAGGCGGGGATGGGCTTGGCTGGAGTCACACAGGCACTAGTCTGCAGGTCTGCAGAGTTCTTCAGCCTCTTGCCATAGTAATCCTACTTGTGCAGATAAAGTTTACACGTGCACACTGTTTATTCAGTACACAGTGGTGGAAAAAAGTTTTCAGACACCTTTAAATATTTTTAGCTCAAATATTATCATGAAATATTTGCAGAAAAAAAGTTTATTGTGTGTTTCAAAAGGTGTGGCTACAACAGACACAAACGATTTTTTTTTTTTTTTGTATTATTATTTGTTTATTAACAAGAAAAAATGACAAACCAAAATTCTTGACAGTTTCAACATGTCATACCCTGGATGTGTTTCATTATTTTGCTGAAACATCTAGTTTTGACCTCAATGTAACAGAACATGTGCAGAAGGGAGCATGTGGGTTTGGAGAATGGAACAACACTGGGCTGAGTTCAATGACTAAAGGATGATTTTTAATGCAATATATCACAAATGCATGGAGAGTCCAAAAACTTTTTTCCAGCACCGTATGACATGTGGATTACGTAACTGGAAGTGAGTAGCATTTAATGAGAAAAATATAAGTTTAGAGCTAAATAAATTCATAATTACATAGGATTTGGGTTAATATTGTACCTGCTACATACAACTTTACCTTTACGTCCAAGTGGGTGGTCGTATCTTTGAAGCTTTTGGCGCTTAAAAAAGACGAATGTGTTAGTTTTAATGTACATGTCAAGTTACCGTCATCTAACGCTATATGCTAATGTACATTTACAAGCGCATAACAGCTAAATAAAAGTTATATTTCATTAGTTTTTATGGTTTTGTTACATAATATGTCATGCTGTATAATTAACACTGACCACTACTAACTGTAACCGAGGGCAAAGGCTAAAAACTAGCAAACACGACACTCATTCATAACATTAAGTCGTGGAAAACACACAGAATATGACATGTTTTTGTTTGTTTTTTTTAGCTGTTAAACGTCCTCACCTCTGTTCTTCGGCCATTGTGTCCAAAGCTTTAAAGTCCCCAGTATCTAAGGTACAGTGTGGTCAAATCCTGGCGTCACGTCTCATTTCAAATTAAATGGTGTCTGACTTCCGGCTCAATAGCACCCCCTGTCGGCTGTCCACTGTCACTGCCTGAACCCAGTGCGACTAGTTCAGACACTTTTAACTCTTATGGACCTCTCAGGACATTCTTGTACATTTTTCTTTTTGGATTTCCTGATCATTATGCCTGTGTTACAGCTTATACCATGCATGTTTCTTTTTAAACAGTTTTTTTTTTTTTATCTAATGTCACAGCTCAATTACACACTTTTTGCCCCCTCTGGAGACCCTCGAGTCCAAACAGCTGCTGTAAGATCATCATATATCAGTATTTTTCTGCTTTGTTTCTCTATAAATCTATTAAACCACTTCAATTCGGCTCAAATCTACAAGTTTTTTCAATGATTTTCAGGATTTGAACCAATTAAATGCCAGTTTGAACAGCTACATGATGTCACTTGTTTTATTAAAAACATAAAATATATTTTCTATATAACAATGATTTCATTGCATTAGTAGTTTTTATGCAGTACAGTGATGGTAAAAAATACCTCACCACCTGACATTGAAACCACATTTTTTTTATTGCAATAGTCTTTTATTCTACACTACTGATTTTTATATTCACTATTGTTCTACATACTATTTTCTCACACTACTTTTTCTTTCTTGTTTTTGTAGCATGCTTTTTACTTTTATCCTAAACATATTTTTATCCCATAGCACAAGAGCTAGGAAAAGCTAGTCAAATTCCTTGTATGTGTGCATAATAAACATAGCCAGTACAGCCGATTCTATTTCCTACTTGTTCCTCTAATCATCAGATATGCTACACCCCACCCCACCACTATGCATAAAAATATCTCCTTTTTAAGTTGTGTGTTTTGTTTTTTTTAAGTAATTAAATATTTTGTTTTATTTTAATAAAACACATACTTCAACTTGCATTTTAAAGGTTAAAATCCTGAATCCTTTGGTAGTGTAAGAGATTTATGCAGAAAAATTTACAAAAATATTGATGTATGATGATAGTGTTTTGTGCATGTACCTTTTTGGCTCCAGTGTCCCCAGTTTAGTACCTTAGAGATGCACAAGTGTTAAATACTTTCAACCTGTACATGTTGGGATTATCAACTTTCCACAAAATCACCACAGTTTGCAATGGGGGGAAAAAAAAAAAAAAAAAACAGCCACAAAGCTGATATTGAATTTAAAAGGGTACGTTTATTGAACATACATCCATGTTGGTTGTTGTAATAAATGGCTTATATGATCAGAACATTCAAAGAATATGTGCAAAACCACCTTACACACACTGGTGAAGAAAGGAAAAGTGTCTTTGGCAAGATGCCCCTGATCTGTTAACAAGGTGTCTTCTGCATGTTAGTCAAACGTACCCTTCATACAACTTCAAAATAAGTCTCAGAAGAATTAAGGTCTTCTCTCAGCAGAAAAAAGTAATACCCATGATGAGAACAAAACCTGTCATAATAATAAAGCTAATGATTTTATGATTATGAAAGCAACTATTTGGTTCACAAATATTCCACACAATTTGCAAATATAGAGTGGTTTTAAATTCTTAAACCGTCAAAATAAATCTCAAAGGATTCAGCTGATATGAAAAATAGCTCATCTTTGTACTACATGTACCACAATATTATTTTCTATTTCACAAAGCATTTACATATAAAGCACTTCTTAGAGAGTCAGGCTTTAACAGATAAAGTTCAATCTGCTACTCCTCAGTATAAAATAAAAGTTAAGATCCTGTGACTAAACTTGTGCTGAGTAAGTACTAGTTTCTGGGAGACATCTTTTTCTTTTTTTTTCGGTAAATAAATACATCTGAGAGGTGTCTGTGCACACACCATACTGACATGAAAATAAAAACTGCATGACACAATGGTTTGTAGTATCTTTGTCTTTTCCAGTTAATTCAGCCCCAAAAAAATTTACTTAATCATTAAACCAAATAAGCACTGCGACTCAATACTAACCCAATGCTTCCCGCAGCATATCAATCAGTGGCATTTTTCATGTTACATTCATTGCAGCTCAGAATTTGGACAAATAGGTTAAATTAAGAACATTCAAGCCGAGCAATAGCTTTTAAGGCATTCAATACTAATGAGTCATTCCATGAAGGCATGTCATTACTTGGATTACATTACTCTTGAACTGTTGTTCTGAGGTTTTTGTTTTGTGTTCGCAGTGCAGCATTAAACATCTTACTTGTTGACTTGCACAGGCCCCCAATGTTTACACCAATACAAAAAAACAGAACATGCTACTCTGGTTTGACAAACTCCATGTAGTCCTGATGGCCAAGATGGTTTCTATAACTTCATCTGATTTTTGGTTTCCTTATGTGTTTGTGTTGGCCATTCGAGTTTTTATTTTTGGATATTTTCCATTCACCAGGCAATAGCTCTTTATAACATTTAGTGTTAAAGTTGGGGTTTATACTCAGTCAGTAAAAGAAAGCAAAGCCTCTGTTGCTCCATAACCACATTTGGTGTTCACAGGTGGCTGTTTTAAATAGACCAATATCGGAGAAAAATAATCGTTAAACTATGCTGATATGAAACTCAAAGACTGTTGAGCTAAAGACTCCATTTTTTGCATCCATTTTTAATACACACTGAGTTTTTAGGCTCCATTCATATTAACTTTTATTTTACTACATATGTACTTTATATAAACTATAGCTGGCTGTAGGTGGAATCTACTGAACAAACTGATGCTGAAGTATGAGGTCCAATGTTGCCCTTTCAGTTGTAATCTCTAAAAAGCATCATTTGTGTCCTTGATTTTGGTACCTGTATGGTTTCTCAGTTTGACTAAAGCTTATCATCAAAATGCTTTTTTGGGTAGGCACATACAACAAATGCTTGTTACTTACAAAAATAATGATTGTATACAAACCCACAAAGTGAATAATTGCATTTGCCTCTAAACATCCACACCTGTCTAACTGCTGCAAAAAATCCTACAAAAGAATCATTTATTCCAAATTAAGACTAAATTATCAAATTTAAGCATTTTGTGTTCTGATTTCTTTTCACCTAAAAGCTCCATTTATAAAGATAAATACATTTTGTGCAAATTAGGAACTGATTGTTAATGCACTTATACTCTTATCGCTAGCAGGGCAAAAAGAAAGGAACCAAAAGCAGTTTTTAACCATTCTGAAAAAGCACTTTAGAAGCATGAATCTAATGGGACGTCCTAAACACTCTACTAGCTCTGGTGTCCCAGTACAGTATCAGCTTGCATAAACACACACACTGCGGTAACTTCACATTGCACTCATCGATACTATCCCTGCTGTGTGTTATTTTTCTATGTAATTTCCTGCCTGCAGAGAATGGCTTTATAAAAATGTTGTGACTGGTTTGGATCTCTCAGTGGCGAGCGTTGTATTCATCCTAGTCAGAAACGTCCTCTTCCAGACGTCACAGCTTCAGCTATCAAGTCTTTATCCTTGTGTCAGTAGCTTATGTTATATGAGAAGGATGAGCCGCTGAATGATGCAGTAAGTGTGTGTGCAACATGTGATGTCTTAAGTGACACAGGCTGTTAAAGGGCTTGTAGTGCCCACACATAAGCCAAAACACACAGGTGAAGGCCACGTTTCAGAATGGGGAGGGGCAGGTGGTCTCAGCCATTTACTCATTTTTAGTTGAGACTCCTCTTTCCTGGTAGCACCACCCACAACTGTTGTCTAAGATGCACACATTCATTACAAAAAAAAAAATCGGTCACTTAGAAAGCAGTCGGACATAAAACAGGTATACCAGCTTTTTGCCTTCTCCACTCCATGTTCTGTGTCAAGTGCTCTCTTCTTCCCTCTATGTCAGTGGTGTGTTAACGCTTTCATCCCTGTGGCTCAGTGCTGGTGCTGTGGTGTGGTCCCTCCTGCTCGCTGATGGTATGGAGGAGGAGGCATACTGGAGGGTGAAGTGAGGCGCTGCCTATCTGGTGGGTGGGCTGAGGGGGTCCGCGTGTGACCCGCCTCTCTGGCCCTCCCAGAGCCGCTTCCTCCTCCACACTGAAGGAGGCTCGATGACCGCAGCTGTCGCAGAAGTCTCCAGCCTCCTCCTCCTCCTCGTTGTCTCCCTCTTGCCCCAACAGGCTCTCCAGCTCCCTCAGCTCCTTGCCTTCTTGGCCTGTCCCTCCTGCTCCGCTACAACCATTGCTCCCACGTCTACTGCACACACACACCTCAATCCCAGAGTCTCCTGTGAATCGTCTCCTCCTCCCGTTGGGGAGACGATCTTTGTCCTCAGCACAGCTCTCGGACAGACCGAGGTCCTTCAGCAGGGGGTCCTTGCAGGAGTCATCCCCACCTCTTTTCTCCTGGTTTGCGAGTCCCTCCCTATTAATCCCATCTGACATCAGGATCATGGATGAGTCTTGTGTTGTCTGCACCTGCTTGTTGTCAGGTTTGGGCCTGAAGTCTAAGGTGGGGGATTGTGGCTCCTCTAGGCTCGGTCTGCAACACAGACTGTCTGAGACAGAGGGCACAGGAGTGGGCTGGATGGTTGGACAGTGTCCCTCCTGCTGCTCAGATGCCAGTGGACTTGAAGCCACTGAGGTTGGCCCTGTGTGTAAGGCACTGTATGGAGGAGGAGGAGTGGGTGGCCTGTTGACCACCTCCTCATAGTCAGGTAAGAGGTAGTTTGGCAGAAACCCTAAACACACAAAAAAAGAGCAGTAAGCTTTAAAAAGTAAAACACTAAATGCTGTCTGGCCATTAACATTCTCAGTGTGACCCACTGATCTTTCTTAATACAAACAAGCTCAGTTCTAGGTTAAATCTGTACTGGTCACTGCAGAATGACAGGGATGGTGTTGCAATGTTGGCGAGGTACCAACAAAGCAACACACTGGCCGGTTCCTGAAAAGTGGGGCATGCAAACAGAGTAGATTCTGGCACTGTGTGAAACCGGGGATGGCTCTCAGTGCAAATAGTAAGTAAAATAAATAATAATTCAAGCTCCTTTATTCTGAGTTGGGAACCACAGTTTCACTTGTGTTCACTTCCCGAGCTTATTGGGAAGGAGAAACATTGCATTAAAAAAAAAAAAATCTAGATTCTGCCTCCACCTTTTTGTTTTCAATAGAAAAGGATGAATGCATGACATAACACAAAGCTAAGGTCAGCATCTGGTAGAATGAGAAATGGGATCATAAAACAGGTTCAGTTGTCAAAACCTACCACCGTCACCATAACCATAATGCAAATGTAGTCAGAAATGACAATAGTTGATGTGTCTGTTTCTTACTGAAGTAGAAGGGCACAGAAGGGTAGTTGTGTGCTTCACGATAAGCGATGAGGTTGATTTCGTGCTGACGCTGCTGCTGCTGCAGACGATGTTTGGTGCGGCGGTGGTGACACACGCAGCAGCAGCTCAAAATGAAGATGATAGCCCACACCAGCCAAAACCCTAAAACAAGACAAAGGTCATAGTCATATGATTTTCATTATGGCACGATGGTTGTATTTTATTGTTCTTAGCCCGCTTTGAATCTTGTGTTATCACTGTTTTACTTATTTATTCCCTTGTTTTATGATTTGTATACAGCACTTTGGCCAGCTGTAAAGTTTTTAAAGTGCTTTATAAATAAAGTTGGTATGGTATGGTATGGTATGGTATGAAACAATAATTTGCAGCAGCAATAGGCATTTAAACATTATCTTTAACTGAACTAGCTCATAGTGAGGTCATAAACAGATCAAACTTTATGCTGTATGTACTTTACACTGTATTTTGACCTAAGCACTTCCTGGCAAAAGGTCAATGTAATTAATAAGAGGCCTAGTCCACTCTTATTTCTTTGACAAAACACTCAAGGATTTAAGCTTTTCCCACTTCTCAAGGTAACGTCTCAAGGAATTGTTCAGTAAAATAACAATTATAACCAACATCAATGATAACCAATATATGCATTTGCAAATAAAATTTAAAAATCTTTGAGTTAACTTTGAGAATAACTGGTACACAAAAGTCAGACATTAAGACAGAGAGAAGTGACTCAGTAGCAGCTTAGGTAACAGTTTTGAATTAATTTATTATATTGGACATTTAATTATCTGATTAACACCTACAGTGACAATTGGAAACATGGAAAAAATGGCTCAGATAGCTGCTTGGGGTCAATAAGCAGTATATCCTGTATATAACAGACAGTTATTGAACAGACATAAAGGTTAAAGAGTTTACATTTACACGTTGAAACAAATCATTATGACTGTATGTGATTACTTGGAAACATTTTGTTCTTACATCACATCATAATTTTCATTTGTAAATGATTTGTGGAACAGTGCTGCCTAGAGTCCATGTTAAACAGCAGAAACAAAAACAGAGTGGCTTCTGAAAATCCTCATGTTGTGTTTCTTGTTCATCTGAAATGAGTTGACAGCCTCTATGTCATTGCATAAAAATGTTAGGAACGTCACTTCAAGGACTACAGGGCAAAGCAGTGCATTTCTCCAGGCAGTAATAATGTTGTGTAGAACATACTGGCCTTGTTACAGTACATCACTGCTGATACTGTGCAGGGAAAGACATCTTACACAACGTATTGCCAAATTCCATTCAAAGACACTAAGTTACATTTAATGTGAAATGAGTGCAACTCTATAAAACCAAGGTTAGTACAACGGGAAGTTCATTATATTAGATCTACGTCCACTTGCTATGAAGATAATCACTGCAATTGAGCGTCACATTGGGTAATCTGTTAGTGTGTTTCTACAGCAGAGGGAAAATTCAAAGGTAAAGAAAAGACATAAGTATACCTGAGATACTTACACCATAATTCATAATAGTAGCTGCAGCACTGAGATTCCCCACAGCAGTGTCCAGACTCGCAGATGTAGCTCTGATTGTTCGCACCTTCGCAGTGAAGTAGGCTCTGAGGGGAAAGCAGAAGACACGCTGTCACTTTAAAAGCCGTCTTGTTGTTTTAATGCTAGCTATAAAAAAAGCCCACCATAACGTAACATAACATGACAGGCATCAGGTTATGTTATGCAGAACACATGAAAAACAGCAGAGCTCCCCACCATGTTTCACGTATTATTCTCTTACAACAATGAATCATGTTTCATTTGGTCTTTTTTTCCCACTGGTTATAAGACGAGACCCTCTACTGTCAGTAAAAACAAATATCAGCATTAAGATAGATAAAGTTTGAAATATATCAGATGAGACATTCATAACATCCTGCATCATCATCATCATCACTCCCTAAGCACTTTATTTTAAGAGGAAATAATTCAGCTGAGACCAAATGTGTATGAAAACAAAGACAACATATTTGTACTTCATTTTACCATTTTCAGTTACTTCGTAAATTTCCTAACTATAGTTTTAGCACCTGATTACCCAGGCTAGTAATTTCACAGTCCACATAAAAAAAAAAACAAGAGTCTTTATGGATTGGTAAGCTATATTACACTCCCTTGACTAAAACAGCAACGTGTCCTTGTAAGAGAAATATAGATTTAAAACACTCTACAATCAAAGACATTTTGTAACCCTACACAGTTAATCATGCTAAAAACCATTTCTGGTTAAAATTTTTCAGGCAAAGTCACCACTATATGAAGGATGATGTAATAGATATGTGGTAAAGCCAATAAGACGGCACATTACAAGCACTGACCTTTGCTGAAGAATAATTATGTAATAACACCCACCCACAGTATATAACGACAAAGTTTTATGCTTGGTTAAACATGAAGTAAACAACTGCAAACCTCTCTTGCTGGTGGTAAGCTGCTAGAATATCATCTGTGTTTAAGGCATATCAAGTGCAAATTTTTGAGTCTGCGCCAGCAGAAAACGTCTCAGCATGTTGCCCAAGATCTAATAAACAATTTTGACTCAAAAGTATAGCTTTGGCCTCATTGCAACTTGAAGAATATCAGATGGTGTTTGGAAAAGCAGTCCCCTTTCATACTGAATCAGGAATAGTACAGAATATATAGACACTTTGATTAAAAGTCAAACTTACTAACCCACCATGTTTATGCAGTTTCTACAAAGTGAAAGGACACTGTCTAGACAGTAATAAGATCAAGTAGATCTGGATAAAGCCAAAAGTAAAGGGAGAGCTTCAGTCATAGCCCCCTCAAGAGAAAGGTCTATGGAGTTTTCCAGTTAGATCCCTCATATGTTTTCTTCTAGATCAGTTTAATGATTAGCTAGCCAAAGCTCTATACAAGGTTATTTTATCTCTCTATAGATTACCAGTGCAGGTCCTAGATTGAGAGGCATGATGATCCAGGGTCCAACAATCCCAGACAAGTCCCTGCACCCATGGGTCATTATCCCACAGAAGAAAAAAGTCAAACTCAAACATGTTCTCACTCTCTCTCCATGCCTTCCCCCTCTCTCTCTCTCTCTCTCTCTCTCTCTCTCTCTCTCTCTCTCCATGTCCACCCTACACACACACACAAATACATCCACACCCACACACACACTCCCTCACCCCACTCAAATCCAGGCCCAAACAGTGGACAAGGATTGCTTTACGGAAATTTCCAAGCAGCAGTGTAGAGAGAGCTCCTAGCTGGGTGGCTGCATGATAATAAGGCATACAGAGCTGAGCAGCAGGGCTTGTGTGTGTGTGTGTGTGTGTAAAGTTAGAGGCAGAGGGAGAAGAGCAAAAAAGCCAGAAAGACAGCAGTAACGTAGGAATGATTTGTCATTACAAACGCAGCCAGATTGGTGCAAACTGCTGACACTGCAGAGCCAACACATGAATAATTTTCCAACAGCTGTTCTAATGCTTATTTGATAAGTTTCAAACACTGTGCTATTCTTTCACCTCTGATAACTCCCAACACTTTCACTGAGTCACCACTTGTGGCACTACATTTGGCTGGATGAGCCCTTTTGGCAACTTGATACAGATAAGCATCTAGTTTGTTTGGGTGTTCAGTCTGTGGTGTATGAAGATAGCCAACTAAAAGGGGATTTCACAAACAGGCTTTTAGTAGATCTACCTTACCTATAAAATATATAAATGTAACTTTTCTTGCAAGAAAAATGAAGTAAGAGGAAGTCTGCTGAAACTGCTGAATAAAAAAAAAAAAATCTAGGTCATATGGGTTCATAGTTGTGTCATTGTTTTTTACTTATCATGTAAGATGCTGACAGTGACCAAGCAAAGAATCTCATCAAACTAGATTCCTCCGTCTCCTGTCCGAACATTCAGCTATGAAACAATCCACTTCTCTCATGCTATACTACCAGATTAAGGACGGATTTGGTTACCTTCCCAGAAATTATTGCTGTGTTAGAAAATAATCAACCCTAATAATGAGAAGCTGTTGAAATAAGGAGACAATGAGAAAAGTTCAAAATCCCCTGGTGACCACAGAAGAGTGCCCTGGAGATAAGTGGCTACAGTTCTTAGTTAATTCTTGACTGCACAGTCAAGGTTGATCCACTTAGTGCGGGCTTGCAGGACTTGGCCAGTTAGGTGATGCACGAAAAGACCTCACTGACCCCTTATTTATTATTATGTCCTGCAACAAAGAAAGGTGCTCTTTCATACTCATCAAGGTTATGCAGAATGAAACCCTGCTGACGCATTTGTAGCAAACCTTAATTCCCCCTAAGATTATATATCCACTTTCAACAGCTGAGGGGCAAATTGAAACAAAGTTACTCAATTTTATGTAAAAGTTAGATTGTTTGCCAGCAGAAAGATTTACACAAACTCCAGAAAAAATCATTTTAAATAGCTACAAAACCTCTTTTGCTAAGATCTGACAGGGCCAGGTCATGATGGTCTTCATGTCTGCATGTCATAAAGGAGGAATATCCCGGAACTTAAGACTAAATTGCTTGTTTTGTTTTGTTTTTTTTTAAACACAGATTACATGAACTAGGGGATGCACCAACCAGATATGAATATGGCTCCAACTGAACAATGAAGTAGATCCATAAGTCAGTCTATTTAGTTTAATTCTATGCTATGCAAACATCTTCCGTAAAAATATAGAACAAATAAATATCCCTTGCCAAAATACCTGCTGCTCTGCCAGTCTAATTAATCACTAAATGACATGTAAGATGAACTTTGCACACAGCTCAGGAATCTATACATAGGAAATAGTAGTCTCTTAATAGTCTTCTAATTCATAAAATACAACTATGTCAGGTCAATTACTTAAGCCTACATGTAGAATTTCTACTTCAAAAACTATTTAAAACACATCATTAGTGTTTAGACTAGAATTAGGTAAAGTTATGCCAAAGACACCAAAGTACTGGACTATAGAGATATGATCAGCATGATGTCCCCTATATGCTGTCTCTTAAAAGCTTGCATCAAAAGATCTATGACGAACACATCACAACATAATGTGTTTAGGTGAAAACTAGTTGAGAACAACTGTTAGAGTCAAAGAAAATGACAAAGTGATAAAGGCTAGAAGCACTGTTGTTGTTTTCACCACTGGACACAGCTGTCTAAATGAAAAGAATGGCGTTTAAATCACTGCATTTGTTCTACAAGGGTGGGGTTGATTATGAGGCTTATGATGGTATAAAGTTATTATGTGATATTTTTATCTGTGCTAAGTTCACGGTTTGTTGATCAACGGTTCAGACTAAACTGTGTCAGTTCTGACCTTGTTTGGACGATTCCAAACAGATCTTTAGTGCAGCTATTGACAACATAAATGGAACAGAAAACTGAAGTGATCTGCAGTTTTACTGTGGCTGTTTTCTGTCTAAAAACACAACTAACAGAGCTATAATGTAAACTATCAGATGAAGCAGCTTTAACTTTTGTGAAAATTGAGAGCAAAGTTATTTTACCAACTGTAAAAACAGCCTAACACTGCTATGAATTTTTGTTGAAGGAGAAAACTTAATGATACCATATGAGAGATGTGTGTAAACTTTATTCAGTCTGTGGACACACTGATGATTTAAAAGCTTGGTAAGACAACAATACTTTTAGAAAAAAGCTGGAGCATTTTTATTTCTTAATTTAAATATCTGTATATGAATTCAGTACAATTTGTTGTACAAAATTAGAACTCAATGTTAAAAGTCAATCCTGATAGGGTTTTACACACGATCCCTGCCTCTTCACCACAGTGAGATATGTTTATTGTTAATTAGACACTAATATTGGATCGGTACTCGGTATCCACTGACATCCAAAGCCAAACCGGAACTAAAAACACTTGGACTGGTGCTTCTCTGACATAAGTTGCATTGCTGATTATCTTGCACAACAGACACTGGCATAAGATAAACATACAAGTATGACATCTGGAGAGGGTGAAAGATGATGGGGCACATTATTTTGAGAGGGAGTTTTTGTTAAGATCATGATGTCATCTGACTGTAGTGGTTAATCTCTTGAACTAATCGTTTGGTAAAAACGCAAATTACTCTGCATGTGTGTCTGAAGTCTGCTAGAACAGCTGTATAAAGAAACAAAGAACAGCTGCAAACTTTGTGACACAGCAGCCCCTGAATACATGACGGTTACCGAGTTCAACTTGTGCAGATTTTCACTGGTCACTGAAACACACACACACACACACACAGTCACTGAAAGTACACTGACAAGGAAGACAAAGAGAAGTGCAAATAATTAGGTTTGTGGTTATTAGCTAAGTGTCTGACAGTTACACTGACTTTTTAAATCATCTACACTAAGACTGAGGTACCTGTCATAAGCTACAGATGAGCTACAGGCCCACAGCTAAAATGTTTATCAGAATGTTCAGTAGTAAAATGTCATCACTCATCATACTAGAGCTGTGACAAAGTGTTCTAATACAGTTAAATGTTGTGTGGCTGTGTTTTAAAGGGTTAAATGAATACATAATATAGCCCAGAGCTGTGTTCTATATTAAAAACAGTCCCAGTACTTAAGAACCATCTACTTTATAAGCATAAAGTAATGCTAAATGATCACATACAGTCACAAACTCAGACGTAATAATAATTGGATAATTTGTGAAATAACACTATATGCCTGCCAGAAAATACTGTATGCGTCTCTTTATAACGATATGGTTATTGCACAAATGCTTGCACTGATAACAGAAACAGATGTTGCATATGATACTACACTTGACATCTATACAGTACAAGGCTTTTTTAAGGAAGAAGGAAAAAGTGCAGAAATCCAATACAATTCATAAACACGTGTCCCTTGTGTTTTGATGTTTTCACTAGGCTATTTTAAAACAAGCTTTAATCTCAGGCACTTATTAGAACCCTCTAACACGTTTAGACACATTTGCTAGGTATTAGGTAGAATGAACAGGGGGCAATCTGGTGTTATAAAGGATAATGAAGTGCTGATAGAGGTAGCGTAATACATTATCGGGATTTGTCGAACAATAAACTATGCGAGTTATAATACAATGGAAGATATTGTGTATCTTCAATGCATTACATGGGTAACAAATTGCAGGAAAAGACATCATGAAGTTTCTTTGTCCGGTGGTAAGTCACCACTTTTTCTAAAAGATATTCCTCCTTTGACGTTGTGATAATGGTGATAGAAAACCCAGTCTAACAAGTCAGTCCAAAACCTCCCTATACGTGTTCTATTGTTTAAAGACCTGGTAACTTACGACAATACAATAGAACCACATCATTTTCACACTCAAACATTCAACGACCCTTAGTGCTCTGTGTATGCGGACATAGTGATCATGAAAGAAACTAATCCCATCAGGGTGTTACTTTCAATTTGACACCCGTCGGAGCACAAAGTAGTAGTCGTCTTTAAAATATATCTGAGTGCCTAAGTGTGGAAAAAAACCCAAATGTCCTGATCAGATAAGTCAATGATACGAGGAAATAACACCCTCTGTTGCTGTTTACAACCTGAATCATGTCAAAGAGGTTGATTAACAAAGCAACTGTGCAAACGATTTTATCTATTGAAGATGACCATACAAAGCCGTTCTTGTTATGTACACTTATGCGGTGGCATTTATACTTGAAGAACTGTTTTTGTTATTTATGCAACTCACTTCTTGCTAAAATGTCAAGCTACCATAAACAATACATCAGAGTAAAGGCCGCAGCTCACGAGTGTTCCTTTCCTTTAACGAAGCTAATGCTAAGTAGGTTAGCTTTAGCAGCTAGCAACCTTCCTCAGTAGCAGCATGTTATTATTGTCTTGACAGCTCAGTAAAAGTTGAATATACCCTAAACCTAACGTCAGTCGACACATTATGACAGAATAACGACAAAAGTATCCGTCCGGTAAGCTATTAAGTGTTTAGTGAGACAGTTTTAAGGCTAACGCTACCACGGTTACTAGCTAACTAGCTTTGTTTTCGACTGCTCAGCCTTACCCTGTCTGCCGCGGACTCGGTGGGGGTGACAGAGCCGACAGTGTGCAAAAACAATCCCATTTTAAGAGCCGAACATACGCCTCTCATTCCTCCAAGAAATGACTACAGCTACGACAAAAAACATACGCACGGAAACACTGTTGTTCACAAAGTGTGTCAAAAAAAAAGGAAAAAAATCCTCAACTATTTCTCGGCCCCTGCTGCGCTGGGGGGCCGGTGCATGCGCCGCCTCCTGCGCGTACTGGACATTTCAACAAGGCACGGCGCTCGCGCAACTGATTACTGTCGGTACCACTGGCTGATACAGCTGTTACACAAGCAGCTCCTCCAGTACAGGGACTGCCTCGATGTACTGGGTGTGGCGTGGTCACCTCGACCCGATCCATGTGCGCAACGTGATGGGCGTTCAGTTGCGTGGATCGCCACTGGTTTTGCGGACTTATCACCGATTGGACAGACCGGACTGACTGGGGAAACCTGGGCCAATCACTGATGGGTGCGTCTCCAGTGTATGGGCTTCCCATCCTCCTGAGGTCTTCTTATTTGGTCTCTACTTTGAATTTTGGTACGTTTCCATCAGTTCATAAGAGTACTTCATCTTATACATATTATCAAAACTTTTTGGCTTCCAACTTCATCCTGAAAAAATATTTATGGAGGCGCGTCCTTTTCACGTACTGTACGATACCATTAGTGAAGCGCCAAAAAATTACACTGAAGATATTACAAGTCAAGGGTGTCATACTCATTTTAGCCTAATTTGATCACAGGTAGGTCAGACCAGTAAAATAATAGTATCATAACCTATAAATAACGCCATCTTGAAATCCCAATTCAAAAATGTTAACAATATTATGCCTGTTACTAAATGTTTTGTGCCTTTGTAGATCCACTGTGATCTGTAAAGCACATGTATAAATGATAAGTTCAGGCATAACATTGTTAAAATGGTCCTTAATTTTCTGAAGAAATTTCAGGTTCGTCATGTTTGTTCAGGTTATTCTTCACAGTTTTTGTGAAAGAATAGTTGGTAAATGTATAGATTTTCATAACGCAATACTACTTTTTTTTTTGCAATAAACCACAGAGAAAATTTGGAGTTGTCATTATTTACCACACCATACCATACCATACCAACTTTATTTATAAAGCACTTTAAAAACTTTACAGCTGGCTTATCATAAAACAATTGAATAAAGAAGTAAAACAGTGATAACACAGGATGCAAAGTGGGCTAAGAACAACAAAATACAACCGTCATGAAAATAAGAAATCTGGTATAAAAAAAAAAACAAACATAGGAAATGTAAAAAAACCATGTCACTCATTGATTAAAAGCCAACAAGAAAAAGTGCATTTTTAGACAGGATTTACATTTAAATACAGGCAGTGACTGAGCCTGTCTAACATCTAAGAGCAACTGGTTCCACAGCTTTGGGGCAACAACAGAAAAGGCACAGTCCCCACGAACCTTCTTTTTAGTTTTTGGGACCACAAGCTGCCGCTGATCTGCTGACCTGAGAGCACGAGAGGGAGCGTAAGGGTAGATTTCATGACCTATAGGATTTATAGGCTATCATGCTCTTATTTTCTGACCCACTTGAGATCAAATTGGGCTGAAATGAGTTTGACACCTTTGACTTTTAATATATTCAGTGATCCACAGGCTGGTTTTGGCCCGTGGGCCGTATGTTTAACACTCCTGGTCTAAATAGATCAGTATGGTACAGGACATGAAGTGGATGGGCCTCCTTATGTGGTATGTGGCCCCTGGACTAAAATGACTTTGACACCCCTGATTTAGACCTATTCCAGAGTGTGGGTCTGTATTCCTGTCCTATCCTATTCCTAGAAAATATAACCCTGTCATGTCCAGTAACAGCAAAAAAA
>JAPQRP010000001.1:18531918-18554886 GCA_037367295.1 Apogon hyalosoma | reverse complement strand
GAGAGATAGAGAGAGAGAGAGAGAGAGAGAGAGAGAGAGAGAGAGAGAGAGAGAGAGAGAGAGAGAGAGAGAGAGAATAAGAGTGTGTATGTGTGTGTATGTTTGGGTGGAAAGAAAGTGAGGGATGTTGTGACTCTCTGTATCATATGGTAGCAGCGCTGCTCACCGCCCAGACCTCAGTGGTTTTTTAGGAGCATAGAGTGAAGAAAAACTCCTCAACCACCTGTTGTAATTATGCACTTCATGCTTTGCTACGACAAGGCAGGGCTGCATAATGTGCCTGTAAACCACAGCACCACACCATTAATTTTACCTTGAGCTGAGCCTGAGAGCGTCCTGGCTCAAACACTTTGATCCGGGTGCCTTTGCAGGATTACATGGAAGATTAATGACACATACTGCACTGATGGATTTACAGCACATAATATAATGAATGTTTTTATAGTTTAGATTAAAAACATGATCAGACTGACAACATTTTAGTGTTTTTTTTAAAAATTATTATTAGTTTGCATTTATTACATTTTTCTTAGCATTAGATTGTTAAATATGAGAAAATGTGCATACATAGCTATCAGTAACGTAATTATAGGATGCCACAGTGTTGTTTTTGTTATAATAAGAGTAGACAAAATTCTTCCTATCCAGTTGAGCAAAAACCCACTGGCACCTGTAAGATCCTACTCTGTCTAAATTCTCCTGTTCATTTTAATAAATGTAGCATAACCACTAACCTGCTTCATCTTTAAAATTAATTTGAGATGATGTAAAGACAGACTTGAGAGGGATAATAAATATCATATGCCAGAGAACGTGGAAGAGGGGAGTGTGTTGTGTGTGTGTGTGTGTGTGTGTGTGTGTGTGCGTGCATGTGTGTTGTATAAGGTAGTGTCACAATGCCAGTGCCTGAGAAAATGTTACAGTGAGAAAATTTGGAAAATCAAGTCAAAGTTCTCACCACAAAATGAC
Source organism: Apogon hyalosoma (assembly GCA_037367295.1). Classification (NCBI taxonomy): domain Eukaryota; kingdom Metazoa; phylum Chordata; class Actinopteri; order Kurtiformes; family Apogonidae; genus Apogon; species Apogon hyalosoma. The sequence continues at coordinate 18,553,917 of JAPQRP010000001.1, read as the reverse complement.
GTTGGAAGTACTTACTCGTGTTTGAGCGAAGCTGAGAGCTTGAACGACTTTTTAACTGGATGAAACGACTGTCTGGGAATGACCCCAGTGTGTAGAAGTGATTAAGGGACCCAGTTTTGCCATAACCCGAATGTGTTTGCATAACGACTTTAAGTGGTGCTCCTAGTCATATTAAATAAAGCTGCCTTTTGAAGCTTTTGACAACTGTTGAGAGTAGCAGTGTCCCATCAACAGTTTCATCATTCAGTGCGCCTTTAAATTGCTCGTGTTGTCTTTGTTAAAACACATGAAGACGGAGGGGATGAAGACGAAGGGCCCCGCAGTGGCATCCTCACTCATTTCCTGTGAGGAAAAAGGTGCATGTGTGGCGTGAAGCGCTGGCAGGGAAGGAGAAAGACGCAAAGTTGTCGTTGGCTCAGCCTTAAGATGTCTTCCTTCCCAGCGACTTGGACGCTTCCTCCCTGTATTTCACCCCGTAACCCCCCACCCCGAATGGAGCGTGATTTACTGTCTTGTAAACACATAGGAAGTAGCATTGAAAACGGTTTAACAAAGTCAATAAAAGCAGACATCATTCCTGGTATCAGGGGGTGCTGAGGGGGAGGAAGAGGGGGAGGTTTTGGGGTGGCCGAGGGCAGATATCCTCCTTCTCCTCCATCTATCCATCTCCAACTTCTCTCTTGTCTATCATCTGGGTCCTCTGTTTCTTCTTCTCCCTGTTCTTTAGCTTTCTCCACATCGTCGTCTTTTCCCTCTCTCTCTTTTTCTTCCCCTCTCACTTGCTCTTTGTGCATTTTTTTTTTTTTTTTTTATTTCATGTGTTGGGCAGTGGACAGCCGGAGCAATGGCTTTAACAGACCTACCTGCAGGGCTGCTTAGGGCGGCTCTTTCATCTGGGCTCTGGAGAAAGAAGCCCCCAGCCCTGAAACAGCTGTGCAGACCTGGGAGTGAGAGGACCATGAAAAACACAGAGAAGAAAGGAGGGGAAATTCAATGGCCCTTTGGGGATCATACCTCCCCGTGCCCCTCTTTTTCTCTTTTTCTTTATCTTTCTCTTGCTTGCTCGTTATCTTGGAGGTTTCCTTGTCTTACTGTCACCATTTTTATTCTTCTTTCGTCTCAGCCAGTTTTCTGTCCATTTAGTTGCTTATTTCCTTGAAGATTTGTTGAAGGCACAGCTTGTCAAACCTGAAACATTGTAGGATTGGAATCACATTTGTGTTACATAACGTTCTATTTTCTGGAGTATACATCAGGTGACTCCAAAGCTTAGTCTAAAGTTCCACTTTCTCCAAATTCCATTTCCCAATATCTGAATAGTATCATTACTCAATCATAACCTCGTCTAAGACCCACTGACAGCCTAAATAATCCATCAATATTTGTCAATGAATATCAACATGATTTAATGTTGATATTCAGTCTCTATGTTTAAGTCAGTATTGAGCACATGGGCCACATTGTTATTACAGACCCTTTGCTGTAATATGTATCTCAAATGTCAGTGTGTAACTTTAGGGGGATTCCTTTAAGGCAGAAATGGAATATTCATTCATTTTCTGAACTGGTTAATCCTTGAGAGGTGTACAGGAGTGCGGGAGCCTTTCCCGGCTACCAATGGATGACGGCAACGTACAACATGGACGTATCACCAGTTCATCGCAGGGCTGACACGTGCAGATGAAAAAGGGTGATTTACAGTGACCAGTTAACCTATTAAGGTGTATGTCTTTGGACAGTGGGAGGAAGCAGGAGTAACTGGAGAGAACCCATGTAGACATAGGGAGAATATACGAACTCCACTCAGAAAGAACAGAATCAGAACCACGACCTTCTTGTGCTGACCTCTGCACTGCCCAGAAATGCCATATGATACTCATAATTAAGTTTTTATTAGTGTAGAATTACACAAAAATAGTTTTGTTGTCTTAGAATGGATTGCTTATATCTGCGGATGTTTTCATTGTAGCTCTAAACAAACTTCCTTTTCAGAGTTGTACAGTGTGTGACATTCAGTGTTAAGATACATTACTGTTACTTATGTATGTAGAGATAAAAATATCTCAGCTCAGAACCCCAAGATGCACAAAACAAACACTGACACGAATGAAATTTCCATTTTCTAGAGGTCTCCAGATAGCCAGCTATTCATTGCAAATGATAACAGGTTCTCAATTGATCTACCTGGTAAAAAAAAAGGTTAAATAAATCAAATAAATAAATATGGGAGGATGAGGGGTATTCAGTTGGCTGCAATCTGCAGCTTCACTGGTGGATGTCACTAAATATTCACAATGAACCTTTAATTAATGCATAATTCTATAGGGCAACAGATGTTACAGGAAAAACCTCCAAGGTTTAGGCCATGTCCACACGAAACCACATCTTTTCCTATCAGATCTTTCTCTTTGTCGTTTTCAAAAAAAGTGCTCCGTAAACACAGAGTCATTTCAGGATATATCTGCGTCCACACAAAACCACTGAAAATGACTGAAAATGATGTAGTACAAATGCCTGGCCTGTATGTGGCGTTGTAATGTTCTCAGAAAAAACAAAGAAGAAGATGAGGAGCATGTGCATAAAGCTTGCTTGGTTCTATTGGGTCTGATCCAGTATTTCCTTCTAGTTGCCCTTCTGGCTGCCCCTCTCCACTGTAGATCCAAGACCATGTGATGAATACTGTTAGCTATGGCTGTTTGTTGCTCATTGTAATGAAAGAGTAGCCAAAGATTTGGATTCAATATTTCCAATGAGCTCAATGGCTATTGTAGCACGAGTCTGCTATTGTTGTTGTTGTTGTTGTTGTTGTTGTGAAGTGGTATCTTGCTTCTGCGGTGAAAGGTTAGAGAGGTGGGACTATGGCATCATCATCATTTTAGAAAAGTTGCAGTTTGATCGTACAGATGAATACACGAAACCGGTGTTTTCAAATTTATGCCCTTCAGGATCTGGTTTCCAAAAGTTGCAGTTTCACTGATGAAAAATGTTGGTTTCATGTGGACGAAAAACCTATCTGATACAAAACTTTTGCAGACACAATAGAAACCGTCTTTGTATGGACGGGGTCTTAGTCTGTAATACGTAATGACATCTAGTGGTGAAGTAACAGACACTGACCCCCATCCACAGCAGCCACTAAAACCACAAAAGTCCCTCATTACAGTCAGTGTTTGTTTTTTCTGTTCCAGGCTGTGTTTGTTAAGGGAATATTAACTCTGGTCAATGCTTTAACAAAGTGGGAGATAGTCATGTACCAAAACATAGTTGCCACCCATCATAAAACAGATAAAAAAGAAGAGTCTCTTTAGATCTACTGTTACAGTGGTGCAACATGGTGACCACTCCCACTGTGGATGTAAACAGCTTATTGTAAAATTCTGTTTGTAACCCTGACATTTGTTCTTTTCTGTGTTAGTGTCTAGCAGTGTCTTAGTTTTCTGTCACTGGTTACCGTCAGTATGCTACATATTCAGCCATTGTTTTGGACCTTGGGATGCAGAGGCCTGTTCTTTCCATGTTTCCTGAAAACAGCTGCCTATGATGTTACATAGGACAGATGAGAATGGTGAGTCTCAACCAAACTATGTGTGAAAGCCACAACACAGGTGAAAGGGTGGATAATTAACTGTAACAATGGTCGTTTGACGGATCGATCAACAAACCACAGATCCAAACTACAGTGCAGCTAACCACGAAGCCACACTACAATGATTCCATAGCAGTGTGATTAAATATAAATTTCAATTTGAGATGTTTTAGATATTAATTCCTTAATCTATACCTCATAAATGGCACAATGTTGAGTCTAGTTTGAGGCTTTGATTTGTGACAAAAAAAACTAAAACTAATGGACATATTCCCCATCTTGAGCGCTGAAATATGTTCACATTCAGGCTTCTGAAAAATGAGAAAGAAGAGCTGGAGTTTTTGGAGCCCAACGTAATGTCCCTCATGCATCATCACCATCAGTCCACTCCGTGGTGAGATCACCGTTCTGGTTTTAAAATTCCTCACACTCCTTCATGAGGTAGAATTGGATAAAAAAAGAGCAATTGGTGAGAATGTGTAGCATTCCCGTGGGTTCTGCTCAAATCACTTGTCTATTTTATAACTGCTCAGTTTTATGCTTACTAATCCTATTGTTACCCCGCTGCACATACCAGCCTCACTGTGAGCTGCCTGTATTAGCTGATTTGTTTGTGTTGGACGGAGCAATACTCACTGGGATGTATCACTGCAATGACTTGGTTTCATGATTGCGTTTGATTGCCATAAGTGTGCAGTTATGGCAATCTGAAGTTTTAGGACTTTGTATATTTAGATAGGGTGTGTGTGTGTGCGGGGGGGTAAGTACAGTAGTTTTGTGCAATTTGCTTTCTTTTGTATTGTCAGCCTCTTACCTAACAAGTGTATTTTTTCATTTACTTTTATCCCATTTGGTATCATATGATGCTGAGCCACGTGTGTTTTCCCTGTATGTGCATATCTGTTTTGAAGATACCAACCACGGAATTTATATGGTTTGGATGCTGTTGATATCTCAGAATTTACTCCAATATGTGCTTTGTAACTACATATGCATACCCCCCCCATGTGTTTTTATATTTAATGCAATTGAATGTGAAGAGGCCTCCACCTACAGTAGGAATATTCAGCTTCTGCATTACAGCCATGAAAAGAACAAAAACATGATCTTTGATGACACAAAAGTCAAGTCTGACCTGTTAAAACATCAACATCAACAGCTCAGAATCCCAAGACAAAACAGATCACACGTTTTCCATTCCCTTTTTGTCAAGTCTTTCAAAGGCCATTTAACAGAAGGGACTTTAATAGTATCATAACACTTATGGATTACTGGTTAAGTATTCCAGCAGCTCTGTTTCCCCCTGCAGTTGAAAGCCAGCTTTGGAAGATGTAAAAAACTGACCTGTGAATCACCTGGCCCCTTTTCTCTCTCTCTCCCTCTATCCTTCCTCCTCCCCACCCTTCCTCCTCTGGAGAATCGGCACACAGAGAGCAAGACCGCAAAATGTGAAATGAAAAAGGAAGATGAAGGGATGAGAAATATGAGTGGCAGGGCGGCTGCACAAGGGGCTACGTACAGCAGGTAACAGAGTGAGAAAGCAGAGAAGAAAAGTCCACTTTTAAGGCAGGGAGGAAGGAGCAAAGAGAGTGGATGGGCTGGTGTTGAGTGCTGTTGTGTTTGTTTAGTCCCCTTCAAAGGCAAGCTTAATTATTTTACCATGCTGTGCCTGCAGAGACTGCAGGATTCATGGGCTGCTCTTAGCCCCTATCTCCTCCAACCAACAGAGGGCTTAACCCTTTGTCTCCCACAGAACAGAGGTGACACTCCAAAGTCTCATCCAAGAGAATAACGGACATAAAGCATGGGATGATTCTTCTTTTATACATTATAATAACTCTGTTTTCAATAAGTCTTAGTGGTCACAGATTACCACTTTTCCAGTTAAAAAATATTGTAATTAACGTGAGTAAAACTTTTCATTACTTCATCAAAATATCTTTTTTTGCTACTTTTTAACAAATGTTTTAAATCAGGGCAAAAGAAGTTGATATGTCCTTAAAACATACATCTGTGGAGTGTAAACCTCGTGGTGGTTCAACACTGTCAACCTTTTCTTCAATATAAACTGAATTAAGACTGGACTCCTTTGTCAAACACTAGTACAATGTTACAAGTATATTACTGTCAAGAATGTAATGTAATAATATATCTGCTTGATAAATACCAAATACTTTGATTATGAACCAGCCAATAGTTATTTTTTTTTACTCAGTAAAATAATAATAATAAAAAAGATAAGTTACATTAATAAATAAAACACTGGGTTCGAGGCTGCTGGGTGGTATTTTAAGTAGATTTGATGTAACTTTGGGTTAAATGCATGACCCTTTATGACCTGGTGTGTTGGGTTGGAGATGTACCTGAGACTAAGGCCATGTATACACTGGAATTTAATGAAATGGATTTATCCCCACATCCATTTTCAATAATTTCATACACACCAGATTGTTTTCAGAAAAATTTGTATCTACATCAACCAACATAAATTTCACCGCAGAGCACAGCTATAGAATTAGGATAAACTTTTGGGACCCTAAAACTCCCCCTGTACACATGCAAGCACAAAAATGGAATTTTCCAAAATCTCCACTTAGGCCTGTTTTCGTAAATATTCATTTTCAGTGACCTTAACCTGAGTTTTCTTGTGAATGCAAGGCAAAAGCACATGAGAAAATATCTGTTTTTCCAGATACCCAGCTGTGTGTATACATGTCATGAAGCTCATCAGTCTTCACTTTTTTAACAGGTTGTGACTTAACCAGACCTGAACTTTAACTGTCTTTTGCTTCATATTCAGTAAATGTTCTGTAAAGTCAGTAAAACATAACTTTACATCAACTTAATATTACCAGAAAGGTTTGACAACAAGTTAGATCATATTAGCTAACATTAGCATATTACTATTAGCATCATGCTATCATGTAGCATTTGTGTGGTGTACCTTTATCACACAATACTGTGTGCCAACATTGTTCTATTTTTCTGTAGGTATTCATTTAGTTAGCTAGCTTCCTTAGTTGTTTTCCCAAGTAGCCAGCTGTTTTTTCCACATCCAACATGGTGCTGAATCTGTGACAGTTTTGGTGAAGAAAAAAACAAAAACAAAAACATGTAAGGCTATTGTAATGCTTCATATAATAATTTTTGGCGTAGAAAACACAACACGACATGCTTATAACCCATAGCTATTTTATTTATTTATTTTTTTTTTTCATTTGACCCAGCACAAGGTAATACATTGGGTATTTTAACATTTTTTTCATTTGTTTTTAAGCATTTAACAGTTTTTCAGTGCACATAAGTTTGTTAGATATACATAGTTGTACTCAACACTAACAATGAACGCAAAGATTTTTACAAGAGAAATACTGTGCAATTGAAGACATCAAATTGAAACACAGATACAGTATAGAGTGTACATCTGCAATTGCTAAATTTCTGTTATTTGTTACTTTGCTCTATAGATGTGATGGGAAAGACTCCAAATCTCTGTTATAGGTTTGGCTCATTGCTCAATAACCACATTTGACTTGTAATGAAAGATGTGGTAAAGACTCACATTTACTAGATATTTGACACATTCATATTACATCTATGACCACACTACCCAACATCTGCAAGGCATAGTCCTCAATAAATCTGGACTGTAATAGTTTATTCATTACATGACATGACTGCAGCTGCACTGCAACTAGGCTGTGGACGTGAGCAAAACTGGCAGTTTTTACAGCTTTTCAGATAACACAATGACCAAAGGAGATTTAGTTGCTCTTGGGTGTGGAGGGCCTCATTTTCTTTTGTGCTGAATGACATGTTACACTATGTTTGGACATCTACGATGCTACGCACTGTATGAAAAGAGCAAGGATATAAAACATTAAAAAAAAAAAAAAAAAAATCTTTTCAAATAAATTGTATAACAGGAATACTGTCAGTGATCTTGTTCACTCAGTCCTGGCAAGCACACAGCAGATCACTTTACATCAAATGGGAATGCCACTCACTCTAGGAATTTATATATGTTATTACTATGGTCTAGACAGTCTAGGGCAAATGTCATAGAGATGTAAAATTGGACCTGCTCCATAAAAGAATAAACTACGTATGATGGCGAAGGTGTCTACAATAAAAACAATCATCTTAACTGGGAAATCTTTTTCTTTTTTAATGCCAAAAAAGTCAGGTAATCCCTTGTATTTTCAGTCTAATATCATGTATCTAGGAAATCTAGTTGGAATAATATTAAAATTAATTAATTTAAGAGGACTCCTCTAGATAAGTCCTCAAGAAACATGTATGAATACTCGCCCTGCCATTGTATTATAGATGTGTTAAATTACTTCCCTGTCTAGCTGAGCTATTTAACTTTCTTTTCGAGAGAAATAATATTTTAAGAGTCCTAACTAGATTAAATGACTTGTCAGATTTCCTGCAGTGTGACAGGACCCAGGGTGATTTATCTGGGAATACCATTATCTGGTCTATAACTACCAATAATGCAGACTAAAGCTTGTCAGGGTATAAAAGGAAATAAATACTCTGAGGACTCACAAAGTCACTCCTTCATCTGAACATTTCCAGATTTGACTCCTTGATGGCATTGCAGCTTTTAGACTTTGTCCTGTGGTTTTCTGGCTATGGAGCAGACGTGTTAACTGTCACATAGACTATATTAAAAGATCATATCCAGAAAAGAAAATGACCAGTAATAGGTAAATCCAGCTTCAAACTCACACATTGGCTTTTACAAAAAAAACAAAAAAAAAAAAAAAAACCCTTAAGTGTTTGCTCTATGTACTTCGCTGCTATTTGCAAAAAAGGTTAAATCTTAAAATTAGGATCCTGTATATGTTAATAATTTCAGGTTAGACTGAGCTTTTATCAATGGTTTTACAGGACATAGCACAGGCTACAAGAAGACCCAGAGCAACCTGAGTTGAAGTAAGTAAAATAACCTTGTCCACACAATGTCGCCTTTATGCTCAGCACAAGATTATGATGATTATGATGCATCTGACAGAGGAATGTCTGTTGGTCCCTTCATCTATTCAGATTATGTTTGAAACCTGATATCTTGTTAGCTATCAGACCATTTGTATCAAGGACGGACACCTTGATGGCCAAAGGTCAAAGGTCACTACAATCTCATGCCTGTCCATTTCATGAGTGTCAGTGTCTTTTATTCTATTTATTCTTTTATCATAATTCAAGATTTCAAATATTCATGCAATTGCATTTGGTTTAACTTATGTTCTTGTTTATTTTTACTCAGTATTTAAGCAGGCCCTTGTAAAATGGCCAACTCTCATTCCCATAGAATAGCCTTTTTTTGTTATTCCACAGAAGTTTACAATGAAATCTGGCAGCACAACTCTGCATTAAAAAAAAAAAAAAAAAAAAAAAAGCAATTATGAAGAAATGTCAGTATTATAAGACATTACAGTAATAAACAGGAATTCTTTCAAGATGGTGCTTTTGCTCAGATCCTGCAGCTCTCATCTCTCTGTTTTGGTTTTATATAATACTGTGGATGTATTCCCAAGTACGTGCACATATACATATATACAGTTTGTATGACAGTAAAGTTGTGCTTGACTGCCTTCACTGATAAAACCTCTATGTTGAGAAGTATTTGTGCCACTAAAGAGCTGCCACGTACAGAGAATTGATTCAGACCAACCTGTTACAGTTACAGATGAGGTAGGTGCTAATTGGAACATAGTTACATTCTTAACGCCAATAGATTACATAAAGATTGATGGTTTTCTTCTTTTCTTTTTTTTGTTTTTAATCTCTGCAATATTTTCCCTGAACAATAAAAGACTTCAATATTTCCCATAAGCCCCTGTTTTAACCCATAAAGACGCAAACAGCTACTGGCAACCAAAGCATCTACTGATCTATAATGTTTAATAACTTCTGAACCACTAAACCTATCAATACGCTGAAATAATGTAGGCATAATACAGTTTGTCATCTTTTCATGGTCATCACATATGACCCATTCAGACATTCAGAGGCTCCGTTGTGAACCGTCATCTTCTAGAACATTGATTCACCAGTAAAACCCATCAAGTTGGGTCAATGACAGTAGATGGAGACACTTGGTTTATGTTCACTTAATGATAAATTTTACTGAAAAAGTCACTTTTTCTTCAGTTTTCTCTGTTTCTGATACAATCACCCTCAACTTTAATCTGAGCTTTTATGAACATCTACATGATCAGGACATTAAATATAGGAAAATACCTGATTTACACTGAAAAATCATAAAACACAGAAGATAACATTTTTAAAAATGGTAATAAATCACTTTAGAAAGGTTACATAGAGATAAAAAAAATCATTTGGGAACTGACACAGAAGTAGCACTGAGTCTTTATGGGTTAAAACAAACTACAAAACATCATTGTAGGGTGTGACCACAGTGCTCATGATCTATGCCCACACATAATATGTCAACATAGAGTTACAATGTGCAATCAAGCCAAACTGAATATTGCATTTCTGTTTCTTATGTTCTATTTTTTTCACTCATTTCTCAGTGTGCCTTCACTGGTGTCACTTCCCTTCTAAAAGGATTAGATTCAAGCCAACAACATGTTCAGCTATGGAATTCTAAATTAATTCATTAACATCATTATAACTGCATTTTTGTTGACAAATTTTAATCTAACTTGATACTTTGGCAAAAAAAAAAAAAAAGGCTGATGAAAAACTAGGCCTTCATCTTCTACATCTTTTATTATTGCCAGAAAAAGCATGTTTTTATACTTACAGCTTGCATATGTAAAATGGGTGGTAATAGGGTGGTAAAAGAGAATTTTAGGTACCAGGATTGTGTGAATGTCACATTCATATGTCCTGCATGCACTAACAACACAATGTTGAAGCAATATTTAAAATACACAACTTGCTAATAAATAAAACAGAAGTGAAATACATGTAAAAAGTAACACTGGTTATAATGTTGAGTTGGACACACAAATCAGAAGAAAAAAAAAATGACATTACTGTATATTTTCCTACATACATGAATTTGTATCTGCTTGATGTTTTCATCTGTGTCTGTGTTTTGTTGGCCCTTATCTTAATCGAACACACCAGCTCTCCCTGACTGAAACAGGTCTCAGTGCTGCAGTAAAAGTCACTGTAAAACCCAACAATTGCATCATGGAAACGGGACCTCTGTGCTCCTCTCTGTCTTCTTTTTTTACATCTTCATCCCTCTCTTCTCTTCTTCCTCACCCCTCTCTTTCTCTTCCTGTCGTCTCTGAACTCACTCTCTATCTCTGTCTTATACCTTCCTCTCTCTCTCTCTCTTTGTCTCTCTTCCTACCATCTATCTGTCTCTCGCCCCCTGCTGTCCCCCCCCTCGGCCCTTTTTTCTTAACCCGGTTCCTTCTTTCCTCTGTAGTCCTCAACCTGTGGAACCAATTAGACCTTGTAAGCGGGGGCCTTTTGCCCCTGTCGTGTGGTCGGTTTAACCTGCTGCTCCAAAAGGACCTCATCTCATCGCACGACCACCACCTCCTCTGCCTCAGTGGGTGGGTTTAGGATGGCGGGGAGGTGGGGGTGTTTGTGACTGCAGGAGCTCTGAGACCACCAAGCCTCTTGTGAACCCCCGTCCTTACTTTAAGAACAGAATGTGGGGTTGACTTGCTTTAAAGAGTGGTAAAGTTTTGTGATTTTTATATCTCAGTAAAATGACAGTGTGGACCAAAAGTAATGTGAAATAAAGAGCACATTTTTTCTCTTCATCTTTTGAGGGTTATTATGTTGCTGAGGATACGGTTCATCCTCTGTAGGGGTAAACACACTCCTCTTTTAGCACCAGACCGTCTCCTTTCACCCTCTTTTCACCCTCACCCTAACTGCCAGGAATGCTTTTAACAATTCACTGTCGGACGCAGAGGAACATGGGACGCTGGGAGATTGTCGCATTCCAAAGGGAAGCGTTTTTTTGTCGCTCTTCACGTGTCAATCAGCGACACTATCTCCTTGTCACCCCTTTAAACCCCCACCTAAGCCACACAAACACACATACACCTCTGTCTGAGCCCACAGTCACTTTTCTGCATCGCAGTTTAAGGACGCAGTCGTCAATGTGTTAAGCGCCTAAGAATGCGGCCTTATGGTCGGTGTAGGACACACAAACACAGATTTCTCAGACTTCACACAAAGGACTCTTCCACCTCCAACATCTGTGATGTGGGTCACTGAGGAGCACCTCTCCTCTGGTGAAATACAGAGTAGCAGGTCTCTTTTAACAAGAAGTCATTGAAAAAAAAAGCTGAAAGTATAGGTTTCCAGCCTCATAACTCATCTCAACTAGTTAGTTTTTCCACATGTGATGATTTCTTACAGGTTTTGGCCAAACTTTTTTTTTTTTTTTTATACCTTTAATACAAAAGGGGGTATTCCTATCCACAAGAGGTCCCATAAAACAATAAAACAAACATCTCTCTAGCATCACATTCTCAGTCTGTGTGTGGCCAAATCCTAATGCTATTGCAACTGGACTGATAAGACGCAACAGTCTTGCTGCAGATTTACAAATTGGGTCAGGAAGTGCACACACAGACACACAAACACACACTGTCACATAATACAGACCGACTTTCAACAGCTCTACTCCTAACACACACAATCTCCCCCTTACAGTTGGGATAACAGTCCTGGTGAAATTCCTTGGCACGTTATCAGTGCGTTGAAAGCACCTGACTGGTATGTGACAGTGGCCGTTAGTGACAGTTCCCCTTTAAAGTGGGGGCAGAGTGGCTAAAGGGTTGATCCATTTGATACGAGTCCTGCTGGATACTTGACAGGAGCTGTCAGTGAGCCGAGGGGAGGGTGGTGCTTATCGATCAAACACCCCCTCCTATCTGCCACGCTGACCTTCATGTCCTGAGGAGGGGTATTTCAGAAGACAGGGTGTGTATTGAGGGAGGGATTTTTGTGATTGTCAAAGTAAATTGGTCAGAGTGTAAGTGTAGAGACATTTGTCTTAAGTGTAAACTTTTTGCACACCAGCTGAAACCTTCCCAGTGAAATTAATGTACCTTTAAATGCTTACAGATGGCTGAAACCAACACTGGCATGTCTGAATTACAACAGCACTGAAGGATTTATAATAAACATTTACTGAGTAACTGAACACTTAGTTGCATTATTTATATTATTAACTAATATTAATTTAATCACTTATCCCATAAAGTGTGAAAAAACATCACATTTTCATAAAATGCCAAACTCACAAAATGCCAAAGTGTTCAATTGTGGTCATTTGAAACTAATGAATATTTGCAACTTTGTTACTAGTGTAACTTTTCATGAACAATTATCCATCCATGTTGGCAACTAACTTTAATTATTGTTTCCCCTCTAATCCTACAATTTGAGCTCCCTCTTGATGTACTAAAGTAAACTTGTATGTCATGTAAATTATTCATTGACTAGTAAATAGTTCATGAAGATTTTTTTTTTTTTTAGCATTTGTTTTTAACACTATAATAATGTATCATGTATAAGCTCTTTCAAACTTTACATTTGTCGGATAAATTAAAAGCACATCTGCCTCCCTCTGGAAGACAATAAGCTGAACATAAAAATCTGACAAATGAAAAAAATCTGTAAAATATGATATTTGAAATCTCTTACGTACTTACATTTCTCAGATTCTGTCCTTCACATAACCCCACCAACCCGCTGAGTATCGTAGGCTGCTCTAGTGCAATGGCTGCTAAAAAAGACCTACAAGCATTCACACTCTATCTTAAAAACAATAGCTGTTTCTGGCCTTTAAACAAATACTGCTCCAGTCCATATATGCTGTACATGAAACAAAATGAGCATCTTTTAATAGCAGCTTTTAGTCATTAAAAAAACTTGCAAAAAAAATAAATAAAAAATGCAACAAACAATAAAAAACCCACCAATATGATGTAAAACTGAAAAGTTTTTAAGCCACTTTTCTTCAAAATCTGGCACTGTGCCACAGTTTATTTTTGCTGGAGAGGTGAACGTCCTGCAACAAACCAGAGAAGAGAAAACTGAGACTGAGGGAGAACCAGTCATCTTGTGGTTGACTATAACCAGTGTTTAGCCTGGATGATCTTTGGCCACTGGTCATTACAGCACCATGCTGGGCCTGCTCTGCTGTTGTCAAAGCACTGTCCTTGGCAGGGACTCTGCAAAACAGAATGTGACGGGAAAATGAGTAGATCTGATAGAAGTACAAGTGAGTACATGAATGGTCGTAAATTTGGATATGTGAGAAACAGCAGCTGATTGGAAGTCTCATGTCCACTGTTTGAGTAGATGTACTTCAGTAAAACGCAGCTGCTGCTTTTTCAGGGAAGTCAACATGTTTTCCATGGGAAACAGGGAGCAGCTAAAGATAAGTGCTGCATGCGTTTTAGGATCTGATGTGTTGTTAATGGGCTCCCCCTACAGTCTCCTGCCTTCATCACAGCTCTGTGAGGATTCAGTGACAAATGACCTCATGTTAATGTACAGAAAAAGCTGAAATAATGTGCTCATTTTGTTGCTAAAACACAATATAAATTAAATCATACCTGTGTCACAAATTGTTATAAATTGATTTGTAATGCCCACATAGATGCAATAAGACTTGAATCAATAATCATTATGTTGTGTAGCAGTCTTACTTATCTTAGAATCATCTTTTTATGATGTAAAAGTTATGTACAGTGTGTGAGTGTATGTAACTTGAAGTTCATCTTTTTGTGCTGACAAGAGAATTTCTCTGCTGGGAATTAATAAATTCTGTGTCCTTCTGTCTGCAGGACTGCACAGAGTACTTATTTTGAAGAAATTTAGTGGACGTACAGGTCATGGGTCAAGGATGAAGCACTTACATTTTGGAGTAAATCCATTAAAAAATAGCAAAGGCTGAAAATGTGTTTAACTTTCTTCAAAAGCGAAGAGACTCAGGTCAATATATAAATTCCATTGGTAACAGAAAAAAACATTAATCTCACTGGCACCAACTGATGGAAGAAATATGGCCTTTGTTACCATGGTAACAGTCAGTTGTCCTATCCAGTGGTACAAGGTTTCATAAATGAAAAAAACACAGGCCAGGATGTGTGGTTGGTTTGTGGTTTCATACTGTAGAAGAAGAGGAGTGGGGTTTTGGCGTTGGTGGAGGTCTGCACTCTTTGAATGCCCTTCTATGCTTGTGTTATATGTTCATTCATTTCTCTGCGCACACATACCTGCACACACTTCTTCATAAGCCACTTAAATCCACATCCTGCTTCTCTTCCTCGCTCTCTCCTTCCTGATCTATAAATACTCTCTCATCAGCAAAGGTTGGCTGTGAGAGGCGCTGACCCTGGCCTCTCTCCGTCCAGCAGAGCGGTGATTTATGGGGGCTCAGGCTGGCGCTAACCTTGCACTTGGGCCCTGGCAGTATAAATGATGGCAGGTCAGTCGCACTGTGGATGGAGGGGAGAAAGTCTCTTTCTCTGCCTCCATCTCGCTCACCCACAGTCTCTGTCTCTCTCCCTCCTCTCTCAGTCCTGTTATCATCAGTGTGATGGAGACATCATCATCTCCAGGGAGTATAAATAGTGCTGGATCAGGTGACAGTGCCGACACTGGCCTTTGATGGGAGCTTTAATTTCATGCCTAATTTCTCTCGGCACAGAGAGGATCGATGCTGCCCTGTTCATGCTCCCTATCCCTCTGCTTCCCTCGGCTTCAAAGACAGAGAGCAAAGAAGGACAAATGCTCACTGCTGAGTGATGTGCAAGCACCAAGACATTTAGCTTACCTGTAAATACAAAAAGGTGGGCATACTTCACAGGGTGCAAACATGTTGACAGATGTAGATGTATACTAGGGCCTTCTCACATACATGCAGAGATCAATGTCTGCACCCAGAGATGACTTCAACAATCAATACAGCTGGAACAGATAGCTTTGGAAATAAGAGCAACAAGCAAAATATAACCACACAGCCACCCACCTGTGAGTTGTGTGTGTTGCACATTGCCATGGTGATAAATATAAGCCCCCTGTCCCTGCTGCAGCCCCAGGGACGCATTGAACTCTAGCCCCTCCATAATGACTTTGTCTACCTATCGATCCAGCTATGATCCATGTACTGTAATTCTTATATCATCAGCCCCAGACCCAGCAATAACTCCAAGTCATATTTCGGGCCTCCCGTCCACTTGACAGCTTAATGATGCAGGGACGCACTGCTCGAGTTTGGACTTTTACCCCCCTCCCTCCGTTCCTTCTGCTCCTTCCCCCTGCAGGGCTCTAATTTCTCCTTGTTCCTTCAGACTAATATCAGCAAAGGTACAGAGAGGCTGTTCTCTCTAAGGACTTCCCACTCTGAACCACATATCTTCTCCTTTTCACCTCTGTGTGCTTGCAGTATAGCACAGGTTAGTGTCTGGGAGTGCTGTGCATCTGTCTCCGATTTGGAGCACAGCCCCTGCAGGCTCCCAAGGAGACTAAGCCGTCCCTCTTTAGACCCTGTTCTTTTTCTCCCTTTGAGCTGGGGCTATAATTCATTGTCATTTCAACCCTCTCTCCGTAGCCTGGATGTAATAGCGGGAGATATATGGGCTCACTTCTGCAGCCTTCTGAGCTTCCTCAGCCTTTTATAAAACACTGTCAGAGTGACAAAACAGCAGCCCTTGGGTATTCGGGCACAGATGCCCCCTCATCCTGAGGCAATTTCTCAATATCCTTCGCTGATCCTTTTAGCAAGAGATAACATCTGGGTCCTTGGACAGGATGAGTTGGAACAGTCATCGTGGATAGAGTCGTATCTCATCTCTATAGCTCTTTCTGCCTATAAGCCATAGGCTGCCTGTCAACTCTGTTTTTATAAGAGCTGATTTAGGGAGCAGCCCTTGAATCCTGAGCCAATAGAAAACCACAGGAGCATGCAGGACGTTTTTTCCCTTTTCAGTCCAGCTCTGACACACCTGATACTGCTAATCAAGGAGCCTCAACTGAGTAGTCAGAGCTGTCCAAACAAGAATGTAGTCAGACATTGTATAATTTAATGGTAAAGAGAGAAGTGTGTGTGTGTGTGTGTGTGTGTGTGTGTGTGTGTGTGGGGGGGGGGTTTGTTCATTACTGTCGCAGTTAGATAGACTCTAATGATAGTCCATCTGGCCGCAGAGACACATCACAACCCTCTGCCTTTGAGACATAGCTCTGATTGAGATGTGAGGAGGGGGAAAAGGGAAGGCAGCCTATGGGCTCTGCAGACAATTAAAGCTGCTGCTCTGTCATTTTGCCTCCACTTTGATCCTGTCACTCTCTTCATACTTAGTGTCATCTATATTCTTCTTATGCCACTGCATTAACCTCACATCTGGCTCTACCCCATCGCCCCTTCCTCTGCTTTTCCTCTCATTTTTGCCTCCCCTCACCATGCTCTCACACGCTCCAACACAAGACACAATCTCTATCTCCTCTCCCCTGCGCTCTGCACATCTCGGCCTCATCCTCCCACCCCTCCCTCCCCCCCAGCCTTAATTGGGAGTCAGGGAGAGCAGTCGAAATCGCATTAACGCGGGCCCTGCCTGGGTGTGCCATCCATCTTCTTTTTTATTACGCCGCGCCGGGGCTGCCTGGGCGCTGCCGTTCGATTTGTCACCGGCCTCGTTCGCTGATAACAGGCATTTGTCATCGCCTTGGCTCCCTGTTAATGTTATCATCTCCTCCCTGACAGCCGCCCTCCGCCGGGGAGCGCTGGCGACAAAGCACATCCGTCAAGCGAATATTTCCACGGCTAAGGGGACCGCATACTGCAATAAGCCACATTAAAGCACTTATGAAGGGTGCAGGCCGAATGTGCGTGTGTGTGTGTGTGTCTGTGTGTACCGGTGTCATGATGCGCACCGGAGTGGGCTCTGCGTGTGCGTAAACATACACAGGCCGACGCGCGCAGGAGCGTGTAATGCGCTTGTCTTTGCCGTAAAAGAGGCGAGGTGGGGGCCGACAGGGAGAGGAAGAGGTAATTTGTTGCAATTAATTACGCAGTGAGTGTGGCTTTGTTGTGTGGGAGAGCATTTTATCTGTTGGAATGCTTCCTTGCCAGGCTGTGATGCTATTTGTTTGATTTATAGCTTCTGCCTGCCCGAGGCGGAGTGAGCCTGGGAGTGCGTGTGTGTTTTCACATGTGCACAGTGCTGTGGCATTATCCACAGAAATATACTGTAGTCTCAGTGACAAGCCCTTTGTTTGGGAGTGACGTTACATATGAACAACCACACAGCCCCTGTTTGTTGTCCTCTCCTTGGACTTAAACTGCTCTGTCCATTCGTCATTCAGCAGCAAATCAACACCTCCAAAGGTTGACCCTACATCACCCATCTTGCCTTTTTCTATCCCCTTTTTTTATTTTCATGTAACAGGAAGTGTTGTGCCACCCACATCCTCTGCACCAAACCACAAGCGAACCATCCAGAAGTGATGTGCTGATGTTTGAAAGCAGCCCCGTCCATGCTCTCCTTGCTCTTTTCTTTCTCCTCTGTTGTATCAGGACAAGCAGAGCTGTGACAACATATCCATTCTGGCTCAGCTGGGGGTTGCGTGGCCCTTCTGCAGGGGCTGACAGATGGATCAGCCAGCCTAAAGGCAGTAGAAGGAGATGAGAGAGAGAAGTGCTGTTTTCCATCCTTCAACATACTGTATTACTCCCAAATTTGCAGCTCTGGCAGAACACTGCAGTCTGCACAGTGACGGCTTTCCGCGCACAGGGTACCAGAGCTACATTTTACTAAAGCCTCTTCACACTAGGATCATATTACACAGTTTGAAATGGATGAAAAAATACCAAGACATGCTCATAACTCCTCTTATATGATTTTAATCTACAAATGGACCATCTCGTTGGCTTAAGTAACAATATGTTTCAGTCTTATTTGTTATGGAACACAACTAGATTAACCTCAGTATCTCCATAGTTAATGTGTCAAACAGTTGCTGTGTAAAAGAAAGTGTATATTGTGTTAAAATTGTTGCTACATAACCCATTTGTTTTTATTTTTTTTTTACAAATGGCCTGTCTTTAAGCATTTCCATCATTAGACATGGATATTGGTGCTGCAAATACCATTGTTAGTTATTTTTTTGCAGTATAAAACTATTCAATAAACTAGAACCCACTATCTTGATAATACGTGATGCATTTTTTAGTTATCAGATCATATTAGTCCAAGATTTTATGCTGTCATTTCATATAGAGTGCGTAACAGCGGTGTAAGCATGGATAAAACAGAGAGTACAGATATGTTTGAACTGTCCTACTTTTATTTCTCGTGGTCACTGACAACACTGCATATTTATACAAAGAGGTCATGTAAAACATACTGCCGTCAAAAACTTGTACAACTACTTCAGTGTGATACTTTGATAAATTAACACTGTTTTCACAAGGTTTACATACATGTGCATACATTCAATATGAAATGACTACGACAGTAGCCACAATTTTCAGCTCTCTTGAGTAAAAAAGAGACTAAAAAATCACAAGACAGAACACACCACAACATGAGCTTAAGTTTCCAGTCAAGACGTTGGCCTTGAGCTTAACAGTGTAAACAAACAGTAACAATAAGTAATGTATTATTCATACAAAATCTCGTGACCTTTAATTACTGAGTGAAATATCAGAGAAATGGCTTTCATATGTTCCTACTGATGGAAGTATCTAAGCGTCTCTGAGGTGTTATTACAGTAAATAAATACGCAACATTTACTCCATGCTGAACAACAAAGAGAAGGCAATCAGCAGTGAATATGAACAATAAAGTGATCATGGGACCTGAAAAAAGTGACGCTAATGCGGAGATTAAAACTTCTGAGAGCAATGAGAGGCGCCAATTGAGCTCCTGTAAAATGCTGTAAGACGCAGAAAAACTGATTAAAATGTCACTGATGGCTGATTTGAAATGCATGACTGTGTGACTTCTGCGTTATACACCGAACAGTAGCTACACTGACAGGAAGAAAGTTCGTACTGAAACAGAAAGCAGCAGATTTCCTCCAATCACACCTCCAACCTGTAATCTGTAGTTACTTAAGTCATCACAAATCGAGAAGGAACACCAAGGATGAAGCCGTCATATGTACGGAGGTCCACCTCCTCAATCCTGCTATGTAAGATCCTCATTTGATTTCATCTTCCATCGCACCGTAGCCGTTCATCATGGACATTTTTAGGTGACCATTAGATATTAATTCCTCTTCAAGGATGTGGTTCTTGGCGGCGAACATCTGACTGATTTCCATAAAGGTTTTGTTCCTCGTCTCAGGAATGACAAATGTAGTGTAGAGGGCCACTCCCAAGCAGATCGCACAGAAGATCAGGTAACAGTAAGGTCCCATAGTCATCTACGAGTTCAACAACACATTAAAGTTTAATTTCTTTTTTTTTTTAATTGTCAGAACAGATATATTTGTAGCCACATTATCAAAGTTGATTTACAGATCCCACAATGTACTTTAGAGGTCCAATGTGGAAGATTTAGAGGAACTGAGGAGGATATAATCACACAATAGAAACACATCCAGAATTATATAATTAATTTCCTGATGCATATTAACACAAAAATGAGAATTTTGTATTTATCTTTAAGTGAGTTACTGTTTGTGGACCCATGTTTCTGTTGTTTTTCATTTTATATCAGGCACCGCTCAGCTTTAAGGTGCATTACACTGTTCTTACGCAAAAGCCACCATTAACCACAAGTCTACACAAACTTTGAATTAACATTACCTGGAAAACGGAATGATAGAATGATATGCAACATGTGCAAACTGCAACATGTGCAATAATGCTCAGTAATACTCAATACCAATGCAATAATGTGCAATAAGGTTATGATTGAGGATGCATGGATGTGTATGTGCACGAGTCATAGTGGAAGTGAGTAGTTGTGCATTATTCTTTGTATCTTTTATTTTACTTATTCTACTATTGTATGTTTACTTCTATTTATTTTACTATTATATAGTATATATTTATATACCATACTATTATGCTATCTATCTATCTATCTATCTGTCTGTCTGTCTGTCTGTCTGTCTGTCTGTCTGTCTGTCTGTCTGTCCCTTTTTTCTGCAGCTTTCTCCTCTTAGTCCAAATCAGAAGACCACACGTAAGTAGAGATGAAATGACATTATTTTCATGCTGTAATGGAAAAGTGAAGCTACTTTTCCAAACAGTAGAGCAGTAGAGTTACATTCGACCGCATCTGATCTTGTCAATCACGTATTCCACTCCTCTAACTGTCTGATAAGGCCTGTGATTAACCAAAATCCACACCACTGAAAACACAGGAAGCGAGTGGATGCAGACGTCTCATCTTCTCAGACAACATGAATTAGAACATACTGAAAAGTAATTGTAGACTTTTTCCCATGTGATGCTAAAAATGATCAAGCATTTCAGTTTTAATATCACAAGAAGAAATGAGAGACTTCTGTGTGGGGCTTTTTCACTTTTTTGCAGCCACCCTAGTGGAAGACGCTGGTCACAATCTGCAACTCCACTGCTAAATATCAGCCAAATAATCTGTTTGTCAGTTTCATCCAAAAATATACACCAGGTATCTCAAGAGATATTGTGGCGACTACAAACTACTTTAGAAAACCTAGTTTATACAAATGTAGTGAATCTGAACAGTTAGCAGACACACAGCTTAGTTAGTAATCCTTCAGTTGAGATTCTGCTCACAAAATGCGTGAATTCAGTATTCATTCTGTTTTTATTTTTATAAGCTACTTTCATTAACACTTGTGAAAATCATCTCAATCATAAAGTGCTCTGCTGCTTGTAGGTATATGTTAACTTTACAGATTTTACAGATATCCTGCAGCATCTGAAAGTGAGGCCAGTGACGCAACCAAGTTCTATGTTGCTTAACACTTGACAGGCTTTAGTGGAACTAAAGTCAGGTAAGATTTAATTTAGAGGTTGTGGCAAATTAACTGGTGATGAAAGGATGTTTTAGGCACTGCAATAGTCACCACAGGTTTTTGCAGTGACACAAACAGACTTTTTGCATAAAATTGATTTGTTTGCCGATAAAAGTCTTTGAAATATATTAAAAAATATATTTGCCATTCAATATACATCAGAAACGTGGAAAAACACGTAAAAGAACGACTGTATTGGTGTTAGGAGAACTTGGCTGAAAGTACTGGTAGTAGGTAGGTAGTAGTGTCTGATGACTAATGTTAGGTAGCCTGGCCAGCTATCTGTTTTTTTCAGTGTATTCAATACTGAGAAAAGAGTCTGGAATTAGGCAGTCGCTATGAAATACGCACTATCTATTCTATACTGAACCAATCACAAGTCTGGGGGGGCGGGTGTTTCACAATGTGTCATACACACCGAGTTCTTTTTG
>JAPQRP010000001.1:18496771-18508171 GCA_037367295.1 Apogon hyalosoma | reverse complement strand
ATGTGTGAACGAATGAATAATGGATCTACTGTACGCGCTTTGAGTATGCGTTC
Organism: Apogon hyalosoma; assembly: GCA_037367295.1. Taxonomy (NCBI): domain Eukaryota; kingdom Metazoa; phylum Chordata; class Actinopteri; order Kurtiformes; family Apogonidae; genus Apogon; species Apogon hyalosoma. The sequence continues at coordinate 18,508,118 of JAPQRP010000001.1, read as the reverse complement.
ATAGAAAAGCGCAATATAAATCTAGTCCATTATTATTCAAAACACGAAGGAACAGAAGGTCTGAAAATGAGCAGGGAGGAGGGAGAGGCTGAATGCCTCTCAGGCTTTATAACCCTAACTCCAGGTGATTGCAGGAGTCAGAGCACCTACAGGCCCTAGAGCTATAGCACCTAGATAAGAACCAAGAAAAAGAACGGCTGGGCCGTGACAATGGCGTTAAAGCAGTGGGGCCCAAAGTGATATTTTTTTTCATGGGGCCTCAAATCTGCAGTGGCCCCCCTGCTTCCATCCATCTATTTTCTCCCTCACAAGGTTCTCGAGGGTAGTGGGGGTGCCAGAGACTATCCCAGGTACCAATGGGCAAAGATGGGGTGCACCCTGGACATGTCATTAGGTCATCACAGCACTGGCATATACAGATCAAAACCCACTCACTCTCACATTCACACCTATGAGCACTTTAGATTGACCTTTTAACTTAACTGTGTCTGTGGATGGTTGGAGGAAGCAAGAGTACATGGAGAGAACCCACAAAGACATGGGGAGAACATGCAAACTACACACTGAAAGACCAACTGGAATCCAACTCAGGACCTCCTTGCTGTGATGAGATGATGCTAACCACTGCACCACCATGCCATCCTCCTAATACACTTAAGCCACTTATACTCCAAGATCCCAGAAAAAAGGCGAGATGGTGATCCCACCTTTTTTCCGCCATTGACCGATTTCCACAGCCAAGACAAAGGAGTAACAGAGGTGAGACAGGCTGGACTTTTACACACATGTTCCGGAATCAAAGGGGCGGTGACGCAGCGCAGCGTCTAGTGTGACGTATAACTTGGCATGGATAGAGTCCTCCGCCCAAAGTGACAACAGCTCGCAGATCTCAGCGTCTCCCCACTTTGACATCCTTCTGGTCACGTTGATATGTTTTCTTACTGTACACGGCCCGCGTTCATTTTTAAATCCCCCCAGCGTGGGTTCACACATGCAGTACATCATCAAAACGACACCTTGGTTGCGGAACGAGAGGTGCTCCTTTTTTGTAGTGTTCCAGAATTATGATTCCGCCTTTATCATGCCTGTGCCACTACCTCCAGAGGCGTTAAAAAGCTATGATAAAGGTGGGACCAAATGATCCCACCATTTCATTTACACAGACGTTGTTCCGGAATAAAGGCGAAAAAGTCTCGTAACAGAAGTGCTGTGTAAAAGGGGCTTTTAATTTAATGTCACCAGCCACAGTCCTCAACCTGAAAATAGGCAGAAAAACTGCACAGAAGAAACAAAAAGTATTGGAAATTACAGAGGTGTTGATTTGCTCTATCACTGGAGGACCTCTGTGTTCATCGAACTAGTGATTTGTAGTGGAATTTTTACTTCACAAATTGCATACATGGTAGATTAACACAGGATTAACATCTGCAATTACTAGTGTTGTTCTATTTTTTACTGTTACTATTGCTGATGTTTTGATTTTTTGTTTGTCTGTTTTTAACAATGATATAATGAATAAATAATAAAACTACAATTACACTGTTGCCCATTATGTTAGAAATATTTTCTTTTCAGGTTCCTCTTTTTGTTCCTATTTATACACATCAAAAATCACCTTTGAACAAGTGCAATGATTACATACTGAGTCCCAGTTACACTTGATTTATCAAAAACAAATTGCATCATCACTATGTTTTCATGAGACAAGATAAAAATATTTTATTCCAACATTATTTGCAGCAGTGTATTACAAATTATCAGAGGTCTACAGGTAGTGCTACTCCAATGTGAACAATACTTAAGGCTAAAACAGATTTGTAAGATGAGTGTGGACCATTGTTTACACTTGTGCATTATGCGATTAGGTGTAATGACAAATCTGCTTCCTGACTTTGTTGCGGTCACCAGTAATCTCAGCGGTGAAAACACCAAATTTCCTTTAATTTATTTTTTGTAACGAGTAATGATACTGTGCATTAAAAATGTATCGGAGTAGAAGTATGTAATTGAGTTAAGAAATGTAGTGAAGTAAAAGTGAAAGTAAACAGAATAAAAAAAATAAAAAAAAACTCAGTAAAGTTCAAATTCTCCCAAAACATACTTGAGTACAGTAGTGAAGTATTATTGCTTTGTTAGAATACAACACTGGTTAGATTATTCATTGTGGTGAATATGATACAAGGAGGCCTGAATCTGTTCTGTGATTATCTTGTTCAGAGTTTTAGGAGCCTTCTTTTGACATGTTTAAAGTGCATTATGTAGCCTGAGTGTGGTTTTTAATGCAATCTGACAGACATGGCTTCTTGCCTGTTTAAAGTAGTATCTATTATTAAAGACTGAGTATAGATCCAGACTTAAAAGAAAAGCTCACATTTCACTTCCATTCCATACAGATTTATTTATATAGCACCAACATGGACATTTTACAAGTTAAAAGGCTCAGCATTAGGCCATATATCACAGAATCCGCAGAACTATGTAAATGGGAATATTCATTTTTATTACTAATTTAAACAACTTTCCACCTCTATTTGCTTCTAGTGGCCTTTTGCCTGATTTTTATTTTACCTGTTTTCTACTGATGTCTCGTTTCGACCAGCACTTGCACGTTTTTATGTTTAATTTTTGGTTTCTCAGACCATGCCTACATTTGCTTTTTCCTTGTGGCCTTCAGTACTCTGGACATGGTGATTTCAACAAGAACAGGAAAATTTGTCACATGTGGCCTTTGCTTAACAGCTCTGAGTTTCTGGTGGTATTTATATCTGGACGAGGTGTTGGGAGTGGTTCGGGCAAACAGCGACACACTCCCAGATGTCACCACACCACAAGTGTTGGTGGAGTAAAGACAGGGGGCAGTCCATCCCATGTGGCAAATAAGGTCAGATACCTGGACCCATGGGATCATTCAAGCCCAGACAACCACTTCTTACACCAAACATTCAGAGTGTTATGGCATCTTCTTACCAGACACAGAGTTTTACTGAGTGAGGCTTCTGTCTTAGCCTCACTTTGCTTTACTTTGAATTAATACCCATAAATAATTAAAGTAATGTAATGAAACCTATAAGAAAGGTTTCCAGACCCTGCTGAGAGTCTTCTTTCACTTCAGGCGTAGGTTTTGTCGTCTGCAAAGAACAGAATCGTAACATGAATTAATTCACAGAGATAACATCTTGAGCATCACTTCCTTACACATGACTGTCTTGCATGCAACCCTGTTTTGTCACAGTGTCTCCTGCTACACATATGACTGTTACACTGGAAATCTATGTTTAAGTTTTCATTTTATTCAAGGCAACCACATGACCCGTTGGGGATGTTCACTGTATGCACATATAAACGTGATGTTGCTTTGAAATGACGGAGCCTTCACAGTTTGCTTATATTAATGTGTGAAACACTGGAGCTACAACAAAATGCAGATACAGAAAAGCAGTTACAGGAGCTTTATGTAATGTAATGGCTTGTGTGTTTCCATAGGAGAGAGAGTTTTGGATAAACATAAACACAATTCTCTTAGAGGTGTAAATGTCTATCGATGCCGAGTGAAGTCCCCACACTTTACAGAATATGTAGATGTATCATTTCACCTGCCTGCTTCTGTTCTTCTTCGCTGCCGCTATTTCCTGCTATATTCATATACATTATACATATATACATTATCCTCTGATTCACAGCCAATGAACCTTCAGACTAGTGCTTCCAACTTTAACCCAACGAGCCAAGTTGAGACTATCATGCAAGTCAAATGGCTTGTGTCATATGACTTCTATCACTGTGAAATGTCTGTGGCATCATGCTGCTTTTGTGTAAGAAAGCAATTATGCTGTGAACGGCAGAAAAAACTCACTGGGCTAAGGAAGTAGATAAACACATATATGCAATGACAAAATATTCTGAAGAAAGGACAAGTGGATTTTTACGTTCTTTTAGTTAATTTTAACTAGTTTCAGCCCATAAAAAACACGAGTAGGACCGAATACTCTTAGTCATCAGAGTATGAGCAGGTTTGAGGGATCCTGATTAGTGACATTTTAAGACATTTTTCAAGTTGTTCAAGTTTGATCAAATTTAAGACCTTATATTCACATAAATAACAGTACAACAGGCCTCACAGTTATTGTCTTGAACCAGTTTTAACCATGTTTCAATCCACCTAACGGTATGCTTCCATTTCTCCATGACTAAGGTTTCTGCTATCAATGTTCAAGCTGCTAAAGCTGGTATGTGAATGAATGAATGAATGAATGAATGAATGAATGAATGAATGAATGGTCACTCCCCTCATTCCCATTTTTGTTATGATAAAATGCTAAAACACTAAACTCAAATATGACAAATTCTTTACAAAGATTTCCAAAGCAAATATGGCAATATACTGTGTCTGTGGAATTTTTAAGAATAATTTTTAGAGCCAGATTTAAGGATTAATAATTTTGAATAATTAAATAATAAATAATTCAATAATAATTTTAAGGACAATTGAAGACAATCAAATTTAAGGCTTTTAAAGATTTTTTTATGGATCTGCAGACACTTTAAACAGTGATTTTGTACCTGTGCCTCTATACACCACCATAGTGGACTTGGAATAAATCAATCAACAATGTGATTGAAGTGTGGAATTTCCACTTTAATTCATGTATTTCATTAACCATTAAAGAAGCACAACCATGGAGGAAAATCATAGTTTGGCGATACCCATGGGTCCAGACTTCAGGCAGTCAACCAGGTATTAAAAATGATCCTTGTATTTATAACGTATTGTATAATGTATTTATATATGGAAAAATCTTAGTTTTTTTCAATTATTTATGCACCTCTGAAAATGGAGTGGCTACTTTTGCAATAGTTTTGTTAAACCCCTTGAATTTAAGCTGAAATTCCACCCAGTCTCTGTAATAATAATAATAATAATAATAATAATAATAATAATAATATACATACAAACACACACAAACACACACACAGTGGTTTCAGATAGAAAATAACAATACTAAATTATACATTTAGTGATATTAAGTTTACTGCTATCTCAACTATTACAGTCATTTCTCAGTGGAATGTGGAAGAATGAATGGAAATACATTCATATATGGTTTTTGGTTGTAGAACTGACAATGACCTATCTATGCTGCTTCTTTCAGGATATGAAAGCCTCATAATGTATACAACAATTCCCCATTATAATCAGACAGTTTATTGTTTTTAGAAATGTACCCCGTTGGGAATAATGAGTTGCTCAGCCATGTTTAGCCTGAATCAAACAAACATCAAATGTGACATCACTCCATTAATCATATGCCTAAAAAGATTTTTTTCATTTTGGGAGCAGGTTCACCTAAAGTGAATTGTTGAAGGTATATAATCAGAGTAAACTCTGTGTGTCCTGATGGACCTTAATGAATGTCAAGTCTACACTCATTTGTTGCTCATTGCCTCTTGGATGGAGGCCAGGATTGGAGGTTGTAGGAGACACCCTGAAAATGAGGCACAAATTAAAATAATGAGATCACGGAGTTCACTATATGGTTATGTGTGTAGTTGACATTCACCCTTTGTTCTACCTGTCCTATTCTTATGCATACGTAAAAGTTAATTAATTATACTGTATGTTATATGATAGATCTCCGTGTTGCAGTCATGACTTTTAATTTCTTCTTCCAAAATGTGTGAAAACAACTCATTCCCTTTCCCTGCCCAAACTTTCCCACAGTTTAGCAAATGAAAATGTTGACCTTTCCCCAAGGCCACTCCCTCCATCTGTTCTAATCCTCAGTTTGTGATTGTACCTGCTCATATTAACACAATGATTGAATGAAAAAGAGGCTTAGATGCTGGCAAATAAAAAACTGAAAAAAAAAAAAAAAGAAAAGAAATGAACATCTCACTGAAACAATTTACAAGAGGACAATCTTATGACCATAATCAGGATCTGGAAGTACATGATTTAATTTTCCTTCAACAGTGAATGAGATGTCATTTGATAAATTACCCATCAATATTAGACAGTAGGGGATGCTGTGCTGTGGAGATGCGGCATGTGTGTGCATGTGTTGAGTGTTTTTATTAGTGGGTCGGTTTTGTGCACACGTGTCCAGAGAACAGACATGTTGCAACAATTACTACCCTCCCAAGCATTTGCATGTGCGTTGCCAGCACAGAATAACCTCACATTAGCTGCCCATAATTTCAATAAACCTCCTCTTGCATCCCGTTGACAGATCATCTGCCTAGAAAAGTAGATATTGTGGCCTTTAATCAGTCAGCCCCCTCTGAGCCGCCGTAGTCTCTTGTGCAGTATTTAAATTCCTCATTTACTCTGTTGCAGGCGGGACATGCCTGTCCCCCATTGTTCGCTCTGAATAAACTGGGGAGCTGATCGTGTTAAGTGTGGCCATGATTGATGGCTGCTGATGAAATCTAATATACTCGCCCCATGCCATCGTTTAGCAGAAATAGGATTAGAGAGAAAAACTCCAACACTCACTGATAAAAGGTGGAAATGTACTTAATGTCGCTTTTTCAGATTTTAACTCTGGAGTTTGGCTGTAGTCGAGTCATCTCCAACAGGACTGTGGGACATTAACCACTGAATGATGGCGGTGGCTTGTGGTGTGTGTGATGGAACTGAGTGAGAGTATCTGAGGTCATTCACATGGTTTATACATTTAAAACCCATGAAGAAGAGTGACTGTGATCCAACAAGCCTCTGTGTTTTGCTAATTATCTTGACAATTGTTTTTAACGCTGATATTATCTCCTTGTGGGTGTCAGCAAGGGCAGCAGTTAAAAGCAGAGCATTTTAATCAGCATTTTCACATGCACATTATCTTCCTGGTATATTCACTACAGTTGCAAATAGCACATGACCCTGCACTGTAACTGTTTCAACATAAATATTTAAAACACGGTGCTTTGCCAGGTTGAAAGGAAGTGAGATTTTACTGACCCCTTGTGGGACATGAGCCGCAGTTCAAGACAACTGGGTGACTGTGATTATTGGCTAACAAAAGAGGGGAATACTGTGTGCTTTAGAGTAGACTAGTGACAGCGTTGAAGTGGATTTATTGTGAAAGAATGCATGGAGACACTGACAGCCTGATAGAACAGGACAAACTCAAGAGCCCACTTGAAGGGATCCTAAGTCTTGGCGTCATGCTGTCATCCTCTCTCCCTGTCTCTCCACTCTTTCCCTCTTCTGCTCTGTGTTTCACCCACTCCACAGCTACATTAGCAGTTGATTTGGGTGTAATGGATCTCCCTCCTCCCTACCCGTCCCCTTTCATTGGCTGCGGCTGGCCTCCAGCCCGGCCCACCTGCTCCACAGCGCTCTCCTTAATGTGACTGGCCGAGGATGATGGATCACCCCCTGTCACTTCCACCTCTTCCTCCAATCAACAACCAGCCATGGAAATTGATTGTTCTAATTTGCTCTCATTATTATTATGATATTAAGCACAATATACAGACACAGCTCACTGTCAGATCTGGGCAACGCCGTCATTAGTTACAGGGGCTGGAGAATACGCCTCGGCGGGGTTTTCTCCCACAGACGCCAAGATGTAAAGGAATCAGTGAGGTTCGGAGAAACACACTGCTTTTTCTTAATAAGATTTGCCATGCAGCCCCTCACTGAGGTGATGTAGCATCTAATTAAGTTCAATTCGGTGCATCTGGGAAGGAGAAAAAAGAAGATATGATTAAGTTCCTTTATGTCTGATGCAGCGTGTTCACGTGCCACTGCTGGATCGGAGGGAATGGGAGGTGCCATTGCGAGAAAACACAACAACACGTCTTTACATCTGCAATGACTACAAATGGTACAGAACTACAGTTATTAAATGCTGCTTAGAAAGGCAATTAAGATGCATGACTGTATTTTCACTCAGTGAACGGGCCTGCATAACAATGAGAGCTGAAATAATATTAGTCACACACATCAAGGAACCATCCTGCTGAGTTTTCTGGGGCCTAAATGTTACTTTGCTTCAGAACAAATACTGATATGGACCTGAGGAACACATTTTAAAGGTATATTTGGTGACTTTGTGGATAACTTTTCTCATTCTTCTAAATTTTAAAAGCTCTTTTGTCTTCGTCATCACCCCCAACTGAAGAACAACCAAAGGTCGGCAGTATTATCATTCTGAGCACTGGCCCCCACCACCCCCCCTCCTCTGCTGTATTCACAAGCCTGGTTTGAGATGGTACAAATGAGACTCCGAAAGGCCAAAGCAAATACCATGGAAATGTGCTGATCCTAATATTACCACAGCAGCCCCTCCAGGTGTATACTACTCCTATGTTCCGTGGACCAAAGTGTATCCCCAGCCACGCTGTTACCAGCCCAGCGTATATTGGATAGTGCTTACATTAACACACAGTGTCTAACAAACCGCTTACGCTCCTTTAATTGGATTACAAGGAGTGCTGCATTCCCATTGGTGAGATTAGGAGGGTCCGGGCACAGAGCCGACTCTTCCCCCCCTGTGTGAATAAGGGATCTGATTCGCCGTCCTCCCTAACGACCTGCAGATGCCAGATGTTTGATTGGTGGAGTGGCGCTGGCACGAATGTTTATTGGTCCATGACAGTGTAATAAGGGGGGATGCCAAGTTGACTGTCATGGTGTTAAAGTGTCTACTCTGATCTAGAGGTGATTAATGATGCTATTTATTTATCCACTGGCCTTAAATACAGTTTGTGGAAATACTTTTGTTCTACATAGATTTAAGGTCAGTCTGAATAAATTCATCTGAAGTGGCTTCAAGTGAAGGTTATTCGGTGGCCTTGTAGAACTTACTTTTCATCACTTTTAGGCTATAATATAAATAAGTACAACATAGGGTTGGTCATCATTTTCTATCAGAAAATGTCCAGAATGTCTAAATAGCTTCCCATGAAAATTACTGGGGAACTAAGGGAAATAAAAGTTTTAGGATAAAGTTTAGTTTGTAGAGTTTTATTCTTCTTGGATGCTGTGAATGTTCAATCTAAAAATAATCTTCAGGACAAAACAAACCTCCAACAAGCACGATGGAGATAGTCTTTGATTGGCGAAACACTCAAAAGAAAAGTTTAATTTCATTTATTTATTTAATTCTAAACTAGAAAAGCACTCGGAGAGCACAGACCTCCACCAAGACAGATTAGCGCTTCCCCCGACCACCACCAAAATTAATCATTTGTTCCTTGTGCCAGTATCAACATTTCCTGAAAATTTCATCAAAATTGCCCCCACATACACACAAACCTTTCAGCAGAATGCCCATATTATAAACCAGAGCAAAAAGAAGAACAATCTTATATTTTCTGCCCTATTTAACAAAATACCTGCATGTTTACAATGGCAATTTCATACACAATTGTAAAATCACTGTCTTAATACAATACAGTATCTTCCTTCACTCACCTGAGCTGAGATCTGAGGTTCTTTAATAACAAAATCCTTCGAATGCCTTTACTTACATTGCTATTTTATGACAAAATAAAGTTTTTAAAAAAGCTCACGCATCACAACACAAACAGCCTTCTTCGAGATGTCATCCAAAGTCCACAGTATTCCCCTTTAAGTAAAACTCTTCCTGATAATATAATTATAATATTGCTAAAACAACCAGGCAAGTAAATTGAACATGGAAAAATAATAAGAACAAAAAAATAATTCCATTGGAGGCAGGACTCTCAAATATCTCAAAACCGAGAAAATTAGGCACAAAGAGTTGTGATGTTCTGCCTCCAGAGGTAATTAAGAACATTTGGGTGAAGTGACCCTTTAAGGGTGCAGATATAAATACATTTAGACTGGAAATTTCCATGGTGGTCGGACAAAAAGTGAGTCAACTACATTACAGTATTGTTTAAAATTAGCATTCAAAGAGTTGTGGTTGTTTGAGTGCATCTAAAAGGGAAAACCCTCCACCTTCTACTGACCTTCCACACTTTGACCTCCCACCTTTGGCCCCTGCAGTAAATTTTCTGGTCTTCAGCCTTTTCTTCACACATTACCCAAACCGTCTGACCACTAACTTATGTGGAGTCCTCGACACAAGCTGCTGAAAACCTGGCAGCTGCTGGCCTCCTGTGAAGGAGGACCCTCTCCATCATGGCGGTGACACCTTAACTGTCCTGCTCTCGCTCAGTGAGGAAGGCCCCCTGCCACTGCACACACACACATACACATACACATACACATACACATACACATACACACACACACACTTTCTCTTGTGGTGGTGAAAGGACAAACACAATGACATGTACTTCACTTTCTTTTCTTACACAGGTGCAAATGTAAATGCATGCACTGGACACCAAGGGAGCACAAACTCATCCAAGAAACTACACACAGTTTTTGGGCATTCACACAAGCTGTCTTTGAATCCCAGTTCCCACACCACACACATTCCCTACATTAGCAACAGAGACAATTCGCCTTTTGATACCCTCATTCACACACACATGAATACACACACACAAACACACACCATTATGCTCTAATGTACTCTGGCCTGTCCCTGCAGGTGACCTGACCCTTACTGTCCTGTTTGTCTGAGAGTGAGCCAATTCAGCCAGCTGGCAGCAGAACCAAATAGCTACCAAACAACAGGCTGAGTTAATATGTAGCTTTAACCATTGTCTCCTCTGCCTGACAATGGAGCAAGCCGAGGAGGGGAGGAGCGCTTGCTGGGGATGCGGCTAAAGATGGACTCGCCGTGTATTCTTGGAGGAGTTCATAAAAATGGAGCTAAAACCCACTTGATTCATCACTGTCTCATTTGGGCAAGAAAGCAAATGGACAAGCAGCACATAAGGGAGGTGGTGGAAGGTGGTGGTGGTTACATGTTACTTGTGTGTTGCAGCTTTTGTGTGTGAAGTCAGCAGTAAAAGCTTAAGTACACCTCTGTTTATTTGCACAATCTATTAAATCCATTCATCACGGGCTGAAAAGTACGAAGAATTGTTTGTATTCAAGGGCAAATGGCAACAATCTAATCTTGTAATTATGCCCCTACTGTCAAGTTAAATAGAAAAACAGAGATCAAGGAGCTTTCAGTCCTCCATAACTGCAGCAACGCAGCTACAACACCGCTAACATCCCCATTGTCAGCCTCCGTTTCTTGGCGCTATCACTTTCCTAAAGATGAGGGTAATTTTCTATGCAAATGGGCCGCCGTCATTGTCCCCGCCTCGTTAATCTGGGCCTGGGCTCCTTTGACAAACCCCTCTCTGATTGATGAGGCCCTGACAGCTCCAATGTGTGCGTGCATTTTCACAGATTGACATCATCATTAAGGAGCGAGAGCAGGGCCTGAATCACTGCAGATTTGCCCCCCCTCTC
>JAPQRP010000001.1:18471796-18496671 GCA_037367295.1 Apogon hyalosoma | reverse complement strand
ACACCCCCCCCCCACACACACACACACACACGCACACACACCACAACCCCTCTCTCTGTGCAGACACATAAACACAGTACCACAACAACAGCATGCACACACAAACGTACAAGGGTTGATGCTTGTGTGCATGCAGGAAGACACACAAAAGCAGCCCACCATCCGTCTAACAGCTGAGGTTTCCCTTCTGTACCCACAGAGTCAGGCAGGCGGCAGAATGCAAAGCGCTCACTCATTGGCTGCCTGAATCTGTCATGTTGAAGTTAATTGGTGTAGGCTTTAAGCAAATTTCCAGCAGCACTCCCAGTCATTGCACCAGTTGATGGGTGAGCCACTGTCATCTGGCACCTATTGATTCACCCAGGGGATGAGATGACTCCCATAATACTTGCTATGTCAGAGTCACCCTCTGAGAGAGCGGCCGATAGCCCATCTCCTGCCTGTCTGCTCCCTTTCTCAAGATTGTTGATGCAGTTCCGAGACAGCTAGTATTTTAAAACATGCTTTATTCATATTCATTTAATCTGGAGAGGAACCACGGGCTGGGTTTTAGTGTTTCAATCGTCTAAAAGTCCATTTTGGTGTTCATTTGAAAATGGAAAAATCGTTACCTAATCCTACTGCTTTGGCCCCCAAGCTACAACATAAGAAACATGGCGTGTGCTGGCAGAGCAGAAAAAAAAGACACAAACACTGACTGAGTGGAGGCAGCTGCAGATGAGCAAATAAAACATTCAATATTTATGACTGAAATTAAAACTAGATAAAGATGTCACATATTACCGCGTCCCCACCCTCCTCTCCTCCCTCCCAGGCCTCTGGCCCTGACTCCGGTGCTCACAACTTTACTCGCTCTCTGTGCGAGTGAAAGGGAAGCATTATTCCTTCCCAGCCCAATGTCTTCAAAGACAGTAATGAATGCAATGCAGTGACCCAGAAAATGGACTTTAGAGAAGGAGAGGGAGAAAAAAAAGCAATCTTGCGTTTGTGGCGGAGCATTATCACTTTACTCCCCTCCCCTCGTCCTCTCCCCTCCCGGGCTGGTGTGTGCGTTTATGTATGTGTGTGCGTGCACCTGCCATTATCTGTGTCTCCAAGGGCCCATGTGCCTTCGTGTGAATTTGTATGAGTGTGCACACTTGCCGCTGATTGTGTGTGTGCGTACTTTTGTGCATGCATATGCGTGTGTGTGAGTGTGTGTGAGAACCAGTGGGTGAACTGAAGTCTCCATCAAGAGGGAATGGGCGCAGGCTGACAGGCAGGCCCATTGTGGGGTTAATTAAACACTTCAGGTTTAACACCCCGTCCCTGTCGTTAACCCAAACACTGGCTCATCACTCATTCCCGCCACACTTCAGTTAGAGAGCAGGGAAAGGGGCGGGGGAGCGGGGACGAAGGGAGGGGGACAATGGAGATGTCACTGAGGGTGGGGGTGTGACAGTGGTGGGATGACATGAAGGTATCAGAGACTGTGGAAGTAAGAAGTTGTATCAAAAAGAGTCTTATTGTGCAGGGATTATGAGTTATTATTTTAGTTTACAAGAATTTACTTACAACCTACAGTATGATGAAAGCTGGAGTCGTGTTTTTTTAAGACGTTGAAGACAGAACATCACAAGGCTCAAGCTCTGTGGGTTTGATTAAGGTGTTTTGAAGCTTCTCTATATTCTTTGACTGGTCTCGGATTTGCTCACACACACAAAGTGGTCTAAATCTGAGCTTTTTACTCAAATGATCTGTTTTGTTTTGTTTTTTTTTTCATGACAGTGTGAAAAGCATAAATCTTTTTAAGCTCTTTTTAAAAATGATCTAAACCAGTTCCGCAGTTAATCTTGAATAAGACAGAGATCTAATGTTTTGCAAAGTGACCTCAGTGTTAACATTAAGATCATATACAACTCTGCACTGGAGGGAGTCACTGAGATACTGTGAAGTCAATGAGTTCAATCTTAAACATGTACAGCAGTAAAATCCAACATGTATGTTATTACAGCAGCAGAAATATGAACCCAAAAACATCAATCATAAAACACTGGAAGGAATCATTTCACAATAACTATATTTGTACTCAAAGGTAAGGTTTGGAATAACTTTTTTATTGTGTATTGTGTATACTTTCACTAAAGGAAACAATCTGAATATTTCTAACACCACTCTTGTGCATGTGATTTAGCTCATGATTCATAAAAAAATAACCTTAAGAATAAAATAATAATTTTTAAAAATCATCAGTAATCAGCATGTTTTAAATAAATATCTTCTGTTTTGTGGTCCAGGGAATTGAGCTGATGTCAAGATTTTTTTAAACCCAGAATTCTAAGTAAATTAGAACAACAAAAACTAAACAATGTGCAACATATGCATTTTAAAAAGTTGTCATCAAACAAAGTTGACAACATATCACAGATTAGACTTCAACAATATTTGTCACAGAAAGAGCAGGTGTGAAAGTTTGTGAGGTTGAGTGAGTAAAATAGATGTAGTGACAGAAGATATAAATCAGAAAAAAGTGTTTTCACGAGGTGATCGTCTTCAGAAAAACTTCAGTAGTCCTTATATTCTCTGAACTCTGCTGAAGACATGAGCACGAGTCTGAAGTTGTTCTGATGATAGTGGAGGAGGGTGACATGATTCTCCAAAATCTACCTTAAAAATGTAGCCATCTGTGAAGGCCTAAAATACAGTAAAGCTTACATTAGACACTTTAATTAAAGTTTGCCCCTTTATTTTATTTTAAGTCTGTATGTGATTAAACTATTGTTTTTGGAAAAATACCTCTATATTCTTGACTTGCAATAAACTATTCAGATGTTTTTAGTTCTATTTAGAAAAAAAAAGTTTTAATACATTAAAAATTTTAATTCTTGTCATTTGCAAATACATAATTTTGTTTGTCCAGAAAAATGACAAAAACATCAATTTATGGACTCAAGACAAAAAAAATATAATTGAATTAGATCTCAGATCAGTGGTTTTGTCTGTTTTCAGTTTCTTTTTTAAGTTTTATCTGAGTGAAATCAGATAATGAAGCTCTCGTGACTCATCTGGTCATCTGTGCTCATGCAGTAGGTCCTCGCACCACTAGATAGCAGTAGTTTACACCAGTGGTAACTTAACTAGTCCAGTCACTTACTGCAGGGCAGAGACGTCCAGGTCACTGGAAAGAAAATAAATGAATGGGTACTTAAAGGACTTAAAAATGGAAACGCTTAAAAGTACTATGATGTGCCAAAAAAGAGACAGTTTGCAGTCAGTTAAGTTAATTGCATCAGCAGCTTCAATTAGATACTTGAAAAATGAATGAAGTGCATTTAGCTTTAGCTCATCTGATGTATTACAGTGGCTTCTGTGTGTTTGTGAAAGTACCAAAAACTTCCAAATCATCCCCAGTGTGACATAAAGAGCCATCAGGCAAATTTCAGCAAAAGTCATAGATTATAGATTATTAGATTTTCTGCGACGCTCTGACACAGTGATTAGAGGAGTTGTCATCAGTGGTGTTGAATAACACATCTTTCAAACATCCCTCCTCCGTCTGTTAATACAAAATAAAGTAAATTACATCACATTATGGTGTAACTTTGTGATACAAGACAATTACAGTTAGAAATAGTTCTAGTGACTTTAATAATTGGCTTTACACATTTTTATCTGAAGAAATCCAGTACTTTACCGGTAATGCTATCATATAATCTCAAGTAAATAATAATCATGTTAGTTCTGTTAGTCTATGTACAAAATGCTCATAGGTATGTGTGACTTTATGTGAAGCAAAACATTTTCCCTAACTTCACTAAATACATTGTGGTCCTTCTCCATGAAAACATAAAAAAAGAGTCTAAGAGGATGTTTTCCAATTGCTATACATTGTAAAAGAGTTGTTCTTTTAGTGCTTATAGCTGGTCTGTAAAGCTTTATAAATAAAATATAAACCATTAATACAGGAACAGAGAGAAATCTCAGTAGAAAATGCAAATATTGCAATAAAAAGTCATTCATAAATGTATGGCATAATAAGTACAGCATTGTGTGTTAGCAGGAAGACGCTATAGATGTAAACAGATACTTTTGTTGCCACAAAGAAACACAATCTTTATTATATTCAGCTTCAGCAGTCACTGTTTTGTACTAGTATAGTGTTTCGGGTATTTTTAGGGGGACAAATAAGAGTAAAGACTGGAAACAATTGAATTAATCGAGTGACGTTGTTGTGATGGACTTTTTTGAGGAGGATTAAAATTAGCTTGGCAGATGTGAAGCAAAACAAGTTTATATGTCTGATTCTGGTATTCCCACAGATACTTTAATGATTGCGCAGTTTACGTTGCCATGTTGTCGCGTGTCTGTGTTATTGTCGCAGGTTTGGTGAGACGGAGCCCGAGCCCATGATGCAGTCTTTCCATTAGCCATTAGCCCATTAGCCCGTTAGCGCTCAGGCTGTTGGAACAGCTTGAATGTGTGATGCTAATGCTTCAGGGATGCAACCCAAACTGGAGCCTTGGCGAAAGGCCAAATAGGAGGAGTGCTCTAACAACTTCCTGTACCTATCCTCCCTCTCTCCCCCTTGTATTATCACCTCACACTCTTCCCACATTGTTTCGTCTTCTATGAATCCCTATCTATATATGATCTGAGTGCTTTAGCATCTTTAAGGCGTACTTTTCATTGGAGGAGCAGTTCTGTTTCATCCCCATGCCATATGTTAGTAAGCAAGACTAATGAACATGTCTATCCAAATGCGGTGAAGACATTTTTCTCCTTCAATTCACTCGCTGTTGCCCACTGCAGTTTATCCACGGTTTGTTTTCCGAGCATTTCTCATAAAAGTGATTTATCAAAAACACTTAATACCAAACTGCCGATGTTTCATCCTGAATGATTCCAAAGGCTGCTGAAGCTGGTGGTTTTTATGGCTCGGGCTGAAAAGGGTACCTCTTGGGGGCATGTTGTGTTAGCTTCTTGTAAAGTAGTAAGACACACACACATACACTCTACCCCCATTGGTGTTGACTGGGGATGGGCGGTGGGGAAATGTCAGGAGGGATAGAGGTCATTGCCTTCCAAAGGGATAAACACACATTCCACATAGCTCCCTACTGTGTTATCATTTACTGCCCTATCGGACACGTTTTGCCGCTTCTGAATGTATTTATATTTATAAACATATTCTTTATTTATTTTCTCCGAGGCCACTGCGCCGAGGAAATGATACTGAAATCTAACATTTGGAGAGCCATCGTGACGGAGTGCTGCCAGGATGCAATTTGTGTTCTATCTCCGTGGAAAAAAGGGGGCCGTGATGCCCTGGGGCGGCCATTTCCTTCCCTGCAGTGACATTTTTAACACGGCGCCTGCAGGACACCGGGACGCAGCCTGAGCCACTCGCTCGTCGTCATGGCAGACGGCCTGCGCACCGCACCGTGGACACACTGACTGTCTTTTTAAGGCTTTTAGTCTGACTCAATATGCTGGACCAAGGTTGGCTTGAAAAGGCTACGAATGCTGCAAAGAATCTCTAAGGGTTTAAAGGATTTACAGGTCACTTTGTGTGGCCGTTTTGTGGTGTTGTACAAGTTGGGTGAGCTGGTTACAGATATAGTGTTTGTTGTGTTTGTGTATGTATTTTATCGAGCACACACAACTCTTTTCGGCAGCTTAAGATCTTCCATTTGTTTCCTTTGTCACAGCGTTGTGTTTTCTGACTCAAAGCCGGAGTGCAGCTTCATCTGCAACCAGACCTCCATCAGCAGCCAGGAAACTTTAATGGCTGCAGTTGCTTCTTTTCATTAACAATGATATATACCAGTTTTGTGTGAGTTCCCTGTTCCTGCCTATATTTATCAAAGCAACATTAGGAGTGTATCAGCATCAATTTGCCATCATGAAGCATGGAGCTGCATTCCACTCATGTGTGACCATTATACTAATGAGGTTAATGGTTCAGCTGTGCTTACCATAAGATGGATGCCCCCCAGTGGAACCTGCCCCTTTGTGTGTCTCCGTGTGTGTGTCTGTGCACATGTTGTTGTGTGCATCTGTAAGCTTATGAGCGTGTCTTTGCTCTCTCTACCGAGAACCGAGCAAAAAAAAAAAAGTTTCTTCCATTCCCTCCTCTCTCTTTAAAGAAACAGGTTTCCCCGTCGCTGTGTTCCAGCTGCATCGACATTTACTCCTCTCACACATACAAATCCGGATCTTCATCATCAATCAGAGCCATGTATGGCTGTCTCCTGTCATCCAGAATTATCTTTGAACTTTACAAACTAATGTGATGAACTAATGACTTCTTGTAGGCTATTACGAGAGGGCGAATTACTGGTGTCTATTTTTTGCTAATTACAAATGGTAAAAGCAGTGAAGCCTTTTATAAGCTAGGATACTGTTTATGCCCTGCCACATGCTATTCAGTCTAAAAGTGAAACAACCCTCAGGATTGAGATTGCACCATTTCTTTAACAGATGGGATGCCCTAGCCATCTGTATTGTTTTTTTTCTTCCTCTTTGGTGTTTTAAATGTGTTAAGGCTGAAAAATGCTCTGTATCCAATCTGACTCCAGCTTAACGGTCTACCTGCTCACACCTCTACAGCTGCTTTTACAAGAGTACGTTTAGAGATACAAAGTGAGCAGAAAGTAATTAATAAACACCCTGGTTATTGATTTTAAGGTCTTGACATAAAACATTACGATTGCTCAGATTTGTTTGTTTTAGCTCCTTTCTAATTTCGGTTTCAACACCAACAATGGTGTTGTGGGCCAAGTCTTGTTTGCACACAACCCCAAAACCACAGTATTGCTTCTTAATTAGATTTACAGGATATTAAAAACACAGTAGGTGCTCCTAAACGATGATCATTGGAGACAGTGCTGAAATAGCAGGCTATCATACTTCTTTTTTATACTGCTAGTTGAACCGTAACAATATCCTTTTGTTTTTATAAATGTTTTCAATTACCACACACCAATCTCCCCAAATATGAAAGACGTCAAATTAAGAGCACAAATTTGGAAATACACGCTGCTGACTATTATCAATTTTATCATCTTCAAAATGTTGCTTTAATGAACAAAAGGGAAGTTGGCCTCATTTACTGTTAATGCAGTCAAATGCCTTTTCTCAGTGGGAGCTGCCCAATAAGCTGAAGAGAGGAAGGGCATTGGGTCTCTGGAGGGGTACAACTTTAATTGGATGATCTGAAAGTCCTTTTTCCCAATTCCAAAAGTAAACAAGGCGTGTCATGGCACATCTAACAGCAAATGAAGAAACCTCCTGAATATGCCCCTCAGAAGTTTAACAGTGTTTTGTCTTTTCTTGTCCTTTTTTCTGCCTTCTTTGTCTCAGCAACACACATCCATGTATTTTGCTGGAAACTGGCAAAGCAGAATAAGCAGCAGACACTGTAGTTCATTTAGCATTCTACCTACAGGTTCAACTCTGCTACATGATAAGTTAATTCAGTGTAGTTAAGTAATTGTTCACACAGTCACACAAGTTTTCCCCATGAATCAAAAGAAAAGTTATCATTTTGTTTGAATAAATAAAAAGTTGGTGTGAATTTTCAAAAATGTACACAGATTGGTGGATAGATCATGTATGAACAGCAGTGTATTTATATCAATGGAATTTAAGGTCAAGCAAAAAAACTGAGCTATTTTGCAGGGGTACATATTAAAAATGAAATAATCCACAATGTTAGTGCACTGCAGATACACAATCTGCTGTGGCTTCCTACACTTTCTGTGGTGTCAAACAGTTTCTAAGACTAAAAAGCATAACACATCATGCTGTCCTCAGCATTCATATGGGTTTCAAAGACATAAGCTAATAAAAGCAATAATCTATGCAAACAATTTCATTTTACATTGTGGAATACCATGGTCCAAAGAGTCCTCTGTTAGAATGTTAAACAAATCTGTGAACAAAATCCTGAGATAAAGAAAAGTGTCAACTTTGACCTTGACCTTTGACTAATCAAGATAATCCAATTGGTCTGTAAATGTCTGCACTATACAAATATGTAGTAAAGAAGAATGAAATTAGTTTTGACCAGATGTGATTTTGTTAAAAAGAAAAAAAGAGGTGAAGTAAGACTCAGGTTGACTTTAATCAGTCAATATATATTAATAAATAAAATGTTTACTCAATTATATAGTTCAGTTTCTACCGTTAGTACCATTGATGTATGATCTACATGTGTGACAAGGCTAGGGTTTCACACTAGCCTTCATACCAACACATCTGATGGATAGTCTGTCTACTCAATTAAAAAAGAAAAGACACACAAAAAAGCAATTATATGACAAGTGAAGAAGTGCGATCCTCAAGACATTTAACAGTCACCAGGATGTTGACCTGAAATTAAGTTTTGCAGCATTTTTTTTCCTGTTTCATAGATTTCATATGTTATTAATTCACAAAGTGGATGTGAAACTTACCAACAATGCTTGGTTTAGATAAAACTTCTTGGAGGACCAAACAGGAAACTTTACTGAACAATGATAATAACCAAATGCTGGTAGAGATATAACATTTAACAAAAGAGGGAGAAAACAATACAAACAGAGGAAGTGAAATTACAGAATATTATATGATATAGTGGTTTTTGCTTCATGCAGATTGCAGAAACCGTAGGTATGATGAGGATAGTAACAAACGTCTCCCATGCTGTTGGCTTGTTTTGCTTGTCTACATATGGGTGATAATATTGGGTCTTTAAGTTTGTTTCCCAGTACCTCAGCGAATGTGTTGAGGAGCTGAGCTAAAGAGTGCTGAGGCAGTGAGTTAGCTTAGCCGACCCTTGGGCCTTTAAAGCTGCTGAGCACAGCACAGCACTTTGTGTGCATACACACACACACACACACACACGGCCCTGATAGCACATAAAAAGTTTTCAACCCCTGAAAACACTCGTGTATGCACAGCTCTATCTCAGCTGAGTAATTTAACAAGACTTACATCAACGTCTCAAGGATGTGAAATATGCAATCGACAGACAACCAATTGTACAGGAAGAAAAGTGTTCCATAAAGTTCACGCTGGTGCTGGTTTATTGGCTCTTTTAGGATCAGTGAAACTCATAGCCAATGGGAGCGCTGGAACACAGACGGCATATTAATTCATCGCTATTCGTTAGGACCTCCGCATGTGCTAAAGATGGTAATCTTAAGTAATTTGTTAGTGCTGCATCGGCGCTTTGACTTTTTAGAGAGCTACTTGACAGCAGCGTTAGCCCCTGGGCTCCCGTCTCGGAAAAAACTATGCACCAATTTGCAATTCATACACATTGGGGGAAATGTTTAATTCCATGGCCGTTATTCAACTCAGTTCATTAATTAAAGAAAAAACGCTACCATTCTCTTCTCTGCTTTCCCGCCATCTTTTTGATGAGCTTTCTTCAGGAGTAATTGAGTCCGTTAATTAGACAGAATTAGGCTCTAATTATTCCAAAGGCCCAGTGCCGGGGGAGAGACGAAACCAAATGTGCCATATTTCACCGCCTTGCCACTCCAACAGCTCTCACTGAATCCCCTTTAACTCTCTTTGATGTCCTCTACACTGCCGGTTTCACAGGAAATGGATTAGATATCAGGCCTCTTAATTCTGCCGCTCTGCTCAACAGGAGAGCTCTTTTGACATTTGTGCTCACTTCTGCCTGATTTCAAGCCTGTGCTGCAGTAAATGCATTTCATTACAATGGGGTGTTTTATTTTCTCCAGCTCAGTCTTTATGTTATATTAAAGGGGACGAGCATCCGTCTTGTTTATGTCCTCCCTCAGCCTCTCAGTCAGTCGCAGTCCTTTGCTATATCACATTTTTATGGCCTTACCTTTAAGCGGCTCTTTGTCACACCGAGCCTCAGATTTAAAGGTATTGAATTAATCCTTTGCAGCAATATTCAAAAGATAAGCCTGTCCACGTTCGGCACCTCATACAAAAACCTGCAGTTTCAGATGGTCTTGAACAACAATGAACAGTTGTCAACCTTAACAAAAGGCTTTTTTTTCGTCATATGTGAAGGTTGTGACATGCACAAGCAAATTCTCACCTCATATTTTCATTTTTTAGTCGTTTTCAAGACATACAATGAGTGTACGCTGCGAAAACCAAGGCCAGTAACCTTAAAACCTGATCCCCTTGAGCAGTCATTGACTATTACTATTCATTTTCAACATCATAAATTGAAGAGAAAAACAAGACTTTGCTCTCATTTTACTCCCTCCACTCTTCTGTCCTTCCTTTCTCCTTTTCTCCAGTGTTTGTCTAAGTTATGTTATATTAATGGTGTAATATTGTCTCCGTGCAGACGCCAGGCATGAACAATGCAGCACTTTAGCACCAAAACAGCACACACACACACAAACAGAAGCAGCCCTGCACACACAGCTGCTCCGTCGGAGTCTCTCATGCAGATGTTGAATTGGACAGACCACCCTGAAGCGCAGGGACGTACAGTACCACGTGTCTCGCTGCCGCCAAACCTGCCATGATGGATCGGTCGGCGCTCATGCCAGCCACAGCGAGCGAGAGGCGGCTCTTTCTCATTGGTCCAACTCCAAGTGTTAATGGTTGTTCCCAGATTGTAGCATGAAAAGGCCCTTTAGCTGCTTTCATAAATATGGTAAAGAGGTAAAAAATAAGACTGATCCATCACTGGAGTTATGACGCTTTGTGCTCTGGTGGACGGAGGCGTAGGGGCTTTGAATATAACCACTGGTGATGTAACAGTGCAGTAATAACTAATAAGTTTTCTCATAAAAAAGAAAAAAGGCAGACAGAAGCATTTCAGTTACAGAGACACTTGTATATATCAGCCTTTTATAACAGTTTGGTTCACAGATCTAAGCTTTCCCTTATGTTCAAGGGTAAAACTGTCGCCCTTTATGAAAACCGCCATAAACCAAGCATTGTTCAGAGGTATTTTCCTCTGTTTTCAGATGCCAGATGCTGCATGTTATATGAAATGCCCTCACCGTATTTTTCACAGTGACAGCGCCATAGCTTACTCTAAGGGGACTGGGGTTAGTTTATCCTCAACTGGTGTATTACTCTTTGAATGTCTCTAAGTTAAACTGCTGGTGACAGCTTATCAGTCAATGTAATGCACAATGCCTCTATGTGTACGGAGCAGGGGGAGTAATTCAATATCCCTATAAGATTCAAGGCAAAAAGAGGAAAAAGAGATTTATGCCTCCAACGGTGGCAAGGGACATTAATGTTGGCAGAGTCTGAACTTCCCGCAAGAAAAATCTACTCCAGGCATCAGTCTTCTATTTGTAATTTATTCTGATATTAAATTGTGTTTACCAGCGAAGACAAATGGAAAGCTCAAACACATGCAAATCTGGGGGAGAACAGGAGTAGGGAAATAAGGGCGGTAAATAATATAAAGTTTTTGCCTTTTGGAAAAACATGTTTTCGCTTTGGTTCTGCCTTAAGTCGAGACATCTCTGTTGTATTAAAAAAAAAAAAAAATGAGAGAGACAGAGAGAAATGGCATATGTGCAGGTCAGATAGTTTTATATGGAAGCCTATTTCTGCCATTTAGAAACAAGAAAATAAGGCAGAGCTATGTCATAAAACTGAAACAGAAAGCCTCATTTTAATCAGAAAGGATCTAAATATTATGATGTTTGCATTTTCATATAATTTTCTCATTCTCATTAAGTCCTAATTGAAATAATTTTGACTTAGTATTATATAGTTGCCTCTTCTTTCGTTTCTAAATGACAGAAACAGGCTTCTGTAGGATTCACATCATTTCCCTTTTCTCTGTGATGATTGGCTTATTTATTCTTCTGTTTGCCCACTGTGTCCATGCGGGATCGTCTTTGTTTTCACACCCCAGCAAAGCCAAACTATCTCACAAGTGGCCCCGATCTCTGCTCCAGCCATGAAATCCTGCAGCCGTGACCTCTGACCCCAACTAAGCCTTTTTCCCAACACCAGCCTCCATAATAAACACGAGTATCAGACAGCACATTACTGACGACGAGTGTGTGCATCCGCGAGTGCCTGCACACACCACGCATTTCTCTGTATGTGTTTTCTGATTCCGACCTCCGCATGTGTGATCATTCCACAGCATCCACCAGGAAAACTGACAGCAGCCTGAAATAGCACACGGAGGCTAATCGCACACCAGAGCGCTCCATCACTCCCAAACGTGAAATTCTGACATTTTTCCTCATCTGCGGCATCTTAGAGTTTTACGAGCGGGGTCAGGATTGTTTGACTCATTGGCACGACCTCGTCCCCTCTCACGATTTCTGATTCAGAGGGAGAAGCGATCGGATGGGCTGCTCCTGTTTGAAACACTGCACCTGTTCCACCACATGTACTATTCACATAAAAGCCTGATAATCTATTTTTACATGTAACTGCTGCAGCTTTGGGGTCGTTGTTGTTTAAGGCTGGTTTTGAAGAAGCAGGACAAACATCTCTCTTTAACATCTACTGATTGGATAACTCATTTTTAATCATTTAAAACAGAATATAATTTACTAGCACATCATTTTTATCTGGTTGACTTAGAAATAATACTTGTTTCTATTTTTTTTTATTCAAAGTATGTCTGGGGATGCTCAGTTTTTGCTCTTGTCTGGAAATCCTGTTAGAGCATCCTGTAAGCTCTTCTTCTCCAGTCTAAGCCCTATTTATTTATTCATTGAACAGTTAAAAGTTACAGGGACGGTGCACCTTATGTTGCTGAAAATGTGCCACTTTAGCCTGTTGGCTCATTTTCAACCGTAGTCCCAGAGCAGGCGTAACAGAAAATATGTATAAAATACATTAACGGGGACAGTGCACATATAAAATACCTTAAAACAACAACACATAAAGCAAAAATGACAATAAAACATAAAGCGAAGGATGCCTTTTTACCTCATACCTAATATTCCTTATATTGTTTGTCAGTAGCTGCAGCATAGTTATCTTTTGTTGAATTTGATAATAAATTAAAATAAAAAAGAACAACAAAAAAAACAAACAAAATATATATTTTTACATTAGAAAAAAATATTCATGTGAATATTTAGATAAGAGGAAGCAAACATTTTCTGGCTCCTTGGAATAGTTTTAGATCCACAATTAAAATGTGATAAAACTGTAAAGACTAATATTCATTGTTGCACATTAATCAGGCAATATATACCCTTTCAAGCAGCTCTTTTTTCATATTGTATTACAGTATGGGCTCTAGCGCCGTCTACATAAGATAAGAAACCTCCTTTACTTAATCAGCCTCTAAAAATAAAGGACATAAAGCCTTGTCCGATTGGCATCACATCATTAAATTAAAAGATACAATCTACTGAGTGAGTTATCAACAGTTCAGCCCCGGAGCACCTTTTCAGATAGATCCAAAGAGAAGGCAGGAGAACGAGCATGAATGATAACTGTAAATTATCACATTGTAGACAATTATCAGCGTTCTATCAACTCTGGGCCACACTATCAACTGAAATCCAACTAACTGCAGATATGAAATCTTTTACTGTAATACTTAAGATGTGGCAAAAAGCCAATAAGAGCTGTAGCTGTTTTTGCTAATTGTTCTGTGTTTTTGCTGCATGTATTTCACTGCCCTGTAATCTGATTTTGTGGATGAAAATTGTACACTTTTATTATGTGTAACTGTGCATATAAAAGCCCACTGCCTAAAAAGCCTCCATGCAGGACATTTCAACTGCATTTAACCGTATCGAGTATGTGCATTAAAATACCTCTGTGCCATAGATCTCAATTTAAGGCCAAAGGTTTTTAAAACACAGAACTGAACCAGTGGGAAATCTGTTCATTCACCATGAACACTCACATGGATATGATTTCACGTCAAACTCACATACTGTCCTGCTGGACTGTATTAATCCACAGCTAATCCAAAACAAATGCACTGTTTAATCCCATTTGACTAATGTTGACTAAAACTATAGAACTTTGCTCTTCATGGAAATTACAAAGATTCCAGGATTCAGCATTTTATTGCCATATCTAAAATGCTGAATTAAAAAAAAAGTACAGTAAAATTCTTACTTACTTTGCGGCACATCTGACAAACATCATCCCATCAGTGAAATATTAAATCCATACAATAACTAAATGCACAAAAATAATAAATACTACATATTAAAATAACTAAGTTACTAATATTAACTACTGCCAGACAGAAACTGACGGTCGATTAATAAAGTCACAGTTAAATGGATATAATTTTCGATGATCATGTTTTGAATGTAGAAACATAAATACTCCGCAAATAACCTCTGGTCTTCAATAATCACCAAACATTAACCCTTAAACTAGAAATAAATACTAATTTGATATTTATTGTGATAATTAGTGAAGTTGGAGCTATTTGTCAATTTTGTAATAACTGAGTTATTCATTATATTATTCACTATCATTAATAATTATAATTAAGATATCATTATATTATTTTTTTACTCTCTATGATAATTAGTTGAATTTGGTTTATGAAGTTAATGAAGTTTGTGTCGCCATATTAGTTGCTTTATTTTCATTAATGTTGGTAATGTTCATGCTTTTACGTTATCTTATTCAGGCACCGAGGAGGACATATGCCTTTTTTCACCGTTATACTTCAGTCTGTTGGTTGGAATGCATTTCAGCAAAATAAATCACATTTATTTGGATATTTTTTCCTGGAAAATTAACTTCTTTCTCCATCTGCAATATGTGACTATTATAGATAAGATAGATGATAGATGATAGTTGAATATATTATTATGGAGTGATCCTTGGGTGCCTCAGTTGCTGTGGCTACAATCAATCGACTGATATAAAAACTTTTACAATATAACTACATTTTTGACCACATCGATCAGCCTTTGTTAACAAAACTGGCTTCTTAAGTGAAACTAAAATGAATGAATTCATGGGAAAATAATAACTCAAATGATAAAATCCGTGTCACAAAGGTTAACTTAATGTTCCGCTCTATACTATTTAATTCATTATTTCCAGTTTGATGTTCAATAAGTGCATATTTTGGGCAATTATTACTGTGATGTTCAACTCAACAATGATCTGTTTTCTACTAAAGTTTAAAAAAAAAAAAGTACCATTTCAGACCAGCATTATGTGATTTCTCAGTCAAAATGTAATGAATGAATATCAGCATTTTCTTTGCTCCAAACTGCTATTATTATATATTTTAAAACCAATATCAGTTTACCTTTAATATATACTTGAATAACATATCTAATGAGCATGGTTGACGGTAGAGAGGATGATGTAGCAGTTTTGCAGGTGGTTAAAGTAAACAAATGTAAGAAACAGGTACGGTTTAGTTGAAGAAAGCAGTTGGAGACACTGTGGTACAACAACACACACATACACACACACACATATAGACAGAAACCACCCACTCAGAGAGGATGCAGGTGTTTGTAAGCACAGCAACCTAAGCTGTGTGGTTCCTCAGAGCAGCTGATGAAACACAGCCAGCCTCCACCATTTAGAGTCAGTGATGAACTCCACATAATCAGATTATCTAGCTTCCCTTATCTAAACATCTACAAGTGTTCCTGACCTAACTTAATGCCACCTTATAGCCTGAGAAAAATCAACACCCGGGCTCTTATTCCTTCAATTGGCCATTGTCCATTTACAGGCCGTTTAGTCTAATCGTGGTTAATACACATTGTTTCCAAAGGACTTTTTTGGAGAGCATAACTGGGAGGAAAGCAGATACTCCCTTAATCCAGCTGCCACAGAAGCATCATTAATTCCCTTAATGAACCTGTAACCTGAGAGTTGGTAACCTGTGAACCTGTGGTCCCAAACACACATTTTGCCATGAATCTGAAAAAAACACAGGCTTATCTCTCATCCACAAGGAAGTGGCAGTGGAGCAGCTTTGTTTTCTGTGGGGATATGAGCACGCTGCGGTCACGGCCGTTAGTGGCGGCATTAGCAGAGTGCTGCAGCCAGACTGTTTCCTGCCACGCAGGGTTACGGTGTCACGCCTTGAGCTCTGATTGAGTTACAGTCCGGAGAGAGAAGGTCACGGTGCCTCTCCAGCACGGCTGCCACTCACATTTGGCAAGACTCGGGAGGTGTATGTGGAAATTACACTCACACACATACACCTTAGAGTCCCTCAAGGAAACACTAAGGGTCAGTGTAAACTGCTGGATGTGTGTAAGTTGTTTGTTTGGGGGTGTTTTACAATTATGATATATAAGAGGAGAGTAGGCTTTATAGGCATGAGTGTAATAAAACATGAATACACATTGTACTCACTAAAATGTACTGTTGCAGTCAGATTTATGATCCAGTTTACATACGAACTGATGAGATTGTTCCTGATTTAAAGGAATACTACACCGAAAACTAGAAAACCTACAGTTCAGGCATATCAGAGCGCTCAAGAACAGCAACAGCAGATTTCAACAACAAACCACAATGTAAAAAATATACCAAAATGTCACCAGCAAATTCCAGTTTACATGTCTAAAACAATTTGTGCTTTTCAGAAAAAGCTAATACACACCCTGGATTTATTTTATGATTCAAAATATCTCTGCAGACGTTAATAATCTTCCATCTATTTGTCACCAAATTAAATTCAAACTTATTTCATACAAACCTTTCAAGGGTATTTTTAGGGTTTGGGCGTTTTACACCGGAATTTGCCATCATTAGACTGCATTAACATCCAGAGATAACATACATTACATTTGTATTTTCTGTCTTTTGTTAATAAAAATTAAAAAAAAAAAAAAATGACTGTCACATGATCCAAATTCTTAGAGTGATATTATAGGTGCAAAGAATAAAGATTTGTTTTTCATGTTTGCTTGTTTGTTGTTTGGCAATGAAGGGAAATAATATATTGTTGGCAGTCTGCAGAGACTAAGTCTGAAAAAAAAAACAAAACTCTATATTGGATAGAATAGGAATAAAAAAGGAGGTAGAAGGACTTTTCTTTTCTTTTCCTTTCTTTTCTTTTCTTTTGGAAAAGAAATCTGAAGTTTGAATGGACTTCAGTCAGAACATGGTATTTCCTTCTTGTTTAAGATGTTGGATGTTGCATGTTGGAATTTTTCTTCTAAGAAAAAAATCCCTTAACCTCCTAATTCTAAGAATAATTTAAGCATAAGGTGCAATAAACTCCATATGTACCATCCTCATATGTGGATACTGGTTCTCAGCAGGTTCAGAGAAATCTGAGTTGTTACTGAGCTGTGGGTAGAGCCAGGAGTGCTCCAGCTCCACACGCTGACTTTAAAAGATTAACTGATTTATGGAAGAATTTATATGTAAAATACAACTGTCAGCAAGCAATGCATTATGCCATCGCCAAACAAACATGACATAAAAGATCTGCATGTGGGGGGTGATGCAAGTTCCCACACATGCGTACTTAAACCTGCACACACATACATACACACAATCAGATGATTGAGTTCTCTTCCTTTAATAAACCACTGATTCAGCATAAGTATAACCATTGATTGGTGACTTAATTCCCAATTCAAATTATCATCCTGGGTCCCTATCCAAGGTTGACATGAGCCTTGAGCTCTGGTACGACTAAATTATACTCTGCTCCCTGTTAGCCACCCCCTCCCCACCTCTTTCCCTCTCTCACGCACACACAGACTCCCAGTTCCCCCATCTTTCTCCCCTGTATACCTCTCTCTCGGTGCAGCCCAGGTGCTGATACAAGCAGAAATCCTCCACGCCCCATCGCTCCCACAACACGTACACACTTCCAGACACACACAAACACACATACAAAGTAAGCACATATAAATACACCAGCTCACACACACACACACACACACACACACATACACCCACACACACACACACATACACACTTCCATTCACTACACCTCTTCAGAAAAGCCAAGGGGAGGCAGCATTCGTCTCCTCTCTATTTGCTGTGTTAGCATGGATGCGATATGAAACACAAGAACACACTATAGTTTTTTCTGTTAAGGGACGATGCTGCTGCTGCTGCTGCTGCTGCTGCTCTGTGCTCGTGTTGTGTGTGGGAGTGAGGAAAAATAAGAGATTATCTCTGTGATGCATTGCATAGCTGTAGTCCTAAGTCACCCAAGGTTGTGGCCCTTCTCTCTCAATGAGGATGTAGTGGCCAATAACGGCGCTTTGTCAGGCCAAAGACAGAAAGGGAGTTGAAGGAGACAGAGGAGAAAAGACCAGGCGGAGGAAGTGAGTGAAAAGTGGTAAACAAGAGAAGGGAAGCAAAAGAGGAAGAGGAGGAGTGGATTGAGTCTGCTATTGTCTCTGCTTCATCAATATCCTCTTATATAAATGTCAACTGTACCATTTCCCTCATCACTGTTTCACCACCCCACTGGCTTTATCCTCTGGTACAAGGGGAGGGACATCACTCTCTCTCATCTCTCTTTATCGTTTTTCTCCCTCCCTACTCCCTAAATCGTTTTACTCTTTCTCTCCTCTTTTCCCTTCGTTTCTCGCCACCGTGTTCCTTCCCCTCCTTCTCCTCCTCCTCCTCCTTGGTGTGCCTTCTCTCTTTATCATTCTTTATCTCTCCTTCCCTCCCTCCCTCCTGTCTCTTTTCCTCTCATGGCGATGCGTCACTAGCCTGCCCCCATGAAACAAGTCAATTTTCTGCCAGCTCGGCGGATGAATAAATCTCCCTGGCTCTGCTCAGAGCGATGGGGATATTTATCTAAGTGGAGTGTGTCCTCCTCGGCTCAACGCCACCGACTTCTCGTCTAAGGCCTCCTTTTTTTTTAACAGACGGAGGAGAAGGAGATGGAGGAAGCAATTGCTAAGGAGGGATGTGAGAGGTAAAAGAGGTAAATTAAAGCACATGAGAAGGCGGGAGGGGAAAAAGAGGAGATGTGGTTAATTGAGGGACAGAGGAGCAAATAGATGGAGGTGAAGAGAGGAGAGGAATAGGAGGTGAGTGAAATACAGGAGCTGCCTCAGACAAAGCCTATAAAGCAGCAGCAGCAGCATGGCAGAGAAGTGAGGCAGGGGCATTAGTCGAGGCAGCTCGGGTTTAAACGGCAGGAACCGGCACAGATCCGGATGAATGGCAGCCCTCCTCCTTTAGGCCATACTCATCTGTTAGGGAGAAAGAGAGAGGAGAGGGAGGAGAAAGAGAAAGAGAGAGAGAGAGGAAAGCAGGTTATTGAGCTTGCCTGTGAAAAACACAAGAAGAAGAAACAAGGGTGAAAAAAAAGAAGGACCAAAAAAAAAAAACACAAGTGTGAGATTCAATATGATGATGAAAAAGAGTGAAGGAGCCTGGCGTGGCAGGCAGCAGTAACAGAAAGCAGATGCTGTGTTTGCACTGATTAGCACGATAATCAGCACTGGGGTGAATTTGTCTGGGCTCGACTCAGATCTCTTACATTTTTAATGCAATGTTGTCTTTTGCAGTGTAACAAGTCCAAAGATTTAAAAAGCTTTGGGCAGCAGCGGGGTATTTGGAGGGAGGAGGGGGGTCTTACTAGCTACTTGCCACAGCATTAAAGAAAAGTAAATAGCTGTTGTGTCTCATTACCATTCATTTTTAAAAGGGACTGTTAGTATAATGAATGCCTGTGCTATTTTCTCGGGGTCCTCCTCCTCTTTCAGTATTAAGAAGAATAATACTATCTTTCACTCCAGATGAAGTGCGAGCAAATATTTCCTTTGCAATTAAAATGGTCAATTTTGCTTATGCACAACAGGCACCGTATAACACCAAGTTTTGGACTTAATTACCTACAATAACAGTGTGATATATTGCATATACGGTTCTTTGCAGGAGAGCATGATATGAAACAAGACGCTTTTAATAAACTCATAAAGACAAGCCCAGGCCCTGTGGAGCACATAAAGTGTGTGAGTGGGAGTGTGTGTGTTTGTGAGAGTGTGCAGTCTTTAATTTGTTCACACACAAAAAGACTCCGGGACAAGAGATAGTTACTTAAACACAGAAAATGACACAAAAAGGTGATTTTTGATTTGGAAACAAGCTCTCTGTTCACAGTGGCCATTGTAAAACGTACAGCTTTAAAGTGTAGTCGAACCAGATAGATCCATTTGTTCGGGGAAACACTGACATGTTTTTCAATTATATCAGGGTTAAAGGTTGAGATCCTACTTCATCCTTCTCGCCTCAGGTTCTCTGTTGTTTATGTTATCACCAATGGTTATTACTGTTAACACTTTTATGGAGGACGCCATCAAATCCTTTTAAACCGGTTTTTAAAATTAGTGCTGATGCTGTTGAATTGGCAACAGCAAGTGCTGATTTAAGTTTCTGTTTCACATAAATTTCTTTTTTTTTCTACGCAAGTCTTAAAAGGGTTAGTTCAGCCAAATTACAAAATGACAAACATAATTTCCCAAATGAGCACACACGCTGATTTGGTTTAATTTGTCCAGGCCTCAGGAAATCTGATTTTAAAATGCCTCAACAACAATAAAATAAAAGTGAGTGGAGCGCTGAGGACAAACTACATTTAAAACATTTATCAGCTCTATGACTTTCTTTAATAGTGTGCAGGATATTTGTCTCAATTGGAAAAAATTAACTGAGACTAATTTCAAATAAGGAAATAGTCCCTTTTGTAACAAAGGCCAACATCTTTATTTGCATGGAAAGAAACCTCTGGAGATTCTTTTCCATTTATTTATTTGTTTATTTTAGTTGATGTGAGCATTTCGTTTTTACACACACACATAAAATATAATTTACTACACACAGTCAGCACATACGTGTGTGTTTGCAGCACATTTAAGATGATACGTGTTTAAGACAGCGCTATAGGTTGCCATGTGTAATATTTATGTTGTCACTACATTAGCATGATGAATGCAGACACTTTTCATTAGAGACAAATGAAAGCTATTCTGACACAATTATGGAAAAAACAATAACAGCGCTGTGTGAGCCATTTCATGATTGATAATACTGCAGGGGGGGATTCAGTGGTGTTGGGCTTAACCAGGCTTTCCCCGAGGGGTTTTCCCTTGGCATTAGTCAGACAAATCCCTTTGTCAACCTCTCCCCTCGCCATTTTTATTCATAAGCATTTGGCCCTAAGAAAGACATCAAACCAAGAATACAACGAGAGGTCAACATCGTCTTTGCACAATGTTAACCTCTGCATTGATGAAGCTAATTCACATTTCCTCAGTCCAGCCTACAGGGGTTCAGGAGAAGAGGGGGAGGAGGAGCCGAGGGAGGCGGCGGGCTGTGTGTGCACGTATACATACATACATGCATGTGTGTGTGGGTGAGTGTGTGTCTGCCTGTGCCTCTGTGTGTGTCAGCAGCCACTTTGTAGTGTGTGTCTCCCTCTTGACCTGGGCCCCTCCACATGGGGTTTGTATTGATAGCGTTTGCTGAAAGGAGGGGAAAGTGAATGTTGTCCGAGCTCATTCGAATGACAATAGGGGCATATGGTTGTGTGTGTGTTAGTGTATGGTCATGGCAGCCACCATATTCCTCTGTGCAGGGTTGCCAGGTGCTTCATGAACGGACCCACTGAGAGTCGACAAATCATACACAAATGCAGCAGGCTGGCTCGTGGCTCCTCTGCCCATCAGGGGGCTCTTTGTCTGCTTTTTCCTGTGTGTTCTCTTTTATCTCTACTCTCTCTCCTGTGAATCTCTCATCAGTTTTATACAGTGTACAATAACAACCAAATCATTAAAAAGAGAAATAATATCAGACATGAATGTCAAGGAAATGAGTGATTGATCATCTGTTATCCAACAGCAAAACTTTGTTTATCCCCCTAATCAGGGTCCCCCACTTTGATCACTGTCAAAGCCCCACTGAGAACAAGGGAATAAAGATAACCTGATGTAGTTGCATCCCCTCCCACACAAAGGCACTTCTTCTGTCATGAATAGTCAGCTCCACCCTAATGACTATTCAATACAGTCTGCAGGCTGCAGATGAACGGCCAATCCACAGCAGCATCTGCTGCGGGCCTAACTCGCCAGACGCCAGCCTTGTAAGAGGGCCATTGCAGGCTAATTGAAAGACAGAGGCCATCTCTCAAAGAGAATGTTTGTGTGTGTGTGTTCATGTTTGTGTTAAGAGGGAGACATGATGGAAAGAAGAGAAGAGAGAGGGAGAAGAGAAAAGAGGGGGAAGTAGTTGTCAAAGGATACTGAGGATGAGAAACAGGGAATGAGGAAACGAAGGAGAGACATTCCTCTCCTCACAGAAAGAACAGCTGACCTGTCAGTATTGGTTCCCATGCGGCCATATTGGAAAAGCCCCTATGGGCATTGAATTAACACAACCCAAACCCACTTCATGTAATTAGAGTGGCCTGGTGCTCTTATCTTATTTAAATACATGTGTGAATGATATAAGCCTGGATTTAGTTATGAAAGGCAAACACTAGACGTACCTACATGCACCATTAAAGCTCCTCATTGAGCTCTTTAATTCTTGAACTGATCAAATCAAATCTTGTAATAAATCCCCACTGGTGAAGGATTGGAAATTGTTTATTTAAACAGTAAGTAATAGGTAGTAAAAATGCAGTTGTATAAATAATTGTATTCACAAATACTTGACACAAATGCAGCTGGTTATTTATACTTCTGAATGTCACAAATGAGATTTTCTGTTGTTTTCACCTCAAGGTGTCTTCATCCTCCCTTGTAAGTCTTTGCATCAAATAAAAAAATAAAAAAAACAACCTTCACAAACGAAAACTAAAGGATTGCTGTCATAATTCTCCTCAGTTCTCCTCCGGCAGTTTTTATTACCAAAGGCAGTGAATAATCTTTTCCATCCTGGCCATCCCAAATAACACAATCCTTCAGCATCACTGCTTACTGTGTTTTATGGTGAAGTATAGATGAGAAAGGAAGAACATTCAAATGAAGCACTATCTGATGCAGCTCTATGGCAGTTATAGTGCCACAAGGCGATTCATCAGCAGCCTACAAATATAGGGAAGCAATGTGTAAAGCATGTGGAACCTGCTGTTGAAAAAAAAAATTAACTTTGGTGTTGTGTTTTCTGATAGAAACCGTGAAGCCCACTGCAGCGTTCAGAGGTCTGCAGCTGGCATGGATTCACTCAGCCTCACATTCTGATGGTGATGGTCGCATATGTGCAGTTTCAAACTGTGCTTTCTGTAAATTAGGAATGCTTATGTTCAATCTGCGCCAACAACAAGTGTACAGGCCCCAAACCACACCAGTATGATCAGAAGGCGTGCAGCCAGTATGTCGCTGGCTGGCAGAACAGTGTGAGTGCACGGAGCAACTGTTCCACCAGGTACAGGACACTGTAAACCATCTAACTGGGTAAAGGTTCAGGTTTTATTGTCATTGTAAGGGGGAAAAAATTATGTTGGCACACATTAAAACATCAGTGTCAAACTATTTATTGTGTGAATGGTTCTTTATGGCGTCCATGTGGAGTATATTTTTGCATTACTACAGCCAGAGACCCATGAAAAGGTTTCTTAAAGGAGAGGAACACTGCATTATGCTCTCCCCATGGGGTAACTTCTGCGCTTCTTGTGTTTCTTGGGAGACTGTGCACCTGTTTTTTTTTTTTTTTTTGCTTTTTCTTGCATGGGGATAATATCAAGACTTACATTTTACTGACTATTATGTTGAGCTCTTTTTTTTCCATGCTTTTTTGTTATTGTTGAAGTAGGAGTGTTTTTTTTTTCTTTTGTAAAATTACAATTTCTTCTCATTTAGATGGCTGATAAATGCCTGTCATATCTAAAAGACAATGTCACAAATCATAAATAAACAAACAGGAATAACATAAATACTCACTTATATGGCTAGCTAACACAGGGCTAAAAGATATGGAAAAAATGTAAAATAAAATAAATAAATAAATAAATAAATAGTTCAATCCAAAATCAAAAACCAGATGATTATTTTAAAGTTTTAAAATCGTTTCATCCTTAGAATACATCCTAAATCTAGAGGTTTAATATTCAAAGCAATAAAAGTGACGAAATGTTTGTTCACCGTCAAAATGCATGTGAGTAAAGGAATTTTGTGTTTCATTTCACACTTTAAATTAAATAAATGCTAAAGACAAAAAACAGGGCAATCATAGCCACTCATAAGGAAATAATCATAATATTAACAAGCTTTCTTGTTGGTTTTAAAAAGTCCACCTCTAATATTTCTGCTTCTTCGTTCAGTTAACATCCGTATTTTGTACTGAAATGTTTTTAATATTTTAACAGTTTCATTTAATGATAATTTGTCCCTCTTTCAGGACTTTCCATGCGCTTAATTCCAGCTGAATGTCATTTTTATTCACTACATAAATTGTTTACATTCATTAAGAGCAAATAAAAATCTAAATCTTAAAATCAGTATCTCACAATTTTGGCACTTCTACTTGACAGGGACAGATTCTTCTTTTCTTTTTTTTTTTTTTTGTCTTTGTGATTTGGATGAGGTGCTCCTTTAACAGGACCCCTACCAAAGTCAGAACAAAGAGTCCTCAGTCTTGACAAAAGCAGTTTGCTGAGCTGCACAGTGCAGTCCACGTGTATCCCGGTGATAATGGTGCAGCTTATGATCCGCTCCTCCACTGGCACTGGACTGCGAGGCAGGGAAAGCCAGGCCGTCAGGGATTTGTCAGAGGCCTGTTATTACATCTCCAGTCACATAAAATATGGCTGCATCTCCAGAGATCCAACTGCCAGATAAATCCACTCTCCTCCAACCAGACTGGGCCCTGCTGATGAAACCATCCAATGGTGTACCTCAGCCAGTGACCTCTGGTAATGACGTGTGATTTATACAGTACATGTTTTACACAGAGACACATCCAGGCTAGGCTATCTCTCTCTCTCTCTCTCTCTCTCTCTCTCTCTCTCTCTCTCTCTCTCTCTCTCTCTCTCTCT
>JAPQRP010000001.1:18456831-18471696 GCA_037367295.1 Apogon hyalosoma | reverse complement strand
TCTCTCTCTCTCTCTCTCTCTCTCTCTCTCTCTCTCTCTCTCTCTCTCTCTCTCTCGCTCTCTCTCTCTCTCTCTCTGTCTCTCTCTCTCTCTCTCTCTCTCTCTCTCTCTTGCTCCCTCTCTCTATATATCTATATCTGGTGTCATGTGAGATAACAGGCCTTTGGGAGAGAGGGGAGACATGACACCCATCTTTGGGGTCCTGCAAAATGGCTACAATGTGGATAGTTTCCCCTGCAGCTGTCTAATCGCAGTCTAAGCCTGCAGTGAGCACTGTGTCGCCTCCTGCATGAGGTCACTAACACATATTGCAGGATGGCACTTTAAGCTAACAGACCACAGTGTGGAAGGCCTAAATCAACACCTGGTTGGGAAGAAAACGCTGCACTTGTTTTGTGCAAACGCATTTATGAACGTCCATGAAGTGGGAGATTACAGGAGCATTGTAAAATACTGTGAATACGATCAGGGTAAGCCAGAGACTTTTAGGGTGTTATTACAGCACCGGTTCCTCAACATTTCAAGCAAATCCAGACCTCAAACCTTTGGCATGAACGCAGCAGCATTCATCAGACAAGAGACCTTAACAGTATGGGAGTAAATATTGTATCAGTGAGGACCACTTTCCCAAACGGTCAGGGGGGTGTTGCTGGTTGTCCCCTGCACAGGAACGTCCACAGTCTAGTAGCTGAGGAGATTAAGTTCTCCGGGTAAAGGAGGGGCAGTGTTGTTGACCTTGGCAAGCCAGATGCAGAGAAGATGACACACCGCTACAAATATCTGTCTTTAATAAACAGGCTGACAAAACACTGAGTGAGCACTGTGGTCCTCCACAGCTCAAATGGATGAGATGTTTCAAGAAAAGAGAAGGAATCGTGTACACAGACATCCACTAATGTGTGCTGTTTAATGAGTTCAAATATTACAGAATTTATATTAATACATGTGCTTCAATGGCTACCTCTGTCATTTAACATTATAATTATTATTGTTATGTGTTTCTATATTCAGTCATGAACTTATCAAACAATATTCCCTTTAGATGAGAAATGTCCTTTTTAAAATTATTTTACACTTTATCTTTAAACACATGCAAACAATATAAAATCAAACAACATGTTACTCTGATAAACATTATTATAATTAATGTTTTATTTATTTCTATGATCTGTTTTTCAATATAACTTCAGTGCAATTACATAACAAATTTATTTACCAGTTTTAGAAATTAAAAAAAAAATAAAATAAAATAAACATTTACAACCTCGAGACAGAAACTGGCAAATGTGGGGGAAATTATGGACAAAAGTAGCTGATTATATTTCAAGCAGACGTTAAACACACAGTTACTTGAAATCAGATCTCACCCCCCACCAGCAGCAGATATAAACTGGCCTTAAAAGTGTCTGAGTACCTTTTTTTTTTTTTTTTTAACCCCCTTCGTAACCTGATTAAATTAGACTGCACAATAAGAGTAAACTCAGATTTTTTAGAAAGTGAAGGAAAAAATAAATAAAGATCTCTGTCCACAATTATCTATAATTTTTTTTGTATATAGGCCTATCTGTGCGAGAGGATGTGTTTCCAAAATTCAACAGAATAATACAGGGAAGCTTCTTAAACTACAGGTGTCATAAATATATCTATATATAAAATAAAATAAATAAGTAGTAAAAAAAAAAAAAAAAACAAAAAAAAGCGGGGGTCAAAAGAATACAGTACGTCTTCTAAAATTATCTTTGGATACTTTTTTTTTTTTTTTTTTGCGTTAGCAGTAATTTACCGACTGATTATCTGATGCCAATGGAAAAAACATGGCAGAATCACTGAAATAACTAAATAAAACGCAGCCATGCTTAGATTATAACCCCCACCCCCTTCCATCATCATCATCATCAACATCATCATCATCATCAACATCATCATCATTATTTGTTTTCACTGGTTTGACTCACATTTGAGCAATATTGAATTTGAATATTTACATTCGTTATTGAGGTAAAATAAATAGAAGAGAAGTAGCAATAACAACAACAGCAAAAAACAACAAATAGTAATAATAATAATAAAAATAATAATAGTAATAATAGTAATAATAATAATAATAATAGATGTTCCTTGTTTATAAAATTATAAACGCTATATACTACTGTTATTATAACGTGAAAAGAAAACAGACTTAAAACGAAAATCTATTTATTTCCATCTACAAAAACACAAGGAAATGTTAATTTTGATTACGCAAAAAAAAAAAAAAGTCATTCTTATCCCTGTGCGTAAAAAACGCTTAATGCAAACAGCTCGTCGTCATTTGTTAGAAAAAACATCAAAATAAAGCCATCATGTCAAACCTGCAGCGCGCATGGAAATTTGAAAGGAGATGAAATATTTCTCGGATGATCTAAAAGGAGCCCTTTCGCCTGAGTTATGGGCCCGGGTTTGGCGTTGCTTAGAGGGATGCATGGTGCTCCTTCTCTCCCGCCCCAGAGGAGGAATCATCAGAGCTGATATATAGCCCAGCTCTACATTACCTTTACAAAACAAAGGATCATCCACGCTTTTGGTCGGGGAAAAAATCCTTGTGACTATAGCTTAACACCTAAATTAAGACCTAAAATAACTTCTGCACTGTCGACTTTTCTTTTTCACATCATCCACATAATCCAAATACTTTTTTTTAAATACAGGCGCTACAGGAAAAGAGCAACTTCTGCTGAGCCAACCCTCAAGTTTTACGCGTAAAATGCTTAAATAAGCTACACGAATGGTGATTTCTCTCCCTCTCTTCCCTCCATCTCCTTCTTTCTCTCTCTCCTTCTCTCTGCTTCCCATCATTTACCCCACATACCTATTCTGGTATCTCACCACACGACTAAATTAGACCAAAGATGATAAGAGCACAAAGCATTATAATTCCGCCGGGCTCCTCCTCCTTCCAGCCATGCGTCCTAATTAATGGGACACCCCCAGTCGCAAAAAGCCCCGCACTGGACTGCAACATAGTCAAAGAGTGAAAGGGAAGAGGGCGAAAGTGCCACTGGAGATAATTGATTACCTACCAATCAATGATAACTTGTTAGTAATCGTCAACTCTTTGGACCTCGCCATTTTCAGGGAGGCATCTCACTCCTCCGGACTTGCTGCTCCCAAGGATCGACACTTTGAAGGCATCCCATTTTGGAATAAGATTTTCTTTTCTTCATTCGTTCCTGCGTTTTAACTTGTAACTGTTATGTGACTTTTTGCTCGCTGTAGCCTCACTTTGTTTTTTTTTAATCGCTGATATTTCATCGAACTCCTCTCTATATAGGCTATATATATAAATAAAGTCTGCGTACAACCAATGATGACATCCAAAGAAGTGGCCAAATGTGATGCAGCGGAAAATAGGAGGCGAAGCCCGCTGGACCATTTGCCGCCTCCTGCCAACTCCAACAAGCCGCTGACCCCTTTCAGCATCGAGGACATCCTGAACAAACCTTCTGTGAAACGAAGTTACACAATCTGTGGCACAGCTCATCTCATTTCGTCCTCCGAGAAGCACCGTCCGTCCAGCATCCCCCTGTCCAGCCGGGCTCTCCTCACCCAGACCTCTCCGCTCTGCGCCCTGGAGGAGCTGGCCAGCAAGACATTCAAGGGGCTCGAAGTCAGCGTTTTACAGGCAGCCGAAGGTAAATGTTGATCCCAGGCGATCAAATCAAATAAAACCTTTTCAAATTCGATAGTAGGCATCATTCAGTTAATTGTCCAATTGCCTGTGCTTCATAAAAACGTTACTATAGTGCATTTTGTACTCTCGCATGTAATGAATTTTGTTCGGCATGCTTTTTTTTTCTTCTTCTTTTTTTTTTTTTTTTTTTTTACAGCTAGGGTTGAAATATTCCTGTAAAATACACTTTTATCGAATATAGACAATTAACGTAATTTTCTGGGCAGTTTCTCGTTGAAGCGTTTTTCTGTATTATCAAGGCCTAATGTGTCTGGTGCTCCACATTTCCCACTGGTGTATGTGTGGTATTCTTGTAATATTCCCACCAGGGTTAAACCCTTTACTGTCGCACAGCAGATATGACTTGCATTGGTATATTTGCGCTAGGATGACTTTTACGCGCACACGGCGGCGGCAGATGCAGCTCTGCACCTGCACAAATCCGTGTTTCTGACGCAGCCTCCGTCTCTCCCTCACAGGCCGGGACGGGATGACCCTGTTCGGCCAGAGAAGCACCCCGAAGAAGCGTCGGAAGTCTCGGACAGCGTTCACGAATCACCAAATCTACGAGCTGGAGAAGCGCTTCCTGTACCAGAAGTACCTGTCCCCCGCCGACCGGGACCAGATCGCGCAGCAGCTGGGCCTGACGAACGCGCAGGTCATCACGTGGTTTCAGAACCGGAGGGCCAAGCTAAAACGGGACCTGGAGGAGATGAAGGCCGACGTGGAATCGGCAAAGGCCGTCGGTCAGGTCCCCTTGGACAAGCTCGCCAAGCTGGCGGACCTGGAGAAATGCGCCAACGGCACGCTGGGCCACCCGCGAGCCGAGTCCCCCGCGCGGTGCGGCCAGCAGGAGCTCGAGCTCGCACAGAAACTGCGGTCGTCGCCGCTGTCTCCATTCTCAGACCACACAACTAGTAAAGAGTGCTCAGAGGACGAGGATGTGGAGATTGATGTGGATGACTGATAACGCTGCGTGGGACTGGAGAGGAAACATAAAAGACGATTTTAAAAAAACTCCCTGCCGAGGACTTGTAACTTACTGCTTATATTGTATACCATATCTCAGAACATGTACCAAAATGTAATGACTTTTATATCGGCACAGATAGACCTATTCATAGTAAAGCATGAACGCAGAACAAGAAATATGCAGTGGTATTTTACAATGTATTCGTTAGCAAACGGTTACTTCTTGCAATCAGAGCAATATGATCTAAAATGACATGAGTAACTTATTATTTTTTTACACTATAGGCCAACAACATGCACACGTACACGCACACGCACGCACACACACACATAAATACACACCTGTCCCATTGCATTACACAAGGCCTATCCTCACACACACCATGATGAAAGTGCTCCAGTTGTTTTCCATATTTTTGCATGTAAATGCGTGATTTGATTTGTGGTCATTATGTATTTATTTTTACTCTATTTTAATTTAAACTGTTTTGTGTTCTTTGAGCCAAATCGCCATTGTGTCACTCACTCAGTCACTGCCGGCTCTCCTCCTCCTCCTCCTCCTCCTCCTCCTCCTCCTCCTCCTCCTCTTCATCATCATCTGGAACTCTGTTGACTTCAGTTCATGGTTTTGCGTCCCGATGCTGCAGTGCATGATGATGACGACGATGATGATGTTGATGATAGGAAATGGAAAAAAAAAAAATCGGTCATTCACTCTTATTATGCGTTTTATGGGAATGCTTAAAGGATGGCGAGAAACAAAAATGAATATTGCGGTGATTTTGACAGCTATAGGCTACTTTTTAGATTTATTGTTTGGATACAATAGATTTACAGTTATAAATTTGTTATGTTTTGTACACCTGTAAGTGCCTTTCTAAAATCAGGACATTATTTGAAAACCAATGCACAGACTGTAATGTATATAGGCTACTATGGGAATAAAATGGCTTTTCTGGATATTTCTTTTATGTTGTAATTCTTGAATTAATTTCAGCATCTTTATATAATAGCTGGTCTTGTTGTAGGCAAAAATATATCTATTTTAATCCACGCTCTCTTTGCCAAATCTGGGCGTGTAAGCCGATCAAAAGCGGCCTATTTAGAGCTGACTCTCAGTTATTATACTCCACTATTTGGTTCCTTTTGTGTCTTTTTCTTACTAAGGATGCTCTAAACATTTAGTGGCCCGGAATCTCTCATGCCCTTTCAGATCCTTTAAATGCGTATCGTGGCTTATTGACCCTCAGACGTGTTTCCCCATTCGTGGCAAAAATTTATGTGAGAAACACAAATCTGGTCCCGGGGAAAAAAAAGAGGAGGATGCCACAAAAACACAAAGTTTTGGGCCAGTTTTTCTCCGGGCCTTTATAGACCTTTTTTGTTCTGCGGGACTGGGCCGTAATTTTGTGCGTAAAGCATGAAAAGTGGGGACAAATGAGCAGCAGTTCCCTGATGGGACGAGTCACAAAGGAGCAGGGCCGCACCCCCGCAGGCACCAATACTGAGACAAGTGTGTCCCACCGCACAAAAAGGACGCAAACGTTTGGAGGCCATATGGTTTTTGAAATTTCCTCACAATTTCAGACAATTTGATGGATTGAGTTAACCCTCCTTTTAAACAGTTTAAGTCAGTGCGAACAAAGGCCATAATGCCTACATAGACTCTCCCCTCATGAGGGCATCTGCGGCTGTTAATGTCTGGCCCTTTTCTTTGGCCTGGCGTTCAGAACAAGTCAATGAATTACAATGAAACTGCCCCTTTTTGTGTGAGCCGCTTTTTAGCCCCGGAATAATATGTTTGACTTCTGTCCAAGATCGTTTTCTAAACAAGAAATGGATTTTGTCGAAAGTGTTTTTAATGTTAAGTAGGGAGCCATAAAGAGTTTAGACTGTGACATTTATGCCAAAGTCTGGTTAGGGGAGTCTTTTGTTTGTTTTCTTCTCATCTCTTTTTATTTTTTCCTCCTCCTTCTTCTTCTTTTTCTTCTGCCTCTTTATTTCTTTTTGTCTTTAAGGAGTTTAATGAAGCTGAAAACATGGCGATGTGAGAAAAAGAGAGAGAGAGAGAGAGTGTCCAGAAAAGGGACTCAAAGGCGTTTAACCCTCTTTGTTCACAGAAATGATAAGTGGGGCTGTCTTCTTCTGACTTGTTTTATAGTGTTTGCTTAATTCTATTTTATTTTTTTTAAATCCATGACCGGGTTTATAGACCGGTAAGCACTTTATCTGATAGAAAGGTCATTAACCCAAATAATATATGAATAAATATGGTATATTCATGTGTAAATACCTCATTTAAAGACAGAAATTGAACTCAAAGTCTAAATGTAAGCATGTGCATTTAAGTCTTATTTTTAAAACCTGGTTCTTAATTTCCAGGTTATTAAAGTATTCGGGCTCTTGAAGTTATAAGCTTTATGCGTGTGTGTGAACGTGTGTGTGTGTCCTTCCTCACTCTATATATTCTAAATCCTCTGAATCAAACATATTTATGAAGGGAGAGAATGTTAAGGCACAGCCTAAGTTTATGGATTTCACTTGCTTATTTTATGAGGGGTTGTCAGGCGAGCTCGGTGATAAGTAATACTACAGTCTGAGGGACCACTTCGTGGTAATTAATCTGGAGGTCTTAAGTGTATTTCAGTATTTCACTTCAAGATGGAAAAAATCACTACTTCAATCGTCCGGAAAATTGAAGTTTGATGCATGAGTCCCTACTGAAACAATGGTACAGCCCTCTCTCTTTTTCATTTCTACCCCTCCCCTCTTTTTTCTAACCTTTTCTCCCTTTATTCTCTATATTATCACCATCTCGCTCTCTCTCTCTCTCTCTCTCTCTCTCTCTCTCTCTCTCTCTCTCTCTGTTTATTAAATTTGCTTGTAGTAGTAAACTGTCTCAGGTGCAAAGTGAAAATTTATATTTCAGACATAGATCCAAAGACAGCATTTAAATGAATTAATTAGTTTAATATTTCCACTCAGACAGGAGAATGAAAATACTCTGTGTACCTCAAGTCACAATTTACTCACATATAAATGAGTATTATCATTAAAAATTAGTATTTGTAGTATTAGTTTGTAAACGGATCTGTAAATGACTTTAAATTTGCTTGCAGTTTAAATCACTCTATATATCTAAATAGAGCCGAATTGTGGAGTTTTAATCATAGCCTTCCTGTGGAGCCAGTTAATACTTCAAACTTCAATTTTACGGGCGATTGAACTAAGCATGTTCCTGACAGAATTGATGTATGTATTAATTTCCTTTAACTGTTGATTAATTAGGCTGTGCTGAAGGCTCAAAATGGAACCGTTTGTTAGGAAATTTGCATATTAATCAAATTCTAGTTGATCATTCAAATAATCTATAGGCTATGTGATTTTTTTTAAGGGGCTATAGCTTGAGAAAAAAAAAATAGGCTACACCAGGAAAACCAGGAGAAATATTCCCTCAGTCTACTGATGCTGCTGCCTCTGCATGGA
Source organism: Apogon hyalosoma (assembly GCA_037367295.1). Lineage (NCBI taxonomy): Eukaryota > Metazoa > Chordata > Actinopteri > Kurtiformes > Apogonidae > Apogon > Apogon hyalosoma. The sequence continues at coordinate 18,463,529 of JAPQRP010000001.1, read as the reverse complement.
TTCACATCAAACACAGATCAGTTTAATTTTGTTGAATATCAATATGATTCCACCCAAATGCAATATGTGCTGTATGGCTTAAACATAAAAAAAAAAAAAAAAAAAGAGGAGAAACTTGTATTTGTATGTATGTTCTACATTGTATAGCTTAAAGGTGAGAAGAAAAATAAAATAAGTCATGATGTGTGACATGAGTGATCTGGCTCAGTAATAAGGTCTTGAGGATAAAGTGTATGTTGGAGTTCAGAGTTTAGAGAATGATAAATAATAAAAGAGAAAATGGAGCAGAAAGAGGAGGGATTAGTTTATGTGTGTTGAAATAGACTATAGCGTCCCTTGTGTTACAGGAATGGTTGTAGTCTCTGATACACTACTGTTGTTACAAATAAAATGCCATAATTATAGGTTGAAAGGTGTATTCAAGCAACAATTTTATAAAGATATTCATATTATCCATAGAATACCTCATATAATCACCTGAGCAAGATCTAGATCCAAATCTGCACAACATAAAATAGAAATATTACAAAGGTCGGTAAATCAGTTGTACATCGAAATTACAGAAATACGGAGGAAGATGGAGTGGAAAAGGTAAAAAAAATAAAGGAGTTGTTAACTGAAAGGTGTGCTGCTATGGAGATAGAGATGAACAGAGACACCTGCTGGTGTTCACAGGACAGTGGACTTCACCACACTGAGCTCGAGAAAGCCATGAGTCTGAGTGTCAGAGGCTTCATACAGTTGTGTGTTCCTGTGTCCTGAGGGTTATTTGTCCAGTCCTCACAGGTAAAGGATCAGCACTTCGAGGCCGAATAGGAATAACAGTGACAGACTGTCTCTGCTCTGTAAATAACTGCTGTTACACTCATTGGACAGTCAGTAACAGTGGCCTAATGTTAAGAAGTTTTACCCTTATCTTTAGTTACTTACATTTAACCTACATGTGCCAAGCAGAGCAAAAGTTATTTTAGGCCTATGTTTTTGTCCTCATTTAAACAGACAGTATACAGACATACAGTGTTTTAGTGGAGAACCGTACCGTAGTATATACCGTACAGGAGCTGTGTGTAAATTTTGTAACTCATGTTTACCCAAGTAAGGTATTATGCTCAGTTCACAGATACAATATGTTACCAAACTATTTTTTTTTAATTTTATACCTCACTCCTATAATTTAAAGATAAATACTATATTTTTTACTCCATTATATTTGATGCTCAGCTACTTGTAACTTAAAAAAAACAGAACAGCATACACTGTTGCCCATAAAGTTGGATGAAAATATTTGTACCTCCTCTTATAACATGAGTGTGACAACGTGATTTATACTTGATAGATAAAATGTAACTGGGATTCAGTATGTAATCGATGTACCTGGTCAAGGGTGATATTACTGATGTGTATAAATGGGAATAAAAAGAGGAATGTGTCTGAAAACAATATTGTTTCAACTTTATGGGCAACAGTGTACCACTAATCTACCCAGTAAAAAGTGTATAAAATTCACAAATCCTCACTGATGAACCCATATTTAAATGTTTTTTGTTTGTTTGTTTTTTTTTACATGTAGGTTAATTGCAGCTATATTAAGACAGTTGTTGTAATTGTATCCTGTGATCAGGCTCTTGCCATCAATAAAAAAATAACTCCAGCATAATTATCTGAATTCTTCATGATGTCTGCATTCCTTCAGTGAGGGATACATGTTCAAAGTATAGGTCAGCAATTTTTTTATATAGTTGTTTGAAAATGATATTTCAGCAACATGTTTATTATTATTATTATTATTATTATTAAATTGTGACAGCTTGTGAAGTGCATGGTACTCAGTTTTATTACTGTAGAGTACTTGAGCTCAACACAAACCTCATACTACAAAGTATGTTTTAATCCTATTTCTTGTTTTTCTTGACCTTAAATATATTTCTGAGTTTAATTAAGGTTAATTATTCCCCTTATGGCATTATTATAGCATCAACAGGTAGGTTTTAGGCCATGGTTATTATTGAAGGTGAAATAACACATCATGTTTTCATATGCTTGATGAGACAAAATTTGTCACATTACCTACATATTAAAGCTTTGTTTATTTATTGCTAACATCAACAGTTCTGGGGATTGACCATTCTGACATTCTAAAAAGGCCTACTATTAAACAGAATTTGGGGGATTTGCATCAATTTGATTTCTGCACATAAATCACTTTAAATTGTTTTCCTAACAATTCTTTATTTAACTAATGAACTGTAACAAATCAACAAGACAACACAGGAACACAGACATAAGGAAAGTACAGCAGATAATGAAAAATATAAATTCAGAAAATAAATAAATAAATAAACACATTATTATTATTGTTAATAACAATAATAATAATAATAATAATAAATAGAAAAAAGAAGAAGAAAAAACTAAATACCTTCAAAAATATAGCAAACATTCAGTATTTTGACAGATTTATTATTATCTGGCAAAGAAATAGACACAGAAAATTCCATTTTCTTCATAAACAAAGATAATTGAGGCTTTTTTTTGTTTAAGAATTTATATTTATGAATATAATCATATAATATATTGTGAAATTTGGCAATGAAGCATATCAAAATGAAAAAAAAAAAGAAAAGAAAAAGTAGACATTTGTGTCTTTCTAAGTACAATCAAAATAACCAAAAACCAGGCCCTGTCTATGCATGGCCCCTATGTGATGTCACAGGAAATATGTCATGTGACTTCCACAGTTAGGGCTCCTGTTTTCTTTGACTTTGTTGTTTTCTTATTTTGTCCTGTTCACTTGAGGTCCTAATATTACCTGAACAAATCATAGTTATAAGCAGAAAAACTGATCCAAATAATATTCTATACTAACACACCGAAAGAGAGCAATTTGGTATAATCCTCATTATACTTTTGAGTACTTTTCTATTTTATTCTGTATTTTAACCCTCAGAAACCTAGCAGAGTTTTTGTGATCCTAATCTGTTCTAGTTGTTGTTTTTAGTAGGCCTATTATTTAGTATTTCTACAGTATCAGTCAGCATTGGAAGTCAAATATCATGTGATTCAGGAGACTGATAGTTTGATCAGGTTAATTTTAAGACAAAATTTTTAGTTTTAGACTTATAAATGATTTTTATGAAGATCTGAACACATCCATATGGAACCTCTAAATTGCCAAATAAAATATATGTAATACAACTTTATTTATTTATTTCTACTGCTTAAGTCGTGGTTCTGGGTAATTCTGCTCCTCTTCAGGGTTATCGTTTCAGAACTGCGTTGCCCAACGCTCATTTAAGACGTTCCTAGTTGGAAACGCTCTGCGCGGTGGCGTTTGCGCAGTGTTGCGCAGCATTAGTGCTACTCAATACTGTTTCTGTCGCGGACGTGACGTCATCAATGTTGGCGGTATTTTGAAAAGGAAGCGGTGGTTTGTGTTGTTGTCAGCGAAGTTGAAAAGAGGATAAAATTGAACAAGAACATGGTAAGAATGTACTTCGTCGAACTCATTATTGCGTGTAGAATGTAGAAACCTTACCATTTTGCTCCTTGTGTACTCGTTTATTACATAGAATGTCGCCCCCGCTAAGATAAGATAGCTTATGTTAGTTCAGCTTTCCATTTCTCAGCCATTAGCTTCTCTGACTGGTTTTAAAAGTCTCAAAAATCACCCAGACCCACATGAGACACTCACCCCCCGTGTTTGTGTGTTCAGGCGGCGGCAGAGCTGTCAGAGGCCGCTCATACGGAGCTGCTGGACCGCTGTGAGGATCAGTTTGCTCAGCTTGAGAAGGTAAAGCTGTGCTTCAGTCTGACGAGACAGACTTTGGGTTAGAAGACAAGTACAAACGGAACACTGTGTATCTGTGTTGCAGTTCCAGAATGAGATCATACTGAGCGAACCAGACTTGTGTGAAAATCCACAAGAACAGGTGAGATACTTTTATCAGTTTGTATCTGGAGTTTTCAGGTATTTTATTGTTAAATCATCAATCATTAAGCTTTTTTAATGTGTGCAATTGTGATTATTCATCTTTGATAGGCGGTAAATAGACTGATCGCCACAGAAGCTGAACTGAAGCAGTGGCTGACAATGGAGCCAAAGTGTAAGTCCTTTCCACCAACAGTAGACAAAATAATTAGTAGGATAAACCCTGTAACCTCAATGGACTATACTTCCTTTTATAACCATGAATTTCATGGTTAGGAATACAGTTTGACATTTATTTAAAGTATATGAAGTATTTTTTCCTCCTAATTCTGAAAAAGCGTAAATCCTTGATAAACTGTTAACAGGGCTTACTTATTTTAACATGCAGCCATGCATACATTGATTGCACATAAAGATTTCATTGGTGGCAAGGTCTACTTTTTGGATGTTTACTTGTTAAAAAAGAAAAAAGACAGCAGATGGCTTTCATGATGTGTAAAAGAAGGCATCTTTCTCATTCTGACCAGATATATGGATGTTTGTCTCTTTATTCCATCTGAGCAGGAGCTGTGTGTCACAACCTGTAGTAAAATCCACAAATGAGAAGCATATTCTGAATATGATGTAGCCTATACATGTTAAGAACAATCAACAATCCTCATAAAACTGAAATATTTCTATATCCCATGTGTCTCAATAGAAAATAATTGTAGAAAAAAGGCTTTTCAAAGGCTATTCTGAATATTCAAGCAGACTATGGTGTTTACATGATAGCTTTGAAATTTTGAATTATGATGGAATATAACATAATTTAATTTCTAGGTAATATCAAATGGTAATTCTAGATGTTTACATCAAATTATAATGTTTAGGAGTGCAAGATTATTTTCAATAAATTATTTTGTTTTTTATTTAGTGCTGGCAGAAAATTCTGAAATTTTACTTCAAGCTGGAAAAGAGGAGGTATGTATGTATATGTGTAGAAGCTGCTCGAAAAATGTGCCTCTTTGAACTGCATAGTTAAAGCATTTTTCTACTATGATTTCCTCAGATGCTCAAGCTGTGCTCTGAACTTGAGATGATTGTTCTTTGCTACGAAGCAAAGAGAGACAAACTGAAAGAAACCAAAGAACTGTATGTAAAGTGCAAGATTAACTTTTTTAAATGTGTGGGTGGCACTTTTGCATAGATTTGTACATGTTTTGGTCAGTGTGTGATTGTACAAGCAACATTTGTATGTTTTTCAAGTGAAGAGAAGTGGTTGGAGGAGAAGAAACAGATGTTGGTTACTGCTACTCATCATGTTGACCAACTCCAAAAGGAGAAGGAGAAATTACCAGAGCACAGGTGAGTGTGAAAGCAAAATCAAATTTCATCAGAAGAGTTCATGTTTGAGGTGTGTCTCCAGTAACAGAAGAGAACAGAAGAATCATGTAAACAATAAGAGGAGACAAATGATGCAGTATTGTTGAAGTTAAGAAATATTTGTATTTTCACAAAGATTATACTCTACAATTGTGCTTTGGGTGCAGTTTGTGAAATGTTTGATATGTTTAAGTGTAGGTTTGCTCTCGGTTTTCAGACGACTTATGATTACCTTACCTGTAACAGAAACTCAGACCCACTTACTGTATTTTTAGGATAAAGTCTAATCATATTCATATCACAGGGTATCTGTAGATCCATAAAAAGTCTTAAATTTGATTTTCCTAAATTAATGACATAATTATCCTTAAAATTACCCATTCTTAAATCTAACACTAGAAGGTCTTAAAAATTTCACAGACACCAAAAAATAATGTGATCTTTGCTTTCACAAATGTATCAAATTTGCACTTCATAACAGATCAGAATGAGTAGAGCCCCCAATGATCATTCATGGGTGGAGGGGTTCAGGTATGAACTTAAGCAGCTTGAACGTCATAGAGAAATGGAACGTTGGCTGGATTGCAACTGCAACTATGAGGCCTGTTGTACTGTTATTTTTGTGAACGTAAGGTCTTAAATTTGATCAAAGATGAAAAAATATCTTTAAAGTAATAAATCTAGCTTCCTCGAACCTGCAGACCCTGATATTAGCATTTTCTTTGACTTAGCGGAAGACTTCAGGGAAGGCAAGTGGAGGATTTGGTGCTCTTCCAACTTAAGTTTTTCAATTAAAAAAAAAAAAAAGAATCAAGAATGTAATTTTGCATTTTGGGCAATCATCAATTTGAAAAAGCTAGAGATTATAACATAAACACTGTCTAAACAAATCAGCTCCAACCATCAGCTCTCAATTCGGTCAGCTCTGATATTTCAATATCAACCTGTTTAAGTGTTTTTGACTGATAACATTTATTTGCAAATAAGACATTGTTTCACAGTGTCTGATGTTTATAGTTTGTCCTATACATTATTAATTTGTTGGGTTGAATTTGTGCTGAAACTGCTCAAAGATGTGATGACGACCTCAAAACAGTTTAATTTTTTACAGTGAGATGTTATATATTTCCTTAGTGCAAAAGGGGAAATAAATAAAAATAAGATCTATATAAAACAAAATTACATAGTGATAACAGTAGCATTAGTGTCTGCATCAGCCAAACTGTTACATTAAGCATTGTGTCATTATCAACACAATTTGACAATTCAGTGATGTGAAATTTCTCTATAGTTTATTAGACATATTTTGATTAACAGGAGACAGTTTAGGGTGACACGGTGGTGCAGTGGATAGCACTCGTGCCTCACAGCAAGAAGGTCCTGGGTTCGATTCCAACACCAGTCG
>JAPQRP010000001.1:18434115-18456731 GCA_037367295.1 Apogon hyalosoma | reverse complement strand
GTGTACCCCGCCTTCACCCTTAAGTGGCTGGGATAGGCTCCAGCGACCCCCGTGACCCTAGTGAGGATAAAGCGGGTCCAGAAAATGGATGGGTGGATGGAGGAGACAGTTTAAAGTTTTTTTTCTAAACTGAATTTATACATAAATGAGATGAAGGCAGTGTTTACAAGTTGTTGAGAAAATACAGCACTTGTGCATATTTTTACATTTTAAAATGTCAGACTGTGAATGTCAAGAGCGTTTTTATTTGTTTATTGAAAGTAGGTCTCTGGTTATTGTTTAAATTTATTTTCCCACTAAACGTACTGTGTGTTTTTCGTGTGCATTTCTTAGTGTCCTACAAGACACCAAAATCAAAATTCAGAAAATGAAGGTGTACCAGGAGAGACTAATGGAGTGTCTGGGAGATATCCTGGAGAAGCATGTTCCTCTTCCTCAGAGTGAAACAAGCAAGAAAAAGAAGGTGCTATAACCTGCTTTGGATTGATTCAAGCTCTTAACTTTACAACCCATTTTTTTGTTGCAACTTTTGCAAATATTCATGTCCATACGTTATTTTATTATTACTTACGGTTTGTTTTAATTTACAGAATAACACACAAGAGGTGAATGAAGATCTGATTTCACTAAATGAAATTCTCGAGGTAGGATTTTTATTCATACCATAAGCATGACCGATACTCATGCTGCACTTTTCTGTAATACATGCTACTATTTTTTTTAATCTGTGTATTATTAAATAAACGTGTAATACAGCAGAATCATTTAATCTGTCCCTCCTTAAACTTCATTGTCAATGCTGCATGTGTGCCTCAAGTCTTATTATATCATTCTTCCCCCACAGAGGCTCATGAACAAGGTTCTGAACACACCCCATGACCCGTATGTTACCATAGACTCAACGTTCTGGCCTCCGTACATAGAGATGCTGCTCCGCTACGGTATCGCCATAAGGCACCAGGAGAATAACTTCAAGATCCGCCTGGAACCCTTTTACTGAGGCAGCAGTGCACTAGACCTCCCAAGTACCACTTACTGCCAGTGTGTAATCGTAGTGTGTTTGTATAGAACCGTTAATTATGTAAGTAATAATATATTTGTAGAAGTGAACTGACACCTGAGCTGAGAATGCATCTGGTGGTTTACTCTACGTACTGTACCTGCTGTAGAGGCACGTAGTATTTACAGTATAATAATCTGACAGTACCAATGGAACAGATACACTTCTTTTGAATGTTTGTAAACTAGCAATTGTCCATATTGTATTTTCACTTACTCTTATTTGCATGTTCTTTGATCCTGTTGACGTTAAGTTTCATTGAAGAGGTCTTTATAAAATGGACTTGAGTTATTCTAATTATTCATTCATATTATTGAAACGCTTTACCTTGAAGACGGTCTCGTGGTTGCTGGTCCGTATCCCAGCTACCAGCGGGTGAATGATACATGTCACCAGTTCACCACAGGGCTGACATGTAGAGACAAACAACCATTCACATTTACGGGCAAGTTAGATTGACCGATTAACCTGTTAAGGTGCATGTCTTTCAAAGAATTCTGCACCGTGTGTGTTTTTCTATTCTAAATGATCTGCTGTATATATGTAGATATTGGATGTTTCTGGAACCTTACATGTTCATTTTGAATAAACTTGTGAATTTTACATTTCATCTGACAAAGTGTTCTTGAAACCATTCTTGCCAGAGGAGCATTCAAGATTTTTATTCTTTGATTATTCATTTTCACTGTTCAAGTAGAGGGGTTTTCTGTTAGATACCTAATTAAAATAACATATATAGATTCACGTATTTCCACAGAATCAGAACTGTTTCAATGAAAATGCTTTTATCTCCCCCCCTCTTCATTCGTCAACTGCAGATCTTTTCAATGAAAATGCGAAACTCTTAAGCTGATAACTTTGTGCGTCAGCTGACGTCAGAAGCGTCGTCCAATCAGGTGCGTCCGCCGCGTCAGCTCTGGGAATCCTGTAGGCGGAGAAGGGATTCCGGTTCCGGGTGTTTTCATATCCAACTCGGAGGCGTCCATTCCTCTGATTATGGTCGTATATCAGATACTATTACCGATTAACGACTGATTAAAGTAGATATATTTTAATTAAGGAAGCCCAGCTTAAATCGCAACCATGACCACCCGTTCGGAGCGAGAGAAGGCCCAGAAACTGAACGAGCAGCACCAGGCCATCCTGTCCAAAATGCTGAGGGAGGAAGACAACAAGTACTGCGCCGACTGCGAGGCGAAAGGTGCGACATTTACACCGGCGAATGTTTCACAGTTTAGTATCGGAGTTCGCAGATCCACAGTTAACAATAAGAACTGTATAGCAGCTGCGTCGGGATGCTAAGCTAAGCTAACTGTGTTGTGTTTTAACCCAACTGGCCCGGTTAGTCAGCTGACATCTCTTCCCCTCGAGCTAAGCTGAACTAACGCTAAGTGGCTAACTAGCAAGCTAACTTCTGTAAATCTACCTAAGCTAATCTGCCAGAATGCCTCTCCCTCCCTGCCGTCTGAAGCTTAGCTCTCATGTTTTGCAAGCGTTTTACAAACTTTTAGACAACTCCATTCTTCTGTGTATGTTTGGTTATGGGTAAAGAATTTTAGATTGGCTTCTTGGCACTAACTTATCACAAGACCATACATGTTCATGTGTTTCCCTGCATCTTACCATGATCACATCCTCAAATCCAAATCTGTTTATATTAGGGCCAAGATGGGCATCCTGGAATCTGGGAGTATTTATCTGTATCCGGTGTGCTGGCATCCACAGGAACCTGGGTGTACATATATCCAGAGTTAAATCGGTCAACCTGGACCAATGGACCTCAGAACAAATCCAGGTACCCCCCAGTGGCAGTAGAAAAAAAACATACAAACTCTGTATTTACATTATTAAAATATGCTTTAGTCATGTCGAAATGGCTTTAATGCAAAATAAACATTCACATATGTAAAGAGGGGTCAGAATAATACAGCCATAGACTCATAATCCTAACTTTATTTACTGGAAGTTAAATACTTAAAGCCTGGCTCACATGCATAACACCTGTATTCAGTATTCCTGCTACTGTGACCTTGAATCAGCCTGGTAAATAGACACCATTTCATTTCAAGCTCAAATAATTTGTATTTCTTGTTACTGAAGCAGCAGTCCAGAATCCAAAGATATTTAATATAGTTTAAAGCAGAGGGGATAATCGTCTCACTTGAGAAGCTGCAACCAAAGGATGTTTGACAAAACACAAGTCTTTACTCTCAGACTAACAATATTTTGCGTCTGATGAATTATTGAGTATTTTCTGATCTTGAGCCTTGTGATGAGTACAATAAATTCCATGTCAAAATCCGTGAAGTGATGGTTATATTAGATAACAGGAGCTTCAGGCTAGTCACACGCTAGTCACTTTCTCTTGTTTCAGAGTATACAGGAGATGGGCAACACCAAGGCGAGGCAGCTTTATGAGGCCAACCTTCCAGAAAACTTCAGAAGACCTCAAACAGACCAGTATCCTTTTACAATAACAACACACATGTATATGTACTGAAGCAAAAGTACCATGATATGTAGTTGTTCATTATTGTTGGCCTGTTTGTTGCATCTTTTTTCCTTTAACTCTGATGACAGAGCAGTGGAATTCTTCATCAGGGATAAATATGAGAAGAAGAAATACAGCAAGAATGTGACCAATGGACGCAGTGTATGTACTGACTTTAATGAACATTTAATATTATGTATAGTATACATGACGATGTAAGTGCCCCTCATTACATGGCTCATTTTGTGGTTTGTATACCTTTCAGCCAAAAGATAATAAGAAAGAGAAGGAGCCAGACAGAGGGAACAAGGTATTATCTCATGCTGCAGTATCACCTGTATATTACTACAGGCACATATAGCATTAGAAACACAGTGAAAGTTTAATTTATTCTAACTGCTCTATGTTCTTAAAGAGTGAAGAGTCCAGGCCTGTTCAGATCAGCCCGATCAAAAATTCAGAGCCTTCTGTGAACCTACTAGGCCTTGGTGAGTGTGTTTTGTTCATTTTACATGCATGGAAAATATTGTACTTGCTATTATTATGCTTCTCATTTGTTGGTTGACTTAGTCTGTCATTTGGAGGCTTGACTTTTTCTTACGACATTGAAATGCCTATTATTAACCAATAATATCTCAGTTTATTGCTGGTGAATTATTGATGGTTTTTAATGTTAATTGTCTGTTATTGAGGATCTAAAAAGGACTTAAGTCAGTAGAATGCTGAGTCAGTTGTGCCATAAATGCCATTAGATGTTACATTGATCTACAGTTGGCAACACATGCCAGTTTCCATCTACTCGTAGCTTGTTGCGGAATTCTAAAGCTGTGGCATGTTTTGTATTAAACTGTGCCTTTTGTCCAAATAATCTTGTCCAGTGTAGAAGATGTAAACTTCCTCCTGCTGATGGCTGTGTTAAAGTTTTAACCACTTAAATTCTGTGTTTGACCAGTAAAGGAAGTGCTGAGTCTGCTGCTTTAGTCACTGAGGGTCACTTCTCCTTTTTCAGTTGCTCTCACTGCAGATTTGTTCTGTTTTGTTGCCTTTTGTTCAAGAATCAGTTCAATATTGCCAGGGAGTTGTAGTAAAATAGTTAGCATTGACATGAGTACATAGACCTGCAACAGGTGGGCCCACTAGTTGTAGAAATGTGTAAAGCAGTTTCTTAGGTATATCAGGAATATGGAAAACCATTAAAACTCTTCACACTTGGTTCACCTATAATGTAGGTTTAGTAGTTGATTCCTGTAGATGTTCAACTTTGGATGAGATCATTGTGGTGTTGGAAGAGTAGGTTAGGTCTTAAACCTGTAGCAGGAACACTCTGAGCAGCTCTTGCATGTTCATTTGTAGGGTTTCTTTATATTTGAATATGTCTTAATAGAAATAATGCTTCTGTTGATGTTTTTGGTGATCAAAGGTGTAGTTTTAATGTCTGGAAATGTGTTCATTTACATATCCATGCATCAGTGACACTGTTCTAGCACTAATGAATGTAACAAGTTTAAAGGAAGTAGTGTTGACATTATCATATATTTTTAATTGTTTGTTTGTTTTTTTTTTGTGCTATCGTTACGCATGCACATTTTCTTGCACTTTATCCTGTTGATGCCTTCACCAGTAAATTTCTCTTGTAGGATAAATAAAGTTTCACCTTACCATATTTATACTGTTATTGTTGTTTCATGACCAAAAAACCAACAGTGTGAACTTCTTGTTATAGCCCTGTTTGTCTTGTTTAGGCTGTTGTGACAGTGGGAAATTATTGCATTGCATGAGAACAGTGAAAATTCATTGGTACACATTTACATTTAATATAGAACAATAATTCATATAATCCATTTATTTACTCCTCTTCCCACAGCAGTTTGTGTTGCTTTAGAATTTCATTCGGGTATTCAGTGAGAAATGGATTATTCCTCACATAGAATTCTCTAAAAGAAACCCCATGGGTTTTTTTCCTTCCTGTTGAGGATTATTTGTCACCTGTAAAACCAGTTTTTTCACATGTATCTCACAGACACACCGGCAGCCACATCAACTAACAATGGTAGTACGAGCACAAGCCAGAATAATGACCTGGATATATTCGGCCCCATGGTGTCCAACCCCCTCCCTGCATCCACATCAGCAGCTCCATTTTCTCAGGTAAAACCAAGCAACGACTCTCCCATCCAGACATGGTGCTAATGTCTCACATTGCCTTGCAGGAACAGGAAGTGGTGGTTGAGCTGCAAAACTGAAATTAATAGTATCATAAAGACTATGATTAGACACTATGGCATCTTGTGTAGACAGTATGTGCCATCACTAAATGCACTATGCTTATTTTGTAAACTAAAGTCAGACAGCAGCAGCAGCAGCTCTGCAATAGTAAACACTTGACCTGCATGCACTCAACACACAGCAGCAGCAGCCATGTAAGGAAGGTATTCCAGACCTGTTTTAGACCTTTAAACTCAGAAAATGTCAAAATACACCAATGCCTCTATTAATTAAAATAAACCTTCTTTTTAGATGCCACTGCAGGGTCTTTCCTGTTTTTAAAACCATCTTCAGTCTTCTCACTTTAACACTGAAGCAGAGTTAACTTTTTGAGATTCATCTTCATTGTGATATTTGTATAAAACACCCTCTATTCTAAATAAGTCTGCCAAATGTGGTTCATTTTCTAGTAGATGAAACTGAAGCTGTTCCATTGTTGCTTTAGAATCACTACACTCCCAGGGGCATGGATTTTTTTCAATTTATTTGTCAGTATGAATCCAAAATCACATACTAAAGGACCAGAGTCATACAGCAACACAAGCTGCAGGTTGGCTCAGGTAGGTTTAGGAGGCTTTAGGACTTCAGGTCCCAGTGAGAAAGGCCTGTAAGATGGCAGGTAAAAGCTGCCAAAATAGCATAAATATAACATATACATAACTGATTTTTTTTGTCTTTGACTACCAGCAGCAGTGACTATATAGCTACAAGACATTGCTTTGTTTTCTCGCTGCAGTACATTTTCTAAACCAGGGGATCCTTGTTCTTACAGGTGAGCTCCAGTAATGTGGCTAGTACTCCAACACAACCTCCAGCAGCAGCAGGAGCAGCTGGATCCAGCTCAGGGTCTGCGCAGGGAGAACTCGACCTGTTCAGTGACAGCAGTAGCACCACTAAAACAGATGACACAGCCAAAAAGCCCCTGTCCAAGGACTCCATCCTGTCCCTATATGGCACTAATAGTATGTCCCAACAGGCCCCTGCTGGTGAGGACCCTGATTACTATGAATCCATATCCATGAAACAGTATTTGTCTCACAGTTTCTCTTTTTTTAGAGGTTCAAACCTAATTTGTGCCACACTAACAAGATGTTTCTTTTGATAAAGTAGTGATGGATTATAGGAGTTGTTTCTTTCACTACTATTGCAAGTGAAAATTCAACTATGTTTTAGAATATTTTAATGCATACAATTACATTTCACTCTGTACCATAAAAGTATTGACATGCAGTACACAGTGGAATGCTTAAAACACACAAAGTCCTGCAGCATTATCATAATGAGTTAGTAAATTGCATATCTGGCTGTCCAACTGTGTGCTAATTTTCTTACTAGTGTTGCACTTCTGTCATTGTTACTTTTTTCTCACCAAGATAAAAGCTGAGATCTTGTTGAGTCAAATGCATCTCTAGAACAGTCTAGTGACTCATCAGGGCAAGTAGATGCTTGTGCGGATTTCCCAACCCATGTCTTTAGGAGCTTTTCAAACTAATCTGCCTGTTAAACCAACAGGGTCGTATCACTATACAACCTCTCTCACAAAAAATGAAATTATTTAGAGCCAGGCAACATGGCTGAAGATATGAGTGCTTGTTGTTTTTTTTTTCACCTAGTGTTGTGGGTGATTCATAATGTTAATAGTCAAGACACAGTACAGTTCAAGAATAGTTTTCTTCCCTACAGAGTCAAGTGTACAGTGTCACCCAAAGGCAACACAATGGTCTGTTTTAACATCAAACCTTCCCAGCCCATTTTTGTATCACTTGGTTAATGTGCCAACCTTTGTTTTTCATTATCACCACCAGTGGTTGTTGCTGCCATTACTGAAACCTGTTGTTGACAAGGCTCTTACATGCTGGTTTCGCCAAGTAAACAGCAACAGCAAACATACTGTATGACGTACCGTCATAACTACAGGGAAGTCATGTTTGAGCAACAGCAGAATAAGCACCATTATTAAAAAAAAAAAAAGAATTATTAATCAAATTGATTAAATATATATTGCCTAGCCCTTAGTTTATAGTACTGACTATTGTAATATCCTTTAGGCATTAGTGCTATTGTTGCATGACATGAATTACCTGTGAGGGATAAATGAAGTATGACTGGCTAGTTGGTTTCATATTTATATGATTCTGTTCTGTAATTTGACTATTATTATACTTCCATTACTCACGTCCATCCCTCTGGTCATCCTTCTGTCTGTCCGAGATTTTTGTCCATCCCATTTCTCGGACACTATTCACCTGATTCTTTTCAAATTTCACACGTTCTTTACGACCAGGAGAGGTGCAATTCACAATTTGACTCTGGAATTAAAATTTTTTGAATTTTTTATACATTTTTGAAAAGTTTATGGAAAGATTGAAAGTTAAGACTCAAAACGAATCCCTGGGTAGGCAGGATATCAGTGAGCAGGAGGGGCAAAGTGTTGTGTGACCGGCCGGGGCTCTGCTTACTTTTTCATGTGTTGTTTCTGCTTCACTTGTCCCTCAGCTGGCATGTTCATGGGCCCCTCCCAGATGCAGTTTCCTGTCCAGGCCACTGCTGGGTATCAGGCCTTCCCTGGCATGGGCCCAGCCATGCCACCCACCACCGTCATGGGTGCCATGATGGCTCAGAGTGGGGCAGCCATGATGGGGCCCAATCCAGGCATGATGGTAGGGATGACGATGCCCAATGGCTTCATGGGTAATACGCCTGCCACTGGTGTTATGGGTATGGCACCGAGGATGATGGGACCGCAGGGTGGCACGATGCCTGCGGGCATGTTGCCTGCTCAGGGCATGTATGCCATCCAGCCTGGACAGCAGGCGCAGTGGAGTATGGGTCAGGTATGAAATCTATTTGTTTTAGTAGTTCAACAACACCAATATCAGTTTTAAACCAAAAATTAGAGTTTATGTCTGTTGTTTTTTTTTTTTTTTTAGTGCTTATAAACAAACTAAACAGACAGTTGGTCCTTTCACACTGTCAGTAGACAGGTTTGTCACTGTGGTTATTAATGTTTCATGGTTGACGTCAGAATTTAGGAACAGCAGACAATACCATGAATGTCAGGATGGTTGCAGTTTTATACTTTTACTTCCCCCCTTTCTAAACCACTGTCAACCAAATGTATTTTTAGTTATACTTGAATGGAGACAGATAGAATTGCACCAGACATATACAAAATATCAGGCACGCCTGCATGTTGAGTATTCCTACCTGTGACTGCTGCAATGTTTTCACCGGGGAACAAATACCAATTGTACCTGAGTATACACTAGACATATTAGACGACATGTGTTAGACCTTCTGTCAGGTGTGATTTGTTTCACTTGTTTCCACACCTAGCTGTGACGGTGCATTGCACTAAAGTGCTCAGGTAAGCACTTGACTGCACATTGTTTTGACAGATCATGCAATAACCACCAGATGGCAGCACAAGCGTCACATTTGATGGTTGGTTGAAGCTGATTGCCTGTCCCATATTCAGAAAACACACTAATACACACACACTTAAAGAATGTAATGTGTCTGCTTCAGTGCTGAGAAACTGATTATGGTCATAAACAAACACATTTAACTTATGAGGGATAAACAGCTGCAGGAACACCTGAAAAACTAATGGGTGACATGGCAGTAGCTCCATTCATGTCTTGTATATACAGTCTGTGGTCTCAACACAGGCTTAGGTTTAGACATGGATGAATGCAGGCTGAAGTGATTGAAGTTTACTCTTGTTTTAACACACATTTTTCATACGTCCTCAGATGAACCAGCAGATGTCAGGGTTGACTCTGAACGGTGCTGGTGGTCAGATGGCCTTTGGTCAGCCTCCGTCAGCGATGGGTGGTTGGGCCACTGCTGGATCTGGCCAGACGCTGAGCACACAGCTATGGAAGTGAGCCTTTAAGGCGGTCGATGGGCGGGCAGAGTAAGAGTCGAGGTTGCAGAAGGTCCAAACAAACCATAGTTTCTTCTCTTCACCTCACAATGAACTGATGCCCATCCCCATCATGGACCAGCCTTCAGAACATGAAAATTGTATCTTTTTTTTTTTTTTCCTTCTCCCTTTCTCTGTCTCTCTTTCTCTCTATTGTGTGAGTGAATTGGGAGTCATACAGGATTACAGCCTGGCAGTTTCTGCCTGTCGTATGGTTTTTGATCATAACTTTTATTTTCCTTTTTTGGAAAAATTACAAGGAAATAACAGTCCCAACAAAAATGATATCGACATATCAGAAAAGCTGCAGGACCAGTTACACAAGCTTTTATTGTATCACTGTATCATTATAAGATTATAGAACATTTAAATGAATAGTATTTAAAGGGAGGAGATAAGACTCAGGTCTGTCAGTACTGCTCCCAAATGTACAGCGCTGTATAACCTTCTTTTAAAGTACTTGTGGTTCCCCTATAAAAAATAAAGTCATTATAAATCGTTTGCCTTCATGTGTCTGATTTGTACAAGGTTCTGTCCTAAATTTGATGTTTCAAAATTTGGGATATGACACTGTTCAAGCTTCTTTAAAAAGCTTTGATCAGTGACTGAACCAAGATGTCAACTACTTGGTCAACATCTTGTAATTTGTCATTAGCTTTCTAAACCACAGTATACTAAACAACAATAATGGTGAGTATTATTTTATTGTAATCATAAAATATTGCTTTCTGTTTACTGCACTTTAGGCAAAGTGTAAGTATATCACTGTGGAAAAGAAAAACTAATGTAAAGCCTCTGCAGGTGACATGGGAATGTCTCATGTTAAGTAACACACCTGAGGCAGCCGACCCACCTTTAAAATCCAGATCCCATTAGATGGTTATGAAATCAAATGCAGAATCCATTTTAAATCTGAGAATTCAAAAGAAAGCACAAAACCTGTGGTTAAAACAAATCGTTTAATATATTTTACACTTAAGCACTGGCAACTTTTTGATCTGCAAATGTGGCTTTGTTTTTTTTTTTTACAGAATTCACTTGAATTAAATAAAGGTTTTATTTGTTTCATCTAATAATGCTGAAAACTTGGAGACTGAACGGCACAATAATAATGAATTTAATGCTGTGTAACAATTTGTGTGTATGGCACTGTCACATTGTTGCATATATTTACAATTCGGGCAGCATCTCTAAGTATTTATTAACTTTGAGAGGACATTAACGTCTTCAATTTGAAATGTTGGAACTGAATCTGTAAAAACTAATGGACCTAACCCTTATTTCATTACATTTTTTACACTATGAATAACTCTGTCTAGACTTCACTTTTTTTTTTTTTTTGGTTGCCATGGTTTATGTTACTGCCTTTTTCTGTTGACAGTTTGTGTTCACAGACCCTGTACTTGGATACGATCTGTATCTGCTTTTTATCTCTGCCAATTCATAATCTGTTTCTGGACAGAAAATGTGTAATCTGCTTTGGTTTTTGGATTCTTTTTCAAGTGTCCCTAATGGGTTTATTTCCAGTGTGTTATAATTTGATTTACTCTGGTGTTTGGAAGACAATATTTGGTCGTAATGGGTCATATTAGGTCCTAAAAATTACTGATATTTTACTTCTGTATAAATATGAATTGGAAAAAAAACCCATTTTTCTCACTGTTTAAAACACAAGCTCTCTTTAAAACTGAACATCTCACCACAAATCCACTTGATATGACTTCATCTGCAGTTTTAGATCATATCACACCACCATATTTAGCCGCAGGAGTTGCCTTATTTTCACGGGAAGGCAAATTTAAAAAAAAAATATTTTTCAGGGTTCCCACAGTCGTGACAAACATGGATCCTCAAACTTTAAAATCTCTTGCTGTAGGCATGGATTTTAGGACTTCGATTTCCTTTTGTTGACACAAGGAGACACTTCCAACTGGGATTGCACTACCCCTTCTTCCCACTGGATGGCAGCACTGACGTGTAGAAAACTCCAGCAGGACAGAAATGTTTAACCAACATGTTCATTTATTTCAGGGGTGTCAAACTCATGTTTGTTCAAGGGCCACATTAAGCCAAAGTTGATCTGAAGTGGACTGGACCAGTGAAGTAATAATATATACATAATGTCAACTCCAAACTTTCCTCTATGTTGTAGAGCAAAAAATGTCAAATTATGCGATGAAAATGTTTACATCTACCAACTTTCCTTTGAAACAATGTGAATAACATGAACAAATTGAAATTTCTTAAGAAAACTAAGAGCAATTTTAACAATATTATGTCTCAGTTTATCATTTACACATGTAAATTACAACTTACAGATCACAGTGGATCAACAAATACACAAAACATTTAATAACAGGCAGAATATTGGTAAAAATGCACTTCAGACATTTCAAAATGTTCATATTTGTTCAGGTTATTCGTGTTTTTGTGAAATTATAGTTTGTTTTAGTGTAAATACAGTAAAATGACATGAAAATGTTTACATTTACAAAGAGAAAAATTTTGAGTTGTGAGTATTTATAGGTTATTATGATAGTATTTACTGATCCGACCCACTGCAGATTAAACTGGTCTGTATGTGGAACCTGAACTAAAATGGTTAATATCTTCAGTGTAATTTTTGCATTTCATAAATTCATCCCACGGGCCAGACTGGACCCTTTTGCGGGCCAGATTTGGCCCCTGGGCTGCATGTTTGAGACCTCTGATTTAGAGTTTAATTTTACAATATGCAGCACTTTCTTTGTCTTGAGTTTTTTTGTTTTTTTTTTTGTCTCAGACTGTTTCTGGTTTCCACCCTTTGCGTACTCCAAAATCCACCCAGCCCATGAGAATCTTTAAATTGAATGTGAAGAATTGGTTTTAGTTATCATAGAAGTATGCCACAAGATCACTCCTATTCTGTGCATGAAGTCATTCATTCATTTTAGCAGCCATGTGTTTACTATGAAACTAACAAATTCAGCAGAGCCGTTGGGTCTGTAGAGCTCTGCAGGAGGACATGTGCCTCCATAAACAAAAACAGACGGAAAGAAGTCAGTAACTTGTCGAGTTTTTAGGAGTTCCCCTTAAAAATGTGAAAATCTGCCACTTTAGATTTTATAATACATGGTACAGTACTGGTAAATGTTAAATTACACCCACATCATGCAATGTGGAAAGAAAGGCTTGCGATCCAGTGTGCGTTCTTACCGTTCTTGCCATTGATGAAATACTAAATCATTAAATACAAATACACTTTTGTTAAATGTAACAGCCTTTAAACCACCATCGGCCATCTTCAAACTGGCACCTTAACAGAGTCTCTGTTGTTAAAATGTCAGGGAATGGAGAGCGCAGATGTATGATGTAAGTGTTTGTTATGGCAGGCGTCACATATTGAACTGCTTTGTGGTTTTGGTTTTGCAAAGTGCAACATCCAGGGTTTCTATAGGCTTGGGGGGGAGTTTGATCTGAAGACTCTGTATCTAATTATGAAGTTTTAAATAGGAGCATCTCTGAACCAGTTACAGAATCACCTATAGTCAAAGAAACCAGCACTTGATGGCAGTGTTGCATTATCTGCCGAAGCAGTGGGAGTTCACTGCTGACAGTCGATGCATTGTTCAGTACCAATATGCACTCACTCACTTAAATATCTATTTTATTTGTTTTGACTCCTAATAATGGTGCTAAACGGCTACTTGCAGTTCATCAAGTTTATTAGTACTTTCAGTATCTTTATAGCCGGTACAATGAATGGACTTTTGTTGAAGTTTATTGTGAGCCTTTATGACTCTCAGATTTTGGAAAATCAGAGTCATAGTGTGTGTTTACAGTCGGTAGCAGTTTTGTTGGGAAAATGTGCCTCATTCTGCCTCACAGTGGTTTTGATCAGCCGTTCTTTCACCGCTATAGGTCAGTATTCGGAGTTTTGTTTGTCTCCAGAGGTTTTAACAGAGATTTTAACAGAATGTAGTGCTCAACATGCTTTTGGTTTTCCACCCAGTGTATTCTCAGTACAAATCCACCCAGCCCTTGAGAATCTGTAAAAGTGAACATGAAAAAGTGGTCTCCTAGTCATCGCAGAAAAATGTCACAAGATCAGCCCTATTCTTTTGTATGAACTCCCTCCTATGTTAAAGTAGAGTTTTATAGAACCCTGCTAATCTGATTTAAAGCCCTATAAGCCCCACACATGCTGCTGTTTTCTTGTCCTCCAGTCTCTGAATTGCACAAAGGGTGCGGCCCCTCTAACCAGCCCTACCTGTTGAGTTCCCACCTTTCAGACTGCCCCGTCACAGCTTCCAGGTTACAGTTACACAATAAACACACAATACCCAGTGTGGGTGACAAAAACACTGACAGTTACTGCTCATACTTGCACAAGGAGGCTGCACTCACTATGCAAACGGATGACAAACCTCACATCAATCTCACGCTTGGCAGGGCCTGAAAGCCCCTGATGTGGATTTGGTCTGGTTCCATTTTCAGCTCCTCAACTGTTCCTACACCTCACTGCATCTCCGGCACAGTTTGAAATTTTCACAGTGTGGTCTGATGCCATGCAGTGTCTGAAGCCTTTAGCGCGGAGGTTCAGCATTCCACTCAGCTTGTGTGTCAAACCTAACACTGCTCCAGAATAGAGCAAAGAATGTCCCTTCTCTCCCCGGCCTCTTAATGGACTTTTTGACCCTGAGACATCAACATTCCTGCTGTTTAACTGTTGCAGACATGACTAATCTTTAACTAAACATTTCAGCGACACGAGAGATTAATCGGATTCAGTAACATTCCACAATGAAAAGCAACATTTTCACCTCATTCAAGTGACTTTCTCTGACTCGTCTGCGTCGTTCAATTCAGTAAATGATTACCTTTCATTGCTGTAATAATTAAACCTGTCCTAAAGGCTAGTAGCCAAAAACACATTAATTATTTTACCTGGCGGCTGAAAAGCTACAGGAAATGGAATGATATGAGCCACTGTGAGAACATTCCCATAGACTTCAAAGTTGGACCGACCCAAAACAGAATCAGCACTGCATGTAAAGTAACACCGGCGCCCACTATGTTGTTGTAAATATTTTGCCTATTGAATCAAATTGAACTCTTACTTTTGATGATGTAAGATGAAAAATATCTGAATCTGATCTCCCATGATCTCACCTCTTACCCTCAGGACAGAACTGTAAGGCTACCAGAGCCAGACGACACAGAAATTACTGCTGGCATTTTGGCAGGGCTTTCAGTCATGTTTCTTTGTTCGACCACGTGCACACACTCCATCTATTCATGCTGCACATAATAACCTAACTACTGTTTAGTATCAGCTGCTTTCTTGTTTTGACTTGCATGAGATCCTGGTTTATCATTATGCATGCTTCCTCACGTGTCATGACTGTCTGTTTTTAATGGAAATGGTTCTTCTCATGTTAAAGGGAGGCCGCTTCTGGCAACACATTTTCCAACCACTCCCACTTCCAATTATTATTTACAATAACCATTATAATTATTATGAAGGTAATAATTCATAAACATGACTGCTACTTTATTAGTTGTTACCTATTTTCAGATAGGTGACAATGAGCCTCTGGAATCTGGTCTGCTCTTTGTTGCACTGATCTGCACTACTTCTGCACAGACGCCTTCAGTTCTTTCTGAGTTGGACATATTTATCATACAGGGTGTCCACAAAGTCTCTTTACAATTAAAAAAATTATTACAAAAGCAACTGATGAGATATGTTGAACAGAGTTGTTCTATGTACTCAGTGGTTATAAACGTTTTTAATTACATTGTGGGGTCATGTGCAATCAAGTCATTGGTTAATTTTTTTTTTCAAATGTTTACCTTGACTTTTTTACTGAATACGTGGCACCGCAACTGGATGACCTTAAACCAACCATCATTTTCCAGGTAGATGGTGCACCACCACATTGGGGACTGCATGTTGATGGGTTCCTAAATCAAACATTTACACACCGGTGGATTGGAAGGGATGGTCCAATTCCCTTGACATGTAGTTCACCAGATATCACTGCCCTGGATTTCTTTCTAGGAGGTTATGTCAAAGATGTCCTGTATCAAACAAAGATATGGGACATCAGCAACCTGAAGCAAAAGATCACTGATGCCATTGACGCCATTGATGAGGCTATGATACAGCAACAACGGCAAGAAATCCAGAACCATGTTGATGTGCTACGTACAATTTATGGTGTCCATACGGAGGTGGATTAAATGATGCAAAAAACTTCAATATATATTTTTCACTGTGTAATAATTTCCACAGAGTTGTCTATTCATTTGCTTTTGTAATATTTATTCATTAATTTTCGGAACCTGCTTTATTTTCACTAGGGGGGTCACTGGAGCCTGGACCCTGGACATGTCACCAGTTCATCTCACAGCTGACATATGGAGACAAACAATCACTCCCAGATTCACACCTATGGGCAATTTAGATTAACCACTTAACCTATCAGTGCATGTGTTTGAATGGTGGGAGGAAGCTAGAGTACCCAGACAGAACCCACGCAGACACAGGGAGAACATACAAATTCCTCACAGAAAAGTCTCACCCCCATCACCTGGTGTTGGAATCAAACCCAGAACCTTCTTGCTGACACTTAACTTCCACTGTGTTCATATCATTCAGTTAATAATTCCATCGCAAACCAGAGCTTCATTTATGTTGCAGAGCCTTCAATGCATCTTTTAATGAAAGTATTATGTCCAACTGAAAAAACTACAATGATAGTGATGTTTTTAGTTCAATTACAGAACAAGGTTCACACATTTCCACAAACAACAACAAAATTCAATGCTATTAAAGTCGTCATGTCTGAAAAAACAAATCAGGCTCATTTATGCCTATTCTGTCTGAGGTTTTCCTAGACAGCAACAATATAATTTACATATCTACTGACATGTACTAAATAATTAATAAACATCCATAAAATGTTAATTAAAGGCATTTAATATGACATTTTCTACCAAAAAAAAATCTTCACTGATCTCTTCACCGACCATCTACAAGTGCACCGATAATACAGTTATGTAACCCTGTCCTCATTCTGCTTATTTCACTGTATTTTTCTTCGTATTGTGCACTTCTGTCTCATGGTGTGGGTGTGTTTATTTGTAAGTCTGTGTGGATCATAGTCTGTTGCATGCTGGTACGCACAACCATGAATGTATCACACCTATCCTGGCATCTTTGCTCTGGCTGCCTGTTCAGTATTGAATTAATTGTAAAATACTGTCATTTGTCTACAATGGTGTCACCCAGTTTATATTTATTTAACCTTTTGCAGATTTATGTCCCGTGTCACATTCTCAGGTCTCCCCCTGATTGTCTCTTTGTAGATACATTCAATCTTGACTTGGTCTTGTAATCTTGATATTACCTTGGTCTTAACCACTTTTTTATTTCTATATGGCTGTTTTTATGTTCTTATCACTCAGCTTAATATTACATTTTATTGTAACGGTACTGGTGTATGAGTGTGTGTGTGTGAATGGGTGAATGTGAGGCTCTGTAAAGTGCTTTGGGCACCATAAAAGTGTGGCAAAGTGTTATATAAGTACTGACAATTTACCATTTACCATGATGGCTTTTATTTACAATAAAACAGGATACTAGCCATGTTGGCTAAAACGGCCCTATTTACTGTTATTGATATAGTTAATTATTTTGGATTGTCCACGATATAATAAACTAATAAACTGAACTAATCTACTTTATTTATGGCTGTAAATCTTGATACTTTAGATTTACTGCCCATAGTTCATTGCAACGAAGTACAATGTATTGTTATTAAATGACAAATTACAAAAAAATGCAAAACCATGTGACCGTAATACCTACATGTATTATGCATAAAAGACCCCAAATAAATTTCAATAATCCTAAAATCACCAGTGGGACGATCACTATAGGAAATGGAGAATAGATACTAGACATGTAAACAACCAGATTCATAAAAGTAAAGATTTTTCTGATTAACAATTTAAAATGACAAACAAAACTATGTAAAGGGAACCCCACTTGGTTGCTTGATAGTTAAATGCATAATATCAATAATCTTTTCTTGTCTATTTGTGCCTTAGAACATAACCACAGTGAAACAGTCAGAATATAACATTTTGTTCTTTTACTTCACTGATATTTTTTCTTCTCCTCATTCAGTCTGTTAACTCGGCCATTGCCACACACTCTCTTGTTCACTGAGCACAGAGGGAGGAGGTCGTGGAGTTCATCGTAAACTTACATTGGTCTTACATTGGTTCTCTGTTCTTTGTTTCTGTGACTGGAAGGAAAAGGCTGCAGAGGTCAAAAGGGGCGGGGTTATTCAACCTTTGCATGTGACCTGCAGAGTTAGGTGCGGTTAACGATGAAGGTTTAAATGTGATTTTACATCATTGAATATTATCTTTATTCAGATAACGATGACTTCTAATTTAAATAAGTTATCTGAAATGAATATTGTTCAGAAAATTGTTGAAACAATCCCTTAAAAGGTGAAGAATCTGGAAGGTTCACAGCTTCAGAAGGATTGTCATGTTTTTTATTATTATTATTATTATTATTATTATTATCATCAAAACATTCAGTCATCTATTTGTGCAGCTTTACAGGTCAGTGGTCCTGTAGCTGCCTGTAGCTCATTCTCAACATTTCCCCATGATCTTTGCTTTGGCTTTTCCTATCAGATTACAAGCCTTTAATCAACTGTCATTCCAACTTTGTGGAGGAGATGCTGATGTGCAGCAACGTGGGTCCAAATATGGGTGAGTGAAGCTCCTCTGTGGGGGCTGGTTTGTGCAATGCAGTCCTATCACTCTTCTCCAAAACTAACATTACACCATCACTTGAGAATTATGAACTTCATCCCCGGACTTCACAGTAACTTTCAGCTGTTTTATCTGCTTAACTTCACAAACACCCAAGTGCCTCTCCCTCTCTGTAATACGAACCTAATGATCAAAGCCATTTCCTTCCTTTACTTTCACTGACACACATGCATTAAGTCACCAGAGGGAGTGCCGCCCCTCATCATACTTTATCTCAACAGCTCACCGGTCATTTGCTAACAATCGGAGTTCATAAAAAGAGCCAAAGTGCAGTGCTGATATCACCTGTTTCCACAAAGATACTCTTTGTTCATTTAGTCAGTGTTTGCATTCCCACTCAGTGTTTTTCTATACTGAACCATGCGTGTTACTAGGTGACAGGAGTAGACTGACTACATGTACAGTGCACAATGTTGGAAGCCTCCAGGGCAAGAATTAGTCATTAGCCATTTGGGTTTGTCATGCTTAAAAAACCTCTTTGGGCAAACCTTGGGGCCATTTACTTCATTTAGCCACATAACTTATACATTTCACACAGCTTTGTCCTTTCTGTTTGAGTTTGATAGTATAACACAGCTTTCTGAGTGCTCTTTGCTCCAAATCCTTGTGCTTTCCACACTTGAGCTGTTAACCATTGTTCACCCTTTCCTGACAACAGTCCTGTTACGTAACGCTGATTTCCGTAACCTTATATCCCACCTCCCAGAAAGTAGTGGAGTTGCCATGACGACTGCATAAACAGAGCAGCGTGATGGGAAAAAAATGCAGGCTGTCAAATTCTCTTGAAAGACCCGTAAAGTCACAAAACAACACAAGTAGTATTCACCAGCAGATTTATTTTTCAGACAGGTCACACACAAAACACACACTGAAAGTTGGACATTTCTTCTGAAAATGGAAATGTTGCTTTAAAACCGTTGACAAAGGCTTTGCTCTGAACATTTCTTTGGCATTTTGACTCTCACTCATCTCATGTAACAGCTTTTATTAGTGTGTCTGTGTGTGTGTGTGTCTGAGGACAGCCTGTCCTGCCAGTTGGACGTCTTAGCTGGAAGTACGCACAGTGGTGGTGGTAACTGTGGTCTTAGTTCCCCCTGTAAAAAAAAAAAAAAAAGAAGGAAAAGTTATGATGGCTGTCATTACGTTTGATACACATTTCATAAGCAAAGTCTTGCTGAAATAAACATCACTTACCTGTAGCAATGGGCCTAACATTATGCAAAAAAAGACAAGGGAAAGCAGAGTTTGTAAAGTGGTCATGTGCATTATTATTGATATAAATATCAAAAGTGCTGCTGGATTTACCTGGACTCCTCTGATTCCAGGAGGCTCCTGTAGGTTGCGATCTCCTGCTCCAGCCTGGTCTTGATGTCCAGCAGCATCTTGTAGTCCTGGCCCTGCTGCTCGATGCTGGCGCGTACGTTGGCTAGATCTGCTTCAAGCATGTTGATCGTGTCTTGGTAACTTGCGAGCATGGTGCTGTAACGAGCCTCTGTTTCTGCCAACGTGTTTTCCAGTGCCCCTTTCTGTCAGAGCGTGCAAGAAAAAGCAAATAATATACATGTATTGTAGCACAAATCCTTTATTGTTTATACTTAAAAACAAATTAATGGTAAAGCTTTTATGGTACATCCAATGATTCATAGCTACGGTCTTTATCCACTGGCCACACCCTGAATTAGACATGTCAGACATATTCTCAAAAGTGTGTATATGTTTGGATTGCATTGGATCGTAATTACTTGTAAGGCATTGAAAGTATTCTGTGTCTTTAAGGTTCAGAGTTTGCAGCTCCTCCTCCACATTCAGGAGCAGTATGCTGTTGAATGATTAACTTCAGCTGGGCACAGATAATCTGAGGGAGTACGAGTTTCAAGCCAGTTCGGCATTCCTTCAGCTTTCTCCAAGCTCTTTTATGTCTTCCAGAGTTTGAACAGATGTCTGTGAAATGTTTTCTTCCCTCAGAGCCCCTCCCTTCTCCCATCACTCTTATCTTTCCCTCCCTTCTTTCTCTCACCCTCCCCTCTGCTCTTTACCCTCCATCATTGTCTGTTTCTCCATTTCCCCTGACAAGAGAGGGATCTGGGAATTTTGCTCATATAAGGCAAGATCAGTGAGATGAGGACAGATGGTCTGGTTTCAGGGTTTTTTTTCTTGTTTCTTACCATGCTGAGCTGAGACTGCAGTTCAATTTCCAGACCCTGCAACGTGCGTCTTAGGTCACCAATCTCTGTCTTGGATGTCTGGACTGACTCTGTGGTGATGGCCACCTCCTTGCTCAGGGCTGCCGACTGCAGAGAAATAAAGACAAAATTAGATATTTTGGTCAGTACACATCTTATTTTCATAGAGATTATGTTTAATTACAGGTCTAGACTCCTGAAAGAATTACTCAGCAAACCCACTTATTTGCATGGTGTGGGGTTGTTTGTAGGAAAATCTTTTCACCTTGTCATTAAACCAAGCCTCCTGGTCACGACGATGTTTTTCCGTGATAGTTTCATACTGGTTGCGCATCTCTTCCAGGACTTTGTTGAGGTCTTGCTGAGGTGCAGCGTCCACCTCCACGTTGACTGTGCCGGTAAGCTGAGAACGCAGCGCTGCCAACTCCTGAACAACAAAGGATGGAGAAAGGAGTCAGCATCATTTTTTAGACACAGCTCTACAGGTGTCATTCTGTCTTAGGATGCTAAGTTAAAGGATGATCATGCACCTCTGCATGATTCTTCTTGAGGTAAGCCAGCTCATCCTGCAGGCCCTCAATCTGCATCTCAAGGTCGGCCTTTGTCAGGGTGGTCTGGTCGAGCAGGCGGCGCAGGTTGGCGATGTCAGCCTCAACTGACTGGCGCATCATCAGCTCATGCTCAAATCTAATTTGTTTGGGGAGAAGTTGACAGAGATATCAGTCAAATCCCAAAACTGTCTGGGTTAATATTCACAAAATAAAGGACTTGGATGGTTGTGCTTACTTGGTCTTGAAGTCATCAGCAGCCAGTTTGGAGTTGTCGATCTGGAGGAGGATGTTGGCATTACCGATGGTGGCGGCAGCGATCTAAATGGGAGATGCATCATTGAAAGCCATTCAGCAATGTGCTCTTTAGGAAATTCATAGATACATGTATAGTATCACATTGCTGATACATTCATTCATTTTATCTGTGAATCTTTTCGTCTTTCCAAGAAGCATCACTACTCAACACCTATCTGACTGCACAACACTGAGTCACATTGAGTCACTATTCCACTTCTTATTCTTCCTGTATTTTTTCAGTTTCAACAATTCATATGTTATTATTATTATTAGACTGCACTTAGGTCAATCTTAGGTCTAGTTTCAACAACATATTGAACTGCGTCGTCTCTAGATTTGCTGAATTATCTGCATTTTCAAACCCCCTCTTTGCTAATGATTAACAGCAGTGCAAACATTGAACTTGTCTGGCGTTTAAGCTGTTGAGGCTGGTAAATACTATACCTTGTCCTTCAGGTCATTGATAATGGCCCAGTAGTTGCTGTAGTCCCTCTCTGCTGCAGGGCCCTTCTGCTCGTAGTACTCTCTGATCTGCTTCTCCAGCTTGGCATTGGCCGCTTCCAGAGAGCGGACCTTCTCCAGGTAGGAGGCCAGACGGTCATTCAGGTTCTGCATGGTGGCCTTCTCGTTCAGGGAGATGGTGTTCTGGTCCAGGGCGCTGGACAGGTCGAATCCACCCCCCATCCCCATGCCTCCTCCATACCCAGAGGAGACAGTGCGGGCGGTACTGGAAGAGATGCGGGGGCCTCCCCTGACATATCCTGAAATACTGTGGGCCTTCGGTGCACTTGATGATGTGTAGCTACGAGTTGTTCTGGTGATAACCGCTGGCCCACCAGCCATGCTGTAGCTTTGGTACATCCTGACTGTCTGCAGGTCGAGAGAGAACACGAGGAGAGAGGACCGTTATACAGCTGAAGCCTGTAACAGGACTGTGGAGTTTGATAGAGGGAGGCAGACCCCTGATATAGTGCTGGACCTGGGGCGGGCCTGGATGGGA
>JAPQRP010000001.1:18409849-18420444 GCA_037367295.1 Apogon hyalosoma | reverse complement strand
AAAAAGCAGTTACACGGTCAAAACTTGGTAAAAAAATACAGTTAAAAAATAAATAAATAAATAAATAAATAAATAAAAATTAAGGAAAATCACCACAAAACTGAAAACTAAAAGCTTAACACATCTATTTTTACAGTGAGTCGTGTCACTCACTGGTCTGTGTTTTGCCCCCCAGTCCACAGGCAACAGGGGGTGCACTGAGCATGCTCAGATGTCAATGTGCAAGGTCCATTCTATCAGCACATTTTGAATTTTTCCTATTGAACAAACAGGTGACTTTTTGTGAATATTTAAAATAAATCATACATACAGAACAGTCACCACCGACATGTTAGGGGTTAAAGGGTAAATCTTTGGAGGTTGCACATTGGCTGAATGAGATGATTTAAGTAGGACAGTTAAATAGAATAAAGCCCATATTATGGTGGTCAATTACATGTTTAGACACTAAAATGTCTGCAAAGTCTGTAATTTACTACAGTAACAGTGCCTGATAAAATGTTGTCCACTGTAGCAAAAAAAAAAAAAAAAACTATTTGAGGACTAAGGCTCAGTTTTAGAAGATAAAATGTTTTATGCTTTATGTTATCCCAGCCAAGTTACGTCTTTGGCCTCCATTTACATCCTCTTATTTCTAAATCATTTTAAGAACTTAAACATGTCACTAGAAAAAAATGCACGGCGTGTGCTTCTATTATCATTTGGCACCATGTCATATGTCTGGGAAACTGAGTGACATTCTTCTGATGCAATCAACCGATCAATCATCCCACTTTTTTGGCCTCACCCTGCTTATCAGTGTGGCTGCTGACTGAGGAGGTTGTGAAACGACGGAAGAGGAAGAGGAGGAGGAGGAGGAAGAGGGCACTCAGGCAGCCTTGGCATGTCGTTCAAAGTGATAACCGCTCACAAACAACTAGGTGACAATTTTCCATCAGTGTAGAGGTGTGCATTTTGGAGCAGCATGTTAAAACAGTAATTATGATCCAACAATCAAGTCGGGCTTTTTTTATGACCTTAACATCAGTGATACTAGTAATTATTACAAAACTGTCCCACAGTGTTAGAATTAAACAAAGGTCTGACTCTGGTGAATTTATTAATGCATTGACCTCAGATTATCAGTGATCATTATTGTGTAAATGTAAAAACTATAAAAAAAAAACATTGTTGTGTCATGTTTAAAAGTACAGGAAAAAGTGCAGAAATGCTGTGATCATTTAGCAACTTATTTAATTATATTAATACAGTACTGCATGTTTTACTAGGTCAGCACAAGTTTTGGTTGTAGATTTTCAATTGAATTTTTTTTTTTTAAATAAAAAATCATTAAAACCAATTTGAGATTCTTTTCTGGTTTTTTGTCCAACTAACTGTTCAAAATCCAAAGATGCACAGTGAGCTATTTTGTATGATTGACAAAGTCATAAATATCATCACAACCATAAGACCATTAAAGGTGCAATATGTAAGATTAAGGAGGATCTAATTGCAAAAATGCAATATTGATCATTATGTTTTCATTACTGTATAATTTCATGAAAATGGGAAATGCTATGTTTTCTTGCAGGAGTTGTTGCGTAGTCCAGCCATATTTCTACAGCAGCAGTGGTTCTTTTTTGTTTTGTTTTGTTTTGTGACAGGTACCATCCAGTGTTAAGATGCATTAATATCACCTATTATTTTTTGACAGGATTTAATTATTTTCCTCTTAACTATAAAAAGCCCAGAATGCATAAAATAAACACTGGTTGTGATGTTTTATGGCCCCCATGTGACTGCAGTCTCCAATTTCACTCGGATCACTCATTGAACCTTTAAATATGACAATTCTTTGATTTTAAAGAGTTAAACCCCATGTTCTCATCCCATGAATTAACCAATTAATGTTTGTATATCAGAGTACATACAAAGTACAAATACATATATTTGGTGGAATGAAAACTACTTTGACATGTCACAGAGAAGTGATGTCGAAGTGATTTAACATGGAAATACTTGAGTGAAATGTACACATTTAAAAAATACTTTCCATCAGAGCAATCAATAAAAAAATGTTTCACATATGCTTTATTATAGGTTTTAGAAATTAATAATAATAGTAATAATAATGATGATAATAATAGTGGTGAAAAATAACTGAAAAGGGGCTAAGTTTTCAGTCTATTTATCATTCATTGTCAAAGCTGTTTGTCTTTTAATCCTAATGGAGGACAAAGTTCAACACAAGTGTTTAAAATGGGTTTAACAATGAGAAGTATTTGTACTATTTATTCTGTGTGCGTGTTTAATGATGTTTAACATGACAGACGTTCATGTCATGTACAAGGCATCTAACACAGCTGAGTAAAGGCACCACATAATGAAATAGTTACCAGTTTATGTTTATATTTCATATGGGTTGAGACTTTTTGGATGCAGAATGTTTTGCCTGTTTTTTTTTTTTTCCTTGAGTCTGTGTGAAATGCAATTAGTTGGTATAACACTTCAATAAAAGTATTTATCACCCATTTATTTATCTGACCTGTATATAGAATAGTGAAATAAAACTTGAAATCTTGGCTCCAGGCTCATGATAGAAATAATCTGTTTGCTCTTAAAAATGCCTCTGCCTTGACCTCTGACCTCAAGTTTCACTGAGGTGGAATTGTCACTGCTAGGTGCCATTTCTGTCACCGCTGTGACCAATTAGGCTAAGTGAATAATTCAGGGAATAGCAGCACATTGATGTTTCTTTTACTAGAAGTTTTAAATACATGGTTGTGTCTCAAAAACTGTAGATGCGGGAGGTTCTAATTAAACACGGCTTCAGGTTAGAGAGCTGAACTGAGGAGTGTTTAAGGAATGCTCTTTCATTGACAAACAATAACATGTGGAATCACAAGTTCGACCTGAAAGAAGGCGGGCAAACAACTATCCATCCTCACTGATGGAGAGATTAGAAAGAAGGGTAGGGGGGTAGCCAGTAGAGCGGCATTTTTTCCCTTTCAGCTACCCCACCTAGCCCATCCCACTTTGCTGTGTCTGGTAGCTATATAACCAAGGGCACATAGTGATGCTTTCTACTGCAGATCAACTCCAATAATCCTTACCTGGTGAACATCCAGACCGTCCAGCATGTCTCTCAGACTCTATTCCCAGCCCATGAGTGTCCACGGTGGAGCAGGAGGTCGAGGCACCCGCATCTCCACAGCCACGTCCCAGGTCTCCTATTCACCTGGAGGCTTCAACCTGGCTGATGGCCTGGACCTCCATGTCGGGGCCAATGAGAAAGCCACCATGCAGAACCTGAATGACCGCCTGGCCTCCTACCTAGAGAAGGTGCGCACCTTGGAGAAGGAGAATGACCGCCTGGACAAGCAGATCAGAGACTGGTACCAGAGCAGAACCATCATTTCCCATGACTACACTCACTATTTCGCCATCATTGATGATCTGAAGGACAAGGTAAGAGGAAGAAAACAGATGTCAGTGTGTTTCTGTGTTTTATGGTATTTCACTGTTTGCGTGGGAAGGGTCAGGTATCTGTTGGTATGCACTTAATGTTGTACAACCACACCTGACATTTGAGTTTGATAGTAAAATAAAATATCATTGCAGCAGTCTGGGAATAGGCCAACTCACCAGGTACTGTAGCATGCAATGCACACAGGAAGAGGAAGTTAGGGTGGATAATTTTCATAACTGTCATGCTGTATTCCTTCTAATCACTACTTGTAGATAATGCACTTGAACATGATGCATGTTTACAGTCAGGCGTTGGCTAATATGAATGCACATTTGTTCCTACTAAGAGTTCAAAATGAAGTTTTGCAAAATAAATTGTAGCACAGTTTCTTCACATTTTGCCTCTGTACATGTTAAATCCATTACTGCTTAAATCCTAATGTTTACTGCTGTACAGCTCAAAATAAAATATCTAAACTCCCATAACTGCCTACCACATGTACAGTAAACTATATGAACATGACTGCACTGTTTCTCCTCAGATTCGCGTCGCCTCCAGGATCAATGCAAAGATAGTCCTGGATATTGACAATGCAAGACTGGCAGCTGATGATTTCAAAATGAAGTGAGTGTTTTACCCCCCCCCCCCCCACACACACACACACACACAAACGTAGCCCACCCTGCCACATACGTGAAACTTCGCATGTGCATCAAAGCGTGAACTCATGTCTACCTGACAACTTCTAATTTTAATGACCCAGTGAAGCCACACTGACCTGTCTGTTGACCCTGCCACCCCCAGGTATGAAAATGAGTTAACCATGAGGCAGGCTGTGGAGGCCGACATTGCTGGACTGAAGAGGGTGCTCGATGAGATGAACCTGGCCAGGATGGATCTGGAGAGTCAGTACGAGAGCCTGAAGGACGAGCTCATCATGCTCAAGAGGAACCACGAAGAGGTGAGAGCGACGATAAAAGACCTTTGAGGAATTTGCACTGAACCCTTTCAGGGTTTTTTAATGTCAGCTTTACAAGCAGCATAACTGATGAGTCTACATTTGTAAACATTCACAACATGCCAACACCCACAC
The DNA here is from genome assembly GCA_037367295.1 of Apogon hyalosoma. Taxonomy (NCBI): domain Eukaryota; kingdom Metazoa; phylum Chordata; class Actinopteri; order Kurtiformes; family Apogonidae; genus Apogon; species Apogon hyalosoma. Next base: position 18,415,903 of record JAPQRP010000001.1, on the reverse strand, counting down.
CATGTATGCTCACACAGTTGTAAACCCTAAAGCATGTTTCTACAGTGATGATTAATGAAGCAACAGTCAACATAATCCATCTATTCAGCAACACACAGCTTTCAAAAGCAGCTATTCATTCTTGAAGTAAAGCTGAGACCTTTTACCATCTATTGTGGCTTATGATGGTCAGAATTTGCCCTCATGACTTCTGCGTCACTTCTGATAAGACTGAGGAAATTCTGCATTAGGTATTTGTACAAATAGCACTGCTGCCTTTCCTTTTTCCCAACGCTGCCCTCACCTCTCAGCACACTTCCTTGTATTCTTCTCACCTTCCATTAGCTCATTGCTGCTGTTTGTCTTAGACACACACACACACACACACACACACACACAAACACACACATTGAACCAAACGCTGATACTGATCATCCAAGGATGACTATAAATTAGATATATGTCTTTATACATGACAAAAAAATGAAGTATTCTGGTTATTACACTGGTTGACTGAGGTGTTGCCCTTTGACCCCTACAGGAGATGGCTTTGTTGAGGAGTCAGGTGGGTGGCCAGGTCAATGTGGCTGTAGACGCTTCTCCCGCTGTAGACCTGAACAAGGTTATGGCTGACATCAGGGAACACTACGAAGGTGTGATCGCCAAGAACCGCAAGGAACTCGATGCATGGCATCAGGCCAAGGTGAGTGTTCCAGCCACTGAAGGCGTAATGGAGCTCAGTTATTTCAAATGCAGGCAGCAGGCTTTAATATGATGGGAAATACTGTGTTTGATGTTCACAGATATCAGCAGTGGAGCAGGAAGTGATCACACACACAGAAACTCTCGTCACATCCCGTTCAGAAATCAAGGACCTAAAGAGCACCCTTCAGAGGCTTCAGATTGAACTGCAGTCCCATTTGAGCATGGTATGTCAAGGTTTACTCATAATGAACTTTCACTGTTCTAAGGCTTTAGTGTTCTCATATGAACAGGGATGGATGAAACTTGAAAGAAGCATTCTCCCTATTCCCACACTTACAACATCACTTGATGAATGGCCAAAAGTATGTTGAACAAATGTTCCTGCCGCTCCCCATTCCATAACAGACACCTGATTTGTTTTAGACGTGCAAAAATTGTACGTCCTATCACATATGTCAGTATTTTGGGGCATTTTCTGGGATTTAAAGAAAAATAATGCAACTGATTCATTTGTTAGTAATTCTGAAATAACAAGATTTTTAAAATCAAATACATATATCATACACATCATTTCTATGTCAAATTAACCGATATTAGCTAATGAACAAAGTCTAGTTAGCAGCAGCTGGTGTGCCAAATGCAGCTATCATTAACTTGTGAATTCAATCAACCCGATGGGAAAATGCAAAAAAGACAGTGGTTATAAAAAGTCTAAATGATTGAGGGTTTTTGAGAAAACATTCATATCTGTAGCTCCATCTTAATTAGTTAATGTAGAACATACATTTACTTTTTCATTAGCATCTATATATATCACACGCTTCACACAAAACAAACATACAGCCTATTCATTTAATAAGACACTGGTTAAACCATTTGAATCTAGAAAAAATGTATTTCAGAATCTTAATGACAGGAAGTAGTGAAAATATTTAGAACAAACTGAACTTCTAGTGCAGATCAGGTCACCTGCCCTTCATTCATTTCCAAGTGTCATTTCCTTCCTTGGTTTTAATTATTACATACCCACTAACTGTACAACTTTATCTCCTGACCCACCAGAAAGCATCTTTGGAGGACACCCTGGCAGAGACACAGGCACGCTACGCTACACAGCTGGCAATGCTTCAGAACACGGTCTCAAGCCTGGAGGCCCAGCTGTCCCAGCTCCATGCCAACATCGCCAGCAACAAGCAAGAGTACGACATGCTGCTGGACCTCAAGACCAGACTGGAGCTGGAGATCGCAGAATACAGGAGGCTGCTCGACGGGGAGGATGAGAGGTGAGACACAACACATTAAAACAGGGGTGTCAAACATATGGCCCAGGGGTCAAAACCAGCCCGCCAAAGGGTCCAGTCAAGCCTGTGGGATGAATCTGTGAAATGCAAAAGATGCACTGAAGATATTAACAGTCAAGATGGTCAAAATTTGGGTCATATACAGTCCAGACTAGTAAAATACTACCATAATATCCTGTTAATAATATCAACTCCAAATTTTTCTCTTTGTTCTGGTGTAAAAAAGTAAAATTAGATGAAATTATTTACATTTACAAACTATCCTTTCAGAAAAAATGTGAATAACCTGAACAAATATGAACAACCTGAAATGTGTTAAGAGATCTGATTGCAATTTTAACAATATTCTGCCTGTTACTAAATGGTTTGTGCCTTTGTAGAACCACTGTGATCTCTGAGTTGTAATGCACATGTGCAAGTGGTAAACTGAGGCATAATATTGTTAAAATTACACTTATTTTTCTTAAGAGATTTCAGGTTTTTTGTGGTTGTTCATGTTATTCACATTTTTTAAATGATCATTTTTAGAAGTAAACATTTTTATAATGTAATTATATTTTTTTCACTGTTATTATTTTACTGGTTGGACCCAGCTGAGATCATACTGGTCTATATTTGACCCCTGAACTAAAATGAGTTTGACATCCCATTAAAACATGTATGGCTCACATTTTTTTGAAGGTAAATATCCAACTAATAATTGTCTCTTCTCTTTGTTACCCTCAACATCAACAGCTCAAAACAAGGTAAGCAATTTTTCAGTCATTAAAGTTTTTCCCTACATTTGACAGATTCTGAAAATTAAATGCGCATTAAGGATAACAATTCTTAATAATTGCTGTTCATCTTTTCCCTAGTGGTCACTAAGGTCATCACAGTGGTGGAGACGGTCGTGGATGGAAAAGTTGTCGGGAGCAGCAAGACTGTTGATGTGGACGTGGATCAGATTGAGTAATGTGTCTGAGAAACTCAATAAAGATCTTGCAGAGGAAGGATTTGTGTGGTGTGACCTTATTATGAACATTCTGTAATGCCTGCCCACTCAAACCCTTACGCTTCATCTACGATGAATATTTTTGCACTGTAAAATTCTGGAATTACTGGCTTCTTTACTCCAAAAACTCACAAATACTTAGCTAATTAATTAACCCACAAACACCCAGTGCTACTTCTGTGTCAGTTCCCAGATTGATTTTTCTCTAATTTTAACCTTTCTTAAGTGATTTATCACCATTTGTTATCATATTATCCACTGTATTTTGCATTTTTTCAGTGAAAATCATGTATTTTCCCATATTTAATTTATTGATTGTGTAGATGTTCAGAAAAGCTCAGATCAAAGTTGGGGATTATTATATCAGAAATAGAGAAAACTGAAGAAAAAGTGAATTTTAAAGCTAAATCTATCATTAACTGAATATAAACCAAGTGTGTCCATCCACCATCATTCGTCAAACTCCATGGGTTTTACTGATGAATCAATGTTGTAGTTCACGACGGAGCCTCTAAACATCCAAATGGGTCATATCTGTTGACCATGAAAAGATGAATAACTGTATTTTACACAAATTATTTACATGTATTGATAGGATTAGTGGATCAACAGATATTCAACGTTTCACATCAGTAGATGGTTTTGGTCACCTGTGGCTGTTTGGGTTTTCATGGATTAATGTCCCTGTTTTGTGGATTAACTGGCTATTGGCTCCAAAATAATTATATTTTGGGTCTGAAGCAACAACAAGGCAGACCACTAGTACAATTCTGAAAGCTGGTAGTATCCATTCCATTCCCATATACCTTGGATTTCAAGCTTCAAAATCTTTTTTTTTTCTTCTTCTTTTTTAAAGTGGATAAAACTAATATAATGACAAACAGGTTCATCATAAAGACCCTTGCACAAAGGATCATGACCCCATTCAGCAGCTATTACAAAAAACAAAACAAAACAAAAAAGCAGGAACAAATGTGGCTAAACAATTAGCAGCAGCAAACCCAGATGCTCAGAGACTCAAAAAACATTTCCCACATAGACTACAATCATAAGAGAGGCAGGAGTGATTAAATGCAAACAATATTAACAGTTAAAAGCACCACCTTAAATTTCCCAAAAGTGAAATCCATTCTCTGCTTTAATCCCATCCATGCCCTCAGGGTCATTTACTGTAGGAGACATGTATTATCATGGTGCACCACCCTGGGATCAGCTCCAAATGTACGCTGGCCCGGGGCGTCATCCAATCTTAGTCTTACTTGGAGAAGAAAGGCTATTTAAATATGATGTTAAGCATATTATTCATTCATTCATTTTCTGAGCCTGCTTTATCCTCACCTACCCTGCTGCTTATGGGTGAAGGTGAGATACATCCTGGACATGTGGGCCATATATGGACAAACACTCATTCTCACATTCACACCTATGGGCGATTTAGATGAACCAATTAACCTATCAGTGCATGTCTTTGGATGGTGGGGGGAGGCCGGGGTACCTAGAGGGAGCCCACACAGACACGGGGAGAACATGTAAACTCCACACAGAAGAGTCCCACCCCCATCGACTGGTGTTGGAATCGAATCCTTGCTGTGAGGCACAAGTGCTATCCACTGCACTACCATGTCACCCCATGTTAAGCATATTAATTATAGAAAAAATGTGTCTAAAGTAAAAAAAATAAAATAAATAAAGTTACGTCTGTATTTACTTCATTGCTGTGTGAATATATAAATGGTTGGTACTTATATAGTGCTTTTCCATACTTTTATGGTGCCCAAAGTGCTTTACAAAGCCTCACATTCACCCATTTACGTACACTAGTGGGTGGCTGCCACCATGCAGGGCTGCTCCCTATTGGGAGCAATTTAGGGTTCAGAACACTATGACACGCGAACAGTTGGAGACAGGATTCAATCCTCTGAATTGGACGACCCGCTCTACCAACTGAGCCACAGCTGCCACATGTTGTAATATTTTCACTTCCCTCCAAGTGACTGTGTATGTGGCTCCTGAAAGTTTTGGTGACCAGGTGACCTGAGACCCTGCTGTCATTGGAGGATTCCTGTTCTTCCACAGAACACTCTCATGGTGTGTGAGCTGTTTTTTTGTTTTTTTCACATGTGATTTTTGTGTGATGACAAGCACTAGTCTTTAAATCAGTGCATTTGGAGACTATTTTTAACACCATGGTCCTCCGATCAACTGCATTTATACTCTTTATATTATGAATATTCAGAATAAACCATGAAGATTTGGTATGCATGAAGAATTTCATTTGCATGATGTCAACTATAAATCATGTCAGATATACATTACTTTCATTGGATGCTTTGTCTTTAAATGAAGGGCTGCTTTCAGCTATCACTTTCTTATCATACAGCCTTACTTTGCCTCCAAGTGACCAAACTTCAGCTAATGCAACTTTAAACAGTGTGTGGATTGTCCTTGGCAGGTTTCCTCTCCATCAGAGTAACAACCCAGAGTTAATTTAAAACTGTTATTCAGATCTTTTCCTCTTGTGGTCAACTAAATACGGAAATACAGATTTTTTTTTTTTACCAACTTGTGTAACTGCAAAGATGCCGCATATGTATAGTGACAAAATTCTACATTCTGTTTGTAAATTGCTCTGAATTTCTATTTAACTTCCTGAGACTCTGTGTCTGCATATGAGGTCATAACATTTAGATTTCCCACTTCTTATCACTTGTTCTCCCTGTTCTTCCTTCAACCACATTGAAAACAAGATAGTGACAAATTCAGTCAAATTACTCTACACCCAAATTCAAGTCCAGTAAATGTGACAAGTTTTAACGTCTTTTCATGTGGTTATGGTTGAAATGTTCTGATTTATGCTTAGTAAGACTGGTAGTTTAGTATGACGTGTATTTGAAAACTTTCAAAACTTGTTAGAAGTTGGGGCACGTTGCAAATTATTATTATTACTCATTTCAGGACCCTGGGACTTAAGATAAGATAAGATAAGATAAGATAAGATAAGAGAAGAGAAGAGAAGAGAAGAGAAGAGAAGAGAAGAGAAGACTTTATTTATCCTTCTGTGGGGAAATTTTACAG
>JAPQRP010000001.1:18359255-18372323 GCA_037367295.1 Apogon hyalosoma | reverse complement strand
GTGATTTTAAACTTTTGAGCGGCCCCTTGTGGGCAATCTAGAAATGGTAAATCATCCAAAATCGAATTAGTTCTTCCCCTCCATGATATTCATTGATATGGAAAACATGGAATTTCTAAACCGAATATCTTTCAAGTTATTGCATTAACATGAAGAGTATCCGGCGGTGGCAGAGCTGGTGCAGCTGGCGGCGGCTGGACCAAAAACATAATATCCCCAAAACTGCGTTCGGGGATATAAATATAAACTATAAACACACATTTGTTTCTAAACTAAAATAAACATTTGAGAAGAGCAATCGTTACTGGAAAAGCTGGAATGAGCATGAAGCCACATTACCATTGTAGTAACATTTTTATATCCCTGAACGCAGTTTCGGGGATATTATGTTTTTGGTCCGACTGAATAGAATAGAATAGAATAGAATAGAATAGAATAGAATAGAATAGAATAGCCTTTGTTGTCATTGCACAGCAACAAATTGCAAAACAACGAAATTGGTGTGGCGCTCACCACCCACAGTGCAAAGATTAAAAAGCGCAAACATACCACCATCATAACAGGCATAAAAACAGTATGTGGGGGAATAATAAAAAAAATGTAAAAACTACACATAGACTGCCGCCGCCAGATATCCTCCATGTTAACGCAATAACTTGAAAAATATTGGGTTTAGAAATTCCAAATTTTCCATATCAATCAATATCCTGGAGAGAAAGAACTGATTTAATTTTGGATGATTTACCATTTCTAGATTGCCCACAAGGGGCTGCTCAAAAGTTTAAAATCACTAAACACTCTTGTTTATATCTCTGGAACTATTTGTCTGATTGACTTCAAATCGAGTGCAAATGAAAGGTCATGACCTGGGGATGCCTCATGTCATGACATCATAGCTGTCTGGTTAACGATTGGGGGCATTCAGGGATATACCCCTAGCCATCGCTTCCAACAGCTAGTTTTGTCTAGTTACTGATGCCTATGCCAATACCGCAGCGACGTGCATTTACTTTGGTAAAGTCTCAACATGCAAATCCAGTCTGTGGGAGTGGATAACACTTACACCTCACAACAAGAAAGTTCTGGGGTCAGTTCTCACCGCGAAGCTTTCCCCCATCCTTTATAATAGGTATACAGAGGTTAATTCTCCTGTCAGTGTGTATTATTGATAAAATGCAGAGACCAAATTTCATTACAGGGATAATAAAGCGAGATAACCTTTAATTAAAAGTGCAGACAGTGGCTACATATGTTCACACTGCAAACCTTAGTGCTCAGATCAGATGTTTTTGTTTGACTATTCATTTTTTTTTTTTTTCAAGTGGCCAACGTGAGATGAGAAGATCACATGTACAAGAGATCAACAAGGAAGACATCACATAAGCCTAGACAAATTTATGTAATAATTTTATGGATCCAATTTTCTACAGGCTTTTACCTTCCAGGGGTTTGACAATCTGCAGACGGTCAGGCAAGTATGACCTGGACCCTCCTGAGGAGCCACATGAGTGCCTTGAGCTGCCGTTGGAGTAGTTGGTGCCGCTCGACGCTGCAGGGCTGGAGGCCAGGCTGTCATTTGGTGTCAGGAAACCGCTGGAGCTCCCACCCTCCTCGCAGTTGCCTGCCAAGGCACGGAGTTTACGCTCACGCTCCACGTCGAAGAAAGGCCGCTCAGACGAGTGGTTCTGCTGGCGGGCTGACAAACTACGCAGGGCGGCCTCCAGGTCCTGACCTCCTGGTGTGCCTGGCTGGCCCAGACGCTTTGGCCCACTAACACTGCAAGCAAGAAGATATGATAATATGTTAACTGCTTTAATGCTTTGACATCATGTGAGTTACATTACATTTAGTTACTTCCATCCAGATTTTTATATTCTTACCCACGTAGAGGCAAATGCATATATCATGTATTTATTTTTTTATGTTAAGGCTTCATGTTTGTAGACTCAAAGACACACCTGTTGTCTTCTTTCTGGGTGTGATTGGGGCTGGGTTTGTACTCCAGGGTAAGGCTGGCATTGTCAGAGCCATAGTAGCTGGTACGAGGGGTGCTAGTACAACTGGATCGAATAGACCCGGGGCTAGAGCCCGGCAGCCCGGGGGAATGGCACCGAGAACGCATTCTCCCACTTTTGTTGACCACTTTCACAGTCTCAAACACACGCCATGGGTGGTTCCTGCATAAAAAAACAAAACAAATATAGCAGCAGTTAATTTTTGGGCTGTAAACATTTACATAAAAACAGTTTATGCAAGACAAAGGGTCGTCATGTTCAAGGAAGAAAACTAATTGAGTTATTTCTTTTTGCAAATCTACAGTCAGCACTCAAACATGGAAAAACACATTACAGCAGTGAATTCATTTTAGAATAAAAAGGGTCAAAACAATCTGAAGAATCAAGTAAAAGAAAACTGGGTTAGTGAAAAGAGTCCATCATCTTCAAAAAGAAAAGAGCAAAAAAATGAAAGTTTTCAAGAGGAAAGAGAAGTTTCATTTGACCACACACAGAATGAAATACAAGCAAGAAAAAGCAGTGTTTAAGTTAAAAAACAGCTTAAAAATGGAAGTGCCAGAAATGCCAGGAGCAGAAAATGTTGAAAAGAAAAAAGAAAAACCTGAATTCTAGGTTCCAAAACTAAGTGTTGGCTCTCACAAAGGAGCACTTACAGATATCAGAGTAGTCATTTAGCCCCGACCACTCATCTAAAGCTTATGACCCGGTACTGAGATAGGCCACTTTTTATTTGTTCTGAGATCTTTATCTCTGTAGCTGCAGAAGGATTTCAAACAGGTGATATGCAGCATCAGAGCAGACAATAACAACTCTAGACTCACTTGTACTCTGAGGGAGCTGGAGTGTCCAAGCCCTTACGAAAGGTGCCTTCTATCTCTGCTGCCAGAGAGTCCATGGGCAGGACTGAGGCCAGCGCCGTGTAGCGCTGCACCGTGCTGTTAGGCAGACTCTTATTCCGCAGGTTTTTAATGTCCTCCCTGGCCTCACAGAGCATGTCCTCACACTGGGAGTACTTGTCCCGCAGGTCCTTGAGCTGTAGACGGGGGAGACATATCTGTCAAACTCTTAATTCAACAAGGATTCACTGGACTTTCATTTTGTCAAAGATATGCGACATGTCTTGCCTCAGATTTAAGTTTGATGTGGCCCTCACGGGAGGCACTCAGGTGCTGGTTCAGCTCCTCGTTCTCATGGGTCAGCTAACGAATAAAGAAAAAGAAGTCATTGAGTTTTCCTTTTATTTAATATTTCTGTTAAACTTTAGTCATAACAATGCATCATAAATTTCAGATTTATTTCCATTCTGAGTAATTGACCAGTTTTAGTTTGGTTTTAATTTAGCTTTAGTGTTAGTTTTTCAACTATTGTGAGGAAATCCTGGATTTATAAACTGAAAAAAATGTAGGATGAAATATTTCATGACATCAAATACACCAAAGGTCCAGTGTTGTGCAAAAAAATGTGACTTTTAAACATTATGTAGCATTATCATTAGGGTAAATGAAACTAAAGTTGATTTTGCCTGCAGTTCTACTTCATTTTTAATTTGATTTAGTTTTCATGTTTGGAAAATGGTAATTTTTTTCCCAGTTAACATTACTTTTTAACAACTGTGTTTGCTTTGTTGTATTCATTAACTGTCATAACTGTATAATGTCTTCTTTTTGAGTGTGTCTTGCTTACCGCTTTGCAGCGAGCCTGCAAGTCGACTATCTGAGCAAGCAGCAAGCTGATCTCCTCCTGCTGTCGGAGGGAGTCCTCTACTTTCCGTGCTAGCTCCTCAGACAGGTCGACAACCTGTTTATTCACAGATGCTGAAAGACACAAGTTGTATAAATGTACCTGTTACAGAGTGTCTGTAAAATAATAAAAAACAAAAAGACAACTGCATCTGCCTGTAGGACTTACACAGTTCCTCCACACACACCATCATCAGCTCCTGCTCCTGCTCCTCATAGTCGGTCGTCTCGGAGGCGAGTTCATTGGCCTAAATGATCAGCATAGACACACATTACATCTAAGATCCTTACTTTTCTGATATTAATATATGTCAAGACACTGCATCAAATCTGAGTAAATGCCAGGAAGGAAGCATAATTTCATTCTTTGTGTAATTTGTTCCATACCTCTAATCGCAGTTTGCGGTTCTCCTCCTCTAAACCTTTCAGTTTCTTCTGCAGGAAGTCATAGTGGACGAAGCTGCTGAGAGAGCTGCACGATTCATTCCTTTTTATTCTGGAGAAAAAACATATTTGCCCACACCTTTATATTTATCCCACTTATGGAACAAAAATGCTAGAAATGATTAAAACTGTTAATGTGAAAAACATTTAGTTAAATCTATAAAACAATCAGCTCTGGTCATTGTGCAGTATAAAGAAATCAACATCATGAAGACATTCAGAATAAAAAACTTTAAAGCGAAGTTAAATGTCAAATGCAAATGTTGTCTTTTGCTTCATAATAGTATATATTGAATGTTAATATGTTACTTAAACATTAATCCTTTTAATTAAGTTGGTGCTACACTGAATCTAAAACATGAACTGCAGCTTTTAATGAGACACTCCGCGATGTGTTTAGAGACAAAATGAGAAGTATTTTAAGGTCAAATGTGGAGTTTTATACCCAAACCCAAACCCACCATCTGCTTTAAAACAAAGCGCTGCCAGTGATGGTAAGTATTTCTGGAGCTACACATTTCATCATTCCTTAGACTCTCTGCGTGACTGTTGGACTTACGGCGAGTGTGATTCAGCGTTCTCGATCTCTTCTGTGCTTGCATAGAACTGAAGAAGGTCATCTCTCATAGAAAGTTCATGACGCAGTTGGGCAATCTACCAAGAAAAAAAAAAAAACATGATCACTTCAGTTCAACAGATACAGTTACAGCAACATGTTGATTTATGCCATGTGTGTGACACATGGTTTCTGTTGGTTTGTACCTCCTCCTTTGCAATTTCAAGCTGCTCATCCAGCATTTCATTTCGCGTTGTTAGTTCTTGGTTCTGCTTCAGGAGAGACTGACCGATCCGTGCAGCTAACTCCAGGTCACGTTCTTTCTGAAAAGTGATAGATAAAAAAAATATTTTCCTCCACAATGCATAATAAAGAAGCACATTTGCATTGTTTATATCGTCTTGTATGTATTTTATTTCCTGTCAGTCGTGGACTTTGTTTTCATTCATTCATGAACTACAGCTGCATAACTGATCGAATCGAGACGTCTGTGCAATTTACATAACTGTAAAAGGCTGCAATTTCCAAAATCCAGTGTGTATGTTGATCAACCTCAAATGTAAAAGTGACAGGCTCAATAACAATGAGCATAGAACCAGACTGTGCAAAAAATACAAAATAAAAATTGCGACACTTTGAACTTTTTGTGAATTAAAATTGTGAGTTTAAGTCTAAAAAATACACATCTTTAAGTGATCAGTAATTGTACATTTTGTTTTATAAGCAAACAAATTGACACAAGTTGTAAATTACAATATTGTTCCCTATAACTGCAATATGATTTTTCACCAAATCCAAAGCCTTATTTAGAACTGCATATTTTTGTCATGTATGTAGCTGAGTGTGTACAAGCTCAACAAGGCACATGGTCAGCTACTTAACAATGGCTAAAACCTCTTTGTGCCATAAATCAAATGCATGCTTTTCCTGATCTGTGTTGCCTACACTCCCTCCAATTAACAAATAAAGTAAAATCAAACACTTCTACTACAATTTTGAAAGACAGAAAACAGTAAGTTAAGAAATCATGTTTTCAGTGATGTTTTTATGCAGTTTAGTTTCCTCTGACGGCTGGGACTGAACAGAGTTGAAAGGGTGACAAACTGATGGCAGATAACTTTAATCCCCCATAATCCCGTTCATCTGCTGTGTGTCTCGCTCTTACCTCCTCCAGCAGGTGGGTGACAGCCTTAATGTCATGATACGTCTTGGTGACCTGGCCCACTCTGTCTGAGCACAACACTGAGGGAGGAGGGAGAGCAGGATTTAATGAATGGAATCAGAGGTGGAGCACACAGTGTACTGTAACAACACAGCATGGAAAGAAACGTATAATGAGATAGGGCCACCTGTGAACAATGAGAAGCTAATGGAGGAGGTTGTCCTGAGAGCTACCTCTTAACCTTTGGTCCCCCCCAGCCATTGAACAAATCTGTATTAGATCAATTAAAAAAAAGATCTTTTTTTGTATAAAATGGTTTTTATGGACAGTAATTATGTTGTTAATGGTAAATATATATCTTCCACACTTTTATGCCTCCCATTCACACAGTCACACACACCAATGGGCTGCTGCTGCCATGTGGGGCCCTACTGGGAGCAATTTAGAGTCGGAGGCAGGATTCGAACCACCAACCTTTCAGTCATTGGACAACCTGGTCTACCAACTGAGCCACAGATGCCAACTGCACTTTGTAACATCATCTTTGTTTTTATTGATAGCATTTTCTGTTACCTTTTAGTGGATAAACTGCTATGATGGAAAAAAGGATTATGGATTATAAATATTTCCTATTTGGATTATTTTCATAGATTGCATAATGTTGATCTAAAAACATAAGCTGCCTCCATAATGTATTGTCATTGCAGATTATATATCATGAACCTGTAACTAGCACTGGATGCAAACTTTAAATACTGTTCTAACCATAACTGAACTGCTCAGATAACATCAAGTATCATATTTGAGACCAAATTCCAGTACATATGCAGGAAACCTCATTCGTGCTATATAGCATAGCTTTTAGATTTTTAGGAATGATATTTTGCTCAGAGACAACCTCAAGTTTTTGTAAATACACTTATTTTTAATGTTGTAAAACTGCTTTGTGTGATAAAATTCCAGGGTCCTAAAACTTACAACTTAAGTCCAAAACAGACCATTTCAGTGTGTTAGATTTTTTTTGGGTTGTAAAAAAACTGCTTTGGGAATTAAAATACTGATGTTTAGGAACCAGAATCGGTATCTGTCAGGACCTTCCCTACCAGTGTAAGATGCAGCACTTTTGTACAACACCTGAGCCGAAGAAAAAACATCAAAGAACTTTTCTGACACCCTGGAGAGAAAGAAATACCATTAGCGTTTTTAGAAAGTGCTTTTTTTTTTTCTGGAAGTGGCCTAAGCTTTCTAAAATTGTGAGCCATTTATTATTTGCTAAATAAGAATTGTTCATGTTGAATTCATGTCATCAGATTTGTTCCACATAAGGCCATCACAGCACATAGCCCTCCACAAACCTAAGGAAAACCCTGGTTACTGGTATTGAATTTTGTGCTTGATACCCAACCCTAACTCTAATAACATGAACTACACAACCAGTCTGTAAACAATACATTTTCTCTGAATGAGTGACATGAGTGCAGCTCACGTCTCCAGTAAGTTCCTGCTATAGACCATAACATCTCCATGTGGTCATCCAGATACTGATCCTCTTAGCCTGATCCTGTTCAGACCAGATAAGACACCCATAAGGACTTCATTCTGTTGGACACCAATATAGCTCAACAGGAGACACTACTGGAACTAAACTCAATGTGTTCACACCAGCGACATATGTGCGCCATGGAGGGAAAACAATGACTGACCTGCACCTATGTTTACCTCTGAACAGTTTATTTATGTCCACAATTTCACAAGTGTTAAGATTTAGAAAAGGTTAATGGCTCTTTTTCTAGGGGCCGTTAAAACTGACCAATTACTGTCATGGATGGGTTTGTTTTTAGGATAAAGTAAGAGTCCAACACTGAAAGGTAGTTTAGTTTTTCATTTCATTCTATCAGTTTGTAATTCTGTTTTCTTTTGTTCCCACTAGAGTAATTATATATGTCTGTTTTTAAATCCCTTCTTAAAACCCATCATTTCTCCTTTGCTTTTGAAGCCATGTGAAATGTTTGAAGGTATTATTTTTATTTTATTGTTTACATTTGATAGTGGTTTATTGTTATTTTTTATTGTTTTTAAATTGTATGACTTTTTACAATTTTTTTTAATCTATTCTTGTGTTTTATTCTTTTATTTTGGTTTTAGTTATTCTTCTGTACAGCACTTTGGTCCACTGTGGTTGTTTTAAAGTGCTTTACAAATAAAGCTGGATTGGATATTTTCACAAAAAAGTTGAACAAATACAACAGCAATCAATTCTGGAATTCATGTAGCATATAGTTCCAGCTAAACGGTTTCAGTGTCAGTTTCCATGTAAATATTCCAATTTTTATTTTTTTCCCCTCTCTTTTGGTTCTCAACACGCAAGTCAAATTCTGCAGTTCTGTTTTCTTAGTGATGCTGCAAAGCCCATAAACTAAATCAGCGGTGTAATCTTTCTTTAGTAGTGCATAAGCAGCTCTAAAGACATGGGAAGCTACCAACTATATAGTGAATTAATTAGATCGATGTCCTTGACTTTGGCCCGAAAATAGTGGGATTGGACTGCTGTATTAGTATCTAATTAGCCTAATGGAAAGAAACTAACCTTGAGCTGAACTACTGCACTGTAAAGTATAGCCGGTCATGAATTATGTAACATAAAACGAATGTATTCCACGCTGAGGTGATTGACTGTCAGGCAGAGGTCAGCTTCAAAATGTCCATGAAAGAGGAACAAGGAGAGACTGAAGGAAGCACAGCCAGAAAAAACACATTTCAGGAGTGTACGAGATGAGTTAAAACATGAGCTATTACTTGACACACATCAAACAGCTCCTCTTCATTTTCTCAGACAACCCTGATCTAAAATCAATTAACAATATTTACTTCTTTAAAAAAAAAAAAAACAAAAAAAAAAAAAAACTACACATATATGATCACACTGTAAAGCGACTGTTTCATTTAATGTGTAAAAACAAAATATCACACTCCTTAAAACCCTTGTGCAGTTTTAGTAAAAGTACTCATGGTCTACCACAACACACCCACATCTACAATAGTCAACATACTTACATAATCTGATAACAGCATTTTACTAGTTAAGTATTTACTTTAACTAAATGACTCTGAATCACAGGGGCCATTAAAGAAACATACTAGACCACATTAAATTACATCTTAAACTGTGTATAACTGTGTTGAGATACATGGCTCCTTAAAAACCAAACAGCCCCTCGTACTGTTTGTCAAATGAATTCCCCGATTAAAAAAACTACATTACACCTCTTCAGTCCCAGCGTACTTAAATTAAACTGTTGGCTTTGTGCTAAAAGCAAAGTCAGCAGCAAACTGTGACTCTTCAGAATCTCTTCATTTCCATATATTTCTATTCAATTTTGACCAAACACTGTTTAGATGTGAGGTCTAATTCTCATGCAATTAGCATCATGCTTTATTGCACAGTCTGCTGTCTTGCAAATGGAGCGGCTTATTTGCTTTGGAATAAATACTGAATGAAGTATTCATCTCAACCGTACATCTGCCAAGTATCACCTGCCAAAATACCTGATTTGTTTCTTCTTGACCTGACTGCCACTGGGGATCAAGGAAAGAGAGGCTGTTATGCCAGCTAGGGGTTTTAGGGTTTGGGTTAAGCTAAATCCAGGCAGGTTCAATGAAGTGGGAGCTTAAAACTCTTCCTATGGATGAACCTTGTTGACTTAGATATACTTATGACGTCTGTTATGGGTCAGAGGATCAGACGGGCGTCAATATCCTTTAAGAATAAGATCCCCCATTTATCTCTTCTCCTTTGAAGGTGCAAACCAGACGTCACAAATATCTGCAAGTTGACACAAAGTAATTCTTAAAATGGTGAAGATGTCTTTGAGACTTTAAAAATGTAAATGCTTGTGCAATTAAATTGTTAATAAAATGATTTGTTACTGGCGCTGATACTTAAATCAGAGCCGGGTGCTGGAGGGGTGCCCGTGTCGCAGTATTTGTGCAGGTGCCACCCACAGGCCCATTAGACAAATATCGCACAATACATATAGAGGAGAAATAGAGGAGACACCCTGCTCACATTAACCGCTCTATTACAGCATGAGAACATTTACAAGCCATATGATTATCAAAGAACCCCATCTGAATTGAACAAAGATTCACCTGCAACATAAAGGTCAACTGATCCAGCAATAATCTTTAATAAAAAAACAAAAAACATTTCTTCATGTATAAATGAACAGAAACATATGCAACACACACAGATGACTAATAATCCATGACTGAAACTGGGCCAGTAGCACAGTTAATGGACCTGTAGTTTTTGTCTGAGAACAAAAAACTTAACAGTAAAAGGTTACAAACATTCAGCTCAACACTCTTCTTTTTTTAAAATAGCACTTGGGTTCACTGTTATTTGACCATTTAATTTGCAATCTTAGTTAAACATGTCAAAGAACAGAAATCCAAAATGAAAAATGTTCAATTAAAATATTATTTCATAATAATATTGCACGGACCTGATAATAAAACTGTAGTATAAGTACATAAAATGCTCACAGCTGCTTTTATATACACAACACTTATGCATCTATGACGTATATGGACATGTGTATACACACACACACACACACACACACACACACACACACACACACACAGGCTACGTGACCTTCACCACACTACCAGGAAACAGAAAACTGAACATATTTACAAAAGCTGGAAAAGTCTTATGCCAGTTTTATAATTAACTCCAGGAGTTTAATGGCTGCAGAAGCAAAAACAAGCATTTTATTCAATGGGAATTTTTTGCAGATGTGTCATGCATGATGTCGCTGCATGCTGCACTCTGCAGTACACACAGCACACTACTGAACATTAATGCACTTAAATAAGTCCTTGAGAATTAAATGCACTGTAACACACAAAAGAAAATAAAGACAAATTCTCATAGCTTAATAACAAACAAAACACTATGATACTGACATTCCTTCTTTAGTCTTGTCAGTGCACTCTGTTTCTGCATGCCTTTACAGGCCTTTGGTTTTTTTTGTTGTTGTGGTTTTTTTTTTTTTTTGGTTTTTTTTTTTTAACACATCACACACTGCTTTATCTCACCTTGGGTCACCTCCCTGCAAAGGCTCTCCTTGTTGTTGTTGTTATTATTATTGTTATTCATATTGCTGTTATGGAATCCTTCATCTTCCTCCACAACTTCCTCCACAAAAGTCAAAGTGCTCTTCTCCTCTTCCTCCTCCTCAGAAGCTGAGGAGCTCCAGACCTCCATAGTGACCGGAGAAAAGCTGCCCTCCGTCTCCCCGTCCATGTATTAAATTCCTCCCTGTTCTCCTGATACTACTGTGTATTTGTCGGGTGGAGACACTCTACTTGTGTCCCTGGCATCATTCTTCTGGCCTGTGTGTTGACGCTGTAAACGGTATCCACTTGCCTACGTGAGTGGGTGTATACACCTGTGTTTGTGTGTGCAAGAGAATCTGAGCTGCTCGGTGTTAATATATAATCCCTCAGACTGTACGGGCCATCTGTCGTCATGCCTGCCTTCGTTCACCTGGCCACGTTGGACTACCGGGTATGGAAAGAGGGGAGGAAGACAAGGAGGGGTGGAGGAGGAAGCAGAATCCAATGCATAAGCAAGAAAAGCTTAAACTGAACCCACCTTTTCAGTCAAACACTACGAGATACACACAATTTAGCTACAATTGAAATACAACATGTTTGCAAAGCTGATGCAGATTGAGGTGATGCTGCATCAGGACCACCCACCCCTGTGAATCTGAGGCAGATGGTAGGTTCCGCTCATGCCAATGGCTGCTCTTAACCTCCACACATACGTAACACCAGAGTGATGCAGAGAGGGTCTACGTAATACTGCTGCAGACAGAGCCACACCCACTTCACAGGGGGTCGGTGGAGGCAGTGGAGGGAACACAGTCTGGGACAAAATGTGTTTTGACTCAGATTAAATAGAAAGAGGCACAGAAAAGAGCCCTACTTCTACATCCTATTTCCCCCAAAAATAGAATAAATAATTCTTCATGCACAGATAACAATGAATTTGTATAAGTATTTATAATTCTGTCAGTTTCACAGTGTTTGTCCTTTCATCATATTTAAACTGAATGTAGCCTAATAGAGGCTTTACTTAGCCCTGAAAATAATAATACTATGCATGACTTAATCAGTATGCACGAAAAAGTTGCACAATGTAAACCATTTTTATTGGACAATCTGCGACGTAATAAACTCAACAGAAATTAAAAATAAATTTTCCTTTAAAGACACAGTCTTTACTGTCTGTAGTGACACCATGTCCTTATATAGGTGAACTGTTATTGCTTTGTGAAATTGCAATTAGAATAGGTGGCTGGTCAATTGTTGTGTTATAGTATTATAACAGTAAGAAGGTTACACACTGTCTGGGATCTCCTCCATCTATCACAACACACTGCAACACTCCTATGGTAAAGAATGTTATGCCTATTGCTATACTACACTATGTTATTTGCTTAATGTGTTTTTAAATCTATCACATATAGTAACTGAATATTCTGGCATTTTGTTTTCATGTCAGAGTAAAATCAAAATAAAGATTTGTCCAATTAGTGAACTTCACTACGCTTCATAGCTGAATCCCATTGACCCATGTATACTCTTGTCAATCACCTTTGCAGCTGCAACCCTGAAACAGCAGGTTCTTGCAATCAAATATTAACTTTCTCATCAATGTTTCATACAGAAATAGACCCTTCCAGGTCAAATACAGCACGCAAGAGACAGTAAAGACAACTTTCACCATCTGCCTTACCCTATTTCCTGCAGCACTGTCTTTGCAAGCCTATGTTAGTCATGCGCATTAAGTGGTCTACATCTAAGTCATATCACCACCTAGAGGAATGGTTAACGACTAGAAGTTAATATGTTAGTAATGCAACAGTGATGCTAAACATTGCAGGGGAATTTTGATGTTATAAGGAAGTATCGTTTCAATACTTTGACCACAGTAACAAGTCCTAAGTCCTTCATTTCTGAGTCACCTCCCAGTAGTAAAAGTATAGTGCAGTAGATTTGAATTTAACCTTATCTTAATAACAAGATAAACTTTAACAATGAATTGCCACATTCAATAGAGACATTCATTACAACAAA
>JAPQRP010000001.1:18338725-18357300 GCA_037367295.1 Apogon hyalosoma | reverse complement strand
AAAGTTGGTAGTATACTGTAAAGGTCTCCAGGAATAGTACCTGGTACCCAAGTCCAGTCGAGTCGACCAAGCCTGTCACCTTACAAGTCTAGACAACCTATGCATCTAATTCTGGACTGCGGCAGCAACTGCCATGCCAACAATGGCATCTGTGATGTCAAAGTGCCTGCTCTGGTATGCAGAGCACCATTGGAAACTGCTTAGGAGGCTAAGTGACAGCAGGTTAATCAGCTTGGTGACCTTTGACATCTGTGACCCACAAATGTGGAAAAAGAGAGGAAAGGGAGATTAAGCTCCGTACACTGAGGTCAGTACAGGTACACACATAGAAAGACAAATGTTGCAAAGTTATAATTTAACTCCTTTCTACTGGCTACTACTTCCAATGACTTATTCATTCTTTTTCTGAACCACTTAATGCTGTAAAAGGTCACGGGGTGTGACACTGGGGTACCCTAGCACCCTAGATGTGCCACTAGTTCATAACAGACATAGAGAGAAACAACCACTTAGTCTCACATTCACACCTACAGTCAACTTAGACTGACCGCTTAACCTACTAAGGTGCGTGTTTTTGGTGGTGGGAGGAAGACTGAGTACCCGAAGAGAACCCACACAGACACAGGAGAACATGTAAACTCTACACAGAAAGGCCCATGTCGGCCAGCACTGGGTTGGGACTCAGGTCCCTCTTACTGTGACATGCACTGCACCACCATGTTGCTCTCTAAAAATGTAATTACATTTTTTTTCCCATTGCGGGCAACATTTCTTCCTGTATTTTCCAAGTCCTGTCTGTTTCACTAAACTGTGATGATAAGCACACCCTCTCATTTATACTCACATTTCACTTAACACTGATGAGGTTTGTTTAAGCATTTGACGTACTCAGTACACACTGTGATCCAGTTATTTTCCCACCATCAATGAAGAAAAAGTTTGGATAAAAACAGAATACAGTGGGAATATAGATATATTCTTCAGATAATAATGGACTCAAAAAGTATTGAATGTATTCAATCATGAATTCTATGAGAGACTCAAGCAAATGTTACTCATTCTTAAATGACATATATTTCATCTTAAGTGAGAAAAGATTGACCTGAAGTGATTTAGGTAATTAAAGTACTGGGTATTTTTGCAGGGTTGTAATTAGCATACATATATATTTCTCTTAAGTGTGATACAACAACAAAATGCAGGAAATGGTAGTACAGTAGATCAGACACCCAAAAACTTCCTGACACTTGGTCTATACAAACTAAATTTTCAATCCCATTTACATTCTGCTTTTGTATTGATGTAGAGCCTGAGAAATGCACATGCATGGTCTGAGACTTTTGCACAGTGCTACACATTTATGTGCTGAAATATGTGCCACCAGAAACTGAATTTGAATCATGAAAACTGAATCTGCATTGTACAATTTGAAACTGAATCTACTAGTTATGAACTTAAGTCCAATAAAGTTGAAACTGAATGTAAGATTATGAAACTGAATTCAGTTTCTCTGAAACTATATTTTATCTTCACTGAAAATTAAATTCTAGATATTTTCACATTCATTCACAATTCAATTTCAATTTACTGTGACAGACATCCGGGTAGTTGAGGAAGAGCAATCAAGTGCCAATACACAGGACTCCTCTTTAGCCAGTCAGTACCTACGTTTTTGAGCACAAAACATAGTGGTTGTCAAGGAAATGGACTAAGAAGTGTTTGGTGGCTCAGAAGTGTCACAGCAATACAAAAGCCACAACACAACACAATAAGCCACAACACTACACAATTCATCACAACACAGTAAGCTATAACAGCTATGTCCGTCACAGTACATTGAAATTGAATTGTGAGAACTGAATGTGAAAATATATAGAGTTGAATTTTCAGTGAGGATAAAATATTGTTTCAGAGAAACTGAATTCAAGTTCATAATCTTACATTCAGTTTCAAGCTGATTGGCCTTAAGTTCAAAACTAATAAATTCAATTTGAAATTATACAATTCAGATTTAATTTTCATGATTCAAATTCAGTTTCTGGTGGCACATATTTCAGCCCATACATATTAAGCTCTATTGTAAATAAAATGAATGTGAACTCACAGAAGTATTTGAGCGTCTCTTCAATCTGCTCATGTGTGAGTCCCAGGGCGACTTTTGGTGGCAGCAGAGGAGTGTGCAGCCAGTCGTCATTGTCATACCCAAACACAGTGTCTGCTCGAAGGGTGTAGTTGGGCTGGCCCTCTGACAGGAGGCTCACTATCTCCAACTCAGGAAGGTCTGAACAAAGGTCTGAGTGAGTCCATGGAGTGTGTGTGAGTGTGTGTTGGTGTAATATGTAATCAGTGTTTGAAAAGGAAAAACAAGAAACAGAAACACTCATTATCACTTGCAATGTCACAATGCCCTCTAGTGACAAATTTGCAAACCTACATAATTCTGTTCCTTTCCTACTTCACACCATACTAGAATATTAACGGTATGAACTTCTAGTATTACTAGCATTTTCATTTCCATCTAAATTAACCATTAGTCAACTCTAACTTTTGAAATGAATCTGAGCCTCATTTGTACCTGTAAGTGTGGACACATCATGACAGGGTGGTTGATTTAGGTCCCTGAGGTTCCCTGGTGAAGTAAGCTGAAGAGGCAGGGGGTCCACATCCACGGCCCCCGTCGCCTCCCCCCGCCCCTCATGGAGGGAGAAGGCTGACTGGGTGTCCAGGGGGGCCTGTTGGGGCCAGGAGGGATGAGAAAGAGGAGAACCAGAGGTAGAAGAACAAGATGGAGGGGAAGCAGGGTGGGACAGCTTGACTGGGGCCGGCGGGTTCAGTGTGAAGGCAAAGTCACAGCCGAGTGCCCCGCTGTGGAACTGAGGCCCCCTGGTGGTTCAGGGAGAAAACACAGGCATCCAAGGCATCAGGGTGTGATTCAGGGGAAAGGTGAGGCCTAAACAAAGACAAGAAGAAAATAAAAGACAACAGAAAGATTAGAAAAGACACATGTAAAACTACATATGGTATCATACAACTGTGAATATTTGTAACTTGTAGTAGCATGTCTGGACTGTGGCATGGTACCAGAGGACAGTTTCTTCCAAAAACACCGGTATATACTAAGCAAAAACATCTAGTATATAAGCATACATAGATTATTAATAGCGTAAATATAACTTTAAATGATTTTGTGAAGTTTTTTGTTTGAAAGAACCCATAGTCAATCAGAACAGAGTGAATACCAGCTCTGACATTTTAAACAACACACACAACTGTCAACATGCAAGAACCACTCACACAAAACAGATTTGTCCTTGAATTCAATTTAAGTGATTGAAGAGACTTTGGTGAAATACTTCAATAGAATATGACCACATTAATATTCGGGTAGTCATGTTAATATCATAAGGGCTTGCCAACAAGGTTTAATGTAATATGGAAATAAAAAGTCTTCTCACATTACTCACAAAGCGCTTTGTTGAAAGATTTTTCAATGGAGATCCACCTCTCTGCTACCAGGATTTCATGGCTTTCAACAAAGCGCTTTGTTGAAAGATTTTTTTTCATGTTGGGATTGTTCCTTTTTATCTACCCTATTTCCATTGTATGAAAAAGGAAAAGAAGCATTACATAAGATATAACATAAGAATATAAACATCTTGTTGCAGGAGCATTATCCCAGACATGGACGCTGAGGCGTGTCTTATTTTGATTTTACAAATACTTGATTTTTCACTATACTAAAACATACTCTGTACAGTATATCAATCAATCAATATTTATTTATATAGCACTTGAGCAATAAGTATGAGCAATAAGTACTGAAAATATATTGTAAAACAGCAACACCAGAGATTACATAGTATACACTAATCAGTTATAACATTCAGATCACTGATTAGAGAAGAGTCAGTGAGTTGAGCATCTCCATAACTCCAAGTCATGGGCGGCTGTGGCTCAGTTGATAGAGCGGGTCGTCGGTTCGAATCCTGGCCCCGACTGTCCACACATCGAAGTGTCCTTGGGCAAGACACTGAACCCTAAAAATTGCTCCCAGTAGGGGAGGGTCTGGCAGTGCCTTGCATGGCAGCAGCTGCCTATAGGTGTATGAGTATGAGTGTATGAGTATGAGTATGAGTGTGTGTGTGTGTGTGTGTGTGTGTGTGTGTGTGTGTGCGCGAATGTGAAGAATTGTAAAGCGCTTTGGGTTAGAACCAACCACAAATGGACTAGGGCAGGACTTCCCAACATCAGGACTATTGAGGGAGGTGTTGGACAAATAAATCTGATCCACATCCATTTACTTCCAGGACTTCGTGGATTTGCTGCTAATGTCTTGGTCCAGATACCACAGCACACCTTCAGAGGTCTGGTGGAGTCTAGGCCTCGGGTCAGAGCTGTTTTTGTGGGAAAAGGGGAACCTACACAATATTAGACAGGAGGTAATAATATTATGCTCCCATCGAAGTTCGATTGGTTGAGATCCAGTTGTTCTTTAGGTATTTTTGGCAGGCAAGAAACACTTTACACTGGGAAAGAACAAGATCTGGAGATGCTCTGATTTTTCTCTCTTAGCAAAATGGTAAAGAATAGAAATCTGAGCCACTTTGACATTTCCAACACATCAACTTTGTGGACTAAATGTTCACTTGCTGCCTAATACATCCCACCCACTGACAGGTCCCACTGTAATAAGATAATCAAAACTAATACCATTTTGCCCATCAGTGGTCATAATGTTATGGCTGATCAGTGTATATTTCACTTCTCTTTATATCAAGTGGAACATAAAAACATTACAGTGATATTTAAACAACACTGAACATATTACCAGGGTGGGCTTCATTTCAGCACATAATATGTGCAATCATAAACCTTAATAATGTTCATTTATTTTTAAAAATCTCTGAGCCCTTTGAACATCCAGTCTTTTTGTTTGATCAAAGGGCTTTTGACTATAAACAAAGCCCAGCCTGGCCTCCTGTCTGTGTTTTCAGGTCACAAAGATAGAGTTACCAAAGCCTGAGGCTACACACAGATCAGGTTCCTCAGTGTAACTGTAAAACTCTCAAACACACACAAACAGTGTAAGACACTATATGCTATAGGAATTAATATGACATGATTAATACCAGCCGCTAACGATATCTCCCATTTCATACTGTGTAAAGTAAAATATGAGCCTCTTATCTGCAGCTAATTCAGTGAATCCTACTGGGGAAGTGGTTTTAAAGGGGTCAGAGGCTAAATCATTCACAGAATAGAATACACAAAACACATTTACATAGCGGTGCAATTGATGATAACTACTGCATATAACTTGCAAAATGCATATTTCTTTGCATTTGGTTTGTGCAGTAATACAAAGGTAAAAACTGAGTCTCATGCATATTTCATTTCAGCAGGACTGGGCAACAAAATACAATTAGACAATGCTTTAGTTTTTTTCACCCCAGAGTGATTTTCAAAGGTTTTTTTCTATGTATATAATCTCAAGACACAATATATAGCACTTTTTTTATAGAAACATTCATTAAAAATATTACAGCAAAAACAAGGTGTATTCTGAAATTATAGGTCTCCAGAGAAAGCACTAATCTTATTTAAGCCATGTGGTTCAAAAACATAAAAACAGAAGTTTGTTTGTAGTTTCTAGAAAATGTTAGTCTTGCAAAATAAAGCATAATCAAGAGGTCAAATAAATGTGTTGCAAGAATAATTCCTTTGTCACAAAATGGAGTCACACAGAGGTTTTATGCTACACTGCATCTGCTAACAAAAGGACACTTGATACGTCAACCCAGTTATTGCAGTCAATAAAACATGCCGTCCAGAGGGCAAAGGCTTAGGCCAAATTACAGAAACAGCATCTAGCCAACCTTAGCCGGCCTGGCTTTGGCACACACACACACACACACACACACACACACACACACATATATATGACACGATTGCAGCTGTGCACACATCATAACACACCCACCTCATGGATTAACCCTCTCAGCACCGATAGATCCCTTTATAACCCCATATCCTTGCTGGTCTCCTCTGCACCTCCCTTCATGCTTCACCCAATCAGCTGAGTGCACTGTTTATAACCAGCAAACATTGTCACATTAATCTTCTCTCACTTATAGATGTCAGAGGATTCAGAGGATGCAAACACTCCAGATTCTCTACTCACCCCACTCAGAAAAACCATCAACATGCAGTAAATCTATGTGGTGTCAGGAAAAGTAAAAGGCTTGATCTTTCCTATCATAAAATAACCAACTAATTATACTCACTCTGTTTGAGGGGCTTTTCTAATAAGAATTATAATAATGGACTTAATTTATGTTGCACCTTATAACTCCCAAGTACTCTGCAAAACAAGAAAAGACATGAGAACTGCCTCTTGAGACAGGCATCCAATAAACATTAAAAGATCATAGATGACCATTGACGATATGGTCAAAATATGCAATCTAAATTTTTTTCCCCATGTTCAATTGTTTTCTGGTTACATGAACTGGAGACAAAACTTGATTCCAAAACTCTCTTTCTTTACTAAAACTACATGCCATTTAGATCTGGAGAAACACAGCCACAAATATATTACAAGAAGCAAATATATTGCAGTTTGAAAGAAAATTCTTCAGATTTAGGCTTTTTTTCATGATTGTCAGAGAGCAAAACCTTGATTAATCATTTAATTCAATAAACTGTCCAACCCTAAAATATAATATGGATAAAATGATGTACTGTCATGAAAGGTTGGAAATAAAACTTTATAACATGAAACTACAAAATCACTCAGCACGTTTCTCATTCTGCAAGAAAACCCTACAAATTATGACAAATGTTCTCCTCCTTTCTAACAGTCAGTGCCCCTGGTTAGTTTAAGAGAGCAACATAAACTAGGATGTAGGGCTGCATGATATTAGCAAAACTTGCAATATGCGATATGGCTGTACAGCATTGCGATGACAGTATTGTAATATTTCTCATTCAGTTAAAGAAATATCAATTTCATCTACTAAGAAAAATGTTAAAATTGAGCCAATTGTTTGTATGCTGACTAAATTATTCATAATTTAAGACAAAATACTACTACAATCAATTACACAATTCTGTCCAAGAACCTGGTGATGCTGCTACCACAGACCTTCAGACACAAACATAGTCTAATATTTTGTCATTTTATTCACATATAACAATGTGTAAATGACAATGGATGTATTTCATAATAACAACAGTGCCAGAGTACCGCCATGTAAGAGCTTTATCAAAACACTATTCCATTGTTTGCCTGGTTTGGTAAATACTGCATATAAAAATAAAATCTTTAAATATAAGTGTTCAGGCCTTGCCTAAAGTTGTGCTCTGAAAATATTCACATCTTTTCAACATTAATAACATGTAATCTTGCATTCAACCAGCAACAGCAGCAGCATTACTTCAGGTTTTTTGCCAGAAAAACTAGCATTGATAGAGTGATAGCGAAAATATCTCTGGTACCTTGTGTGTAAAACTGAAAGTTAATGGGAAAAAAAAGAAAATAAATTATTTCATGTCTTTGCGATATGAATATTGCACAGTCCATTATCACGATAATATTTTTTGATATATTGTGCAGCCCTATAAGGATGTTTACGTCAGCTGATGCCACGGATAGTGTAGGATTTTTTGCTGTTTGTTTTCTTTTATTTATTTAACTCTAATTATTCTGTGTTCTAACTCAACCTGGGCTTATCCAGTGTTAAAGAAACAATTCCAGCATCCACCTTTTTAATAGATTTGCTCCAAAATTCTATTGATGTCCTGTTCAGACCTCTGCTTTAACGAGTGCTTTTTGTGATTTGATCCCAAGTGTCCAGCTCTAAGTGCATCATTCAACCTGGAAATCAAATGAGCAGCCTTTCAAGTGGTAACCTGGGATCTGATCTCACTTTCCTGCTCTGAATGCAAATTAACAAACTTGCCTCATACAAACTTCAATAGGACACCATTGGCGTGATGACTTCCACTTGGATGTTACCTAAGTGGGCAGTTCTTCCACCTGTCCCAGGTTACATCTGTGTTCACACTGTTGAATAATGTGGTCACATGCATCCAGGACAACCTCCAAAAGTCGTCTAATTGATCACATTTAACCCTCAGTCATGCATCCTAAGGGACCTGATTAACACTGGGTCTTAACAAGTTTGAAGTTCCAGTGGTGTAGTTTTAGCCTAATCATACTGACTGACAGACAAATAGAAGTGATCACATAACAGCGGTAGAGGCAACAAAGATGAAATTAGAATACATAAAATACATAACATGGAATGGAATTCATTTTCACACATTTTAAAGAGTTCTTCAGCCTTCTGCAGCCATACATAAATTCACCACTAATCTGAGGAAAACATTTTAATCATTATAAAATATGTTGTTCATATGCATAATAAACAAAAGCTGTTCTATCACACAGAGGAAAAAAAAAAAAAAAAACAACAGGCATGTCCAAGCTTTTCACTTTAGCGCTCTGTCAGTTCCTATTTAGCGGCTACTTTGGTTGTTAACCAAGCAGCCAAGCGAGACCCTGTCAGCCATTTAGGGTGACATTAGGGGACATGGTTATTAGCCGTCTCCTCCTCCTCTGTATTATGGACCTTTAATTGTGCCGGCAGGAAGCCAGAGGGGGAAAAAAACATAAACTGTCAACTGAGTAATCAGCAATGGCATCTTCCATAAAGAAGAGCTAAACAGAAGATTATCACAAAAACTGTGTTCAGAAACAGACTTCAGATACAATCAAGGATATCTGAATCAATCTCAGAAAGCCTGAACTATGAAAAGCTGTTGCTTCATGCTACTGGCTTGAAGTCACATGTCTGAAGACAAACTGTAACACAATCAGAAAATTGTGCCTTTGACCTTGGAGCCTGGACCTGAACTGCACTCAGAAGAGGTGAAGAGTGTTTGAAAAGCTCAGCGTTGGTACTCTGTGCAAACAAAGCCCTTCCAGGAGGGTGTGTACGTGAGCAACTGCACACAGGAGTGAAAGAGAGATGACAGCAGAGAGGAGGGGTGGGAGGTACATATGAGGCACAGCGACTTAGAAAAGAGAAGAAAACAGTTTATATTCAGACTGTCACCAACAGACTTAAATACTGTCTGCAGTCAAGCCATTGCTGATTACTTTTTTAGCAAGTGTTCATTTCCCCAAAACAGCAAAAACAAGTGTCAAAGTGCACCAAAGTACAAAACTCCCGTGTGGTAAGAACCTTTCAGACATTTTGAATACTTAAATATCAGTAAAAAAACAAACAAACAAACAAACAAGCATGCATCAAAAATGAAAGTGAAAATGCAGCGCAGACTATTTAATAAACACTTCCAATAAATAAGCACAAAATGTTGTACTGACCATCAGTAAACAAGGTGAAGTATTTTGTGGTATAAGCAGAGACAGTCAGGCCTTTTCAAACACACACCCTGTGGAAACATCTGCATTTAATCTGTGCACAAAAAGGTGAATGACAGACTTTTACATGTGCTTCCATAAACCCACTGTCAATCTTAACATCACCTCACTTTTAAGTATTTTGATAAAGATACACACATGACGGTGTGATGCTGTGAAAGAGCACAGCTGAATATTTTTTAATGCAAAACTAAATTTGCTGATAAGACAGCAACAGATGTCACCAATATCCCTTTAGATTATGAGTATCAGTGTACATTAGGTTTTTAATATCACTGGAGAGAAATTTCCTAATTAACTTTTACTATTTTGTGGTATGAGTAGAAAACATGCCTTCTGCAACTCCTTTTCATTCTGATTACAGGCTGTGGAAACTGATCCCATGACACTGGGTTTTGGTCGGTTCTAAGTGTTTTCAGAAACATAGCAGGGTTAAATATGCGACCGATGGCTTTAATTACTGATCATTGCTCAGATTCTCGCAGATGGAACTTTACTGTATCCTATAATTGGGGCATTTTGGCTTCACTTCTCCACAGCAGCATGTAACGATGTATCTTGTATTTGGTGTTTTTTATTTGGACAGAAATGAGAGAGCTCCTGATAGTAGGTGTGGACTTTCACATTTTTTCCGTCTCGTTTCCACTTCCCAAAGTTTTGACAATAATAATAACGACATTGTTTTTAAGCAAGACTACAGGAAGTAGGGAATAGAGAGGAAAAACCAATCACATCTCAAAAATAAAACTGGGCAGGCTTGTTTTTATAATTTATTATATGGGATAAGTCAGTTTTATTGAATTAACAATAGTGAAGAAAAATAATACTGGATTTTATATTTACTTCTTGAGGATCTATGAGAACATACCATATGTAAGATAAACAAAATTCCAAACTCCCAGACTTTTTGGACACAAAAAGGTTCAGATGACAGTGGCTAGTCAGAATAAAATAAATGAGAAAAACTTAAAAATTATGAAGTTAATTTCCACTGACTTTCACTTGACTGGAAAATGCCACAACCTAAACTTGAGACCAGATCAAATATTTGAGCCTCATCAGTTAAAAGGTTAGGGTGAGCCAAGAGGGCATCTGCGGTGAGGTGTGTGTGCAGAGATAAGCTGACGTGCATCAGTTCATGATGATCTGAGCACATCAAAAACTGCACCTGTAACAGCCTCTGCACCACAGAGGTAAAATGCACTCACTGTAACGCTGCATCACAAGACATTTATGGATCAATCACACTGAAATTTGATGTTTAACAAGTAATGCACCTTGATTCATGAAGCAGATCAGTTACAATATCAGTTCACATTTGCACAAACCTAAAAAGGTTTAAGGTTGAAAGGTCATCTTTGGTTTATTATCACCGTCGGGTAATTCATTCTTTACATTTTACTCATCCTAATGCACACACAGTATCTACCATTAGCAATTAGCATACAGCAAACACTACCATTACATTGACCTTTCATTCCTATTTTACAAATATTAAACAGATTCTACAATGTTTAATTATTTTAATTAATAAAACTTTTTTTCCACAATAGACATTAAAATTACAAATCTGAGAGAAATAATGTTAATACTGTGCAACTGTTGGCTTGTTACAACATACTTTAGAAAATGTAGCCAGTTGCAATTGTATTATTTTATTACTTTTACCACAAATACCATAAAGCTGCCATAAAAATATCCTTGTGGTCAAACTTACAGACACGTATGATCACATAAATGACATCATGTACTTGTTACCATAAAAAGCAGCTGCTCTGACACACCTAACTTTTGACATTGCTGAATTAGGAGACTTGTTTGGTTAACCATTAACACCCAATAGGCACACTGACAGGTTTCCAGAAAGGCACAATCATATTAGTCAGTCTCTGATATTGATCATAAAGGAGACCGAAGTTAAGTGTGAAATGAATCTTTAAAAAAAAAAATTATTAAAAACACAGCCTGGTGTTATTTATTCACAAAGCTAAAAACTAACGTTTTGCACACTTTTAATACCCCTCGGCCAAATATAGTGTAAGATTCTGTTGAAAGTTACTGCCCTATACTTTACATTAGATTGTCTCTGTATAAAACTTATTACATACATATTTATATTTGAAAGTACTAATATATTATAACTGCACAAGGCCATTTGACCTTGAAAAAGTAGGTCAAGGTCACCTATTGTCAATAGGCTTCTGCTCCATGCCAAGATGCATCCACAGTATACATCTGGTGCAAATATGTCAATGCATTCTTCAGATAATGTGATCATGTTATTGAATGGACAGACAGAAAGAGACGGATGGACAGACAGATGACAAAACGATTACAATTCCCCTTGGCCGAGAGGTAAAAAAACTGATACAAATACACATATGTAAAATCATATCTGTGCTGATATCGGACATAAAATATACTTACTTAAATATCAGGCACAGGTTGGCGCAATGCAAACAAAAAGCCTTCACTGTAACAAAAGAGTGGCTGTGTTGCCTCATACTAAGTTAACACTGAATTTTGCCACATTAAAGAGAGCTGGACAACGAGAGGAAATGGGCCAATAAAGGTGTGATTCCTGGTTTGATTGCAGGTGCAGGTGCGATTTGTTGCATGTCATTCTGAAACCTTTTTTGTTCTTGTTTCCTGCCTCACCAAACTAAAGATGAGTGACAAATGTAAACCTTCATGGAACCGTCTCTTCCAGATCGATAATGTCCCATAATATTTTGATGAGTATGACAATGATCTGAATAAAGGCTGTGGTCTTTGTAATTAACCCATCTCAATTCAGCTGACGGCCTATGAAATATTTTGGCCAGTTTGTTAGATAGTGTTCGTCACACCCATCACCAAAACACCAAATGAGGAGGCATCTTTCAGAAGAGTCATGTTCATCCCTGTAGTAGAGTTCAGTTGAATCAGTGTCAAGTAAAGCTCCATAATTTTCATAATTATTTTAATGGTAATTATTTCAGCCCACAACAATCATTTTGCATAACTATGTTAATCCTCTCCATTCAGCTGGATGAAAATAACAGAAATTTCATATTTCCGTCATTATTTTCCACAAATTTCCACTATTTGAGATTTGACTGGCACCATTTTGAGGGACTGACCTCTAATAGTATATGTCATTATCAATAATTTTGTAAGGTTTTATATATTCAAGTTACTTTTATCATATATATCCTCTGTGCATTTTTCTTTACCAAGTCTTAAAGTCAAACAGTAAAGCAACTGTTTGTTTTTTTTTTCCTGTGTTTTTGTGTCCAATGCTAGTAAATTGCTCTTCTTCTTTATTAGATTAACTTTGTGCATATAAATAAACTACTGGTAGGCTTAAACTGTAAAAGTTGCAAAAATGAAGAGAAAAAGACTATTAATTGCAACTAACTTGTCAATATCTTGACGGCCCTAAGGCCAAGGTGCACTGAAACTGTGATTGCTTAAAACTTAGATTTGCTTTTTTCCTTAAATTTGTCACTAGTGTGTATTGAACAATCAATACACACAACACAGAATGTTTCCATGCTGTTCACATAAGAAGGAGCTACTATATTAGACGCCAAAAAAAAAGAAACAACAGGCTGCTGCAAACAGGAGCTTAACACGAGCAAGAATGTCACCCTGACAACTGGGAGAGCTATATCTGGACAGCAGCTCCACGAGAAAAGAAAGTGGCCACAAAAACCCAAAATGCCACTCAATGACTTTCCAAAGGGTAGTCTGCCTGGATGGTTCAACAGGGGCTCAAACGGACACACAAAGCTGTCAAAACTTAGACCCACACTCCAACATACTCACTCAGCAGATGTTTACAACTTGTCTGGCTCTGAGTTAAAGATTAGTGTTGAGCAGAGTTGTACTGCTGAGTTACTGACTACCTGACCTTTAAAGCAGAAACACTCCAGACAGACCAAGAGACAAGGTGAAATCATTATTGAACACAGGCTTTAGAGTGTCCTTAACAGTAAAATCACCCTTTCTAGCCAGTACCACTAATATCAAACATCAAAAACAAGCATAACACTACATCAAAACAGAAAACGAAATTTCCTCTGTTAATCATATCAACAGGACTGGCACAAACGCAAACAAAGTCTAATCTACTGCTAATATTTTTATTGCGTCAACAGAAACAATGATGAAAACACTTCAGAAACATACAGCTGACAATCGCAAATAAATAAATGTTTTGTGGCAAAGACTAAATCTGTTCAGCTACGTTGGTATGATAAACACTGAGAAGGACAAACAGACTGAGTAACAGCAGCGAGTGAGCATGCTACAAGGCTAATAACACTGATCAATCCTATCAGCGACAATAGCAATATCAAAGGAAAAAAACAAAACAAAACACTGAAATAGACTTACCGTACAAGTGTAGGAGTGATTTTAACATGGGATTTTCTGCATAGGTAAAGTACAGCTTCTTTGATGTATCCACATCAAACTACAAGCTATGTGTTGCTAGTGCTGTTGCTTTACCGGCCGGCTTCTGTCCTGTATGGAGTGTGTCCTGTCAGGAAGAGAGGGAGGGAAAGCAACAGTGAGGCGGGGCTGAAGGGGAATGAGAGAAGGGGGAGGGACATATGGGAAAAAAATCTATGCCTGAGACAGACAGACGAAAAGACAGACAGAAAAGGACTTGGCAGCAGTCTACAGTTCAGTACGTGTATGAATCTATGCATTCAGCAGCAGGTTACAGTTTTCCTCTTCCTCATGGACATTTGCATTAGTCACAACATTGCAAAGCTAATCTGAACAATATTATTCAAATAAGATATTTACCTGTAGTTCATCCTTTATTATTACTACAATGCCCATTCTGCCTGCACTACTGGTCACTGATTTACAGACTGTACTCAGTAATTACTTAATAAGTTGTGCTTTTTTCCCAACCACCATTACACAGTTGCCCTTGCATGTAAAGTTTGTCCTCTAATGCTTTTTTGATATTACTTCAACCAGAATTTATGTTTTATTTAGTATGCTATATCTTCTCAAGGCAACTATGAAAACACAGATATTCACTTCTCAGACAATAGTAGTTTTGTGCACATTTACAAGTATAGTTCATCACACTGCTCATAGAGGAAGTCACTGTTTGGTAAATCTGGCTTAAACTAATGCTGGGGATAAAATCACACTGTACTGATTTAGTTAAAAACAAAGAACAGCATAAGGAATACCAGCAGCACACAATCACAAAACAAGGCTTTGTACTGTTAAGGCTATTTTACCAGTGTTCTCAACTGACATTTGTGGTTAATTCCCTTAAGTGATGACTGAATGTTCACCAAAAAAGGCATTGTTGTTCCTTTCAAAAAATCCACTTAAAATAGCACCAAAACACCCTGTTTCTCTGTTATCTAACATGCAACCTGATACACATGATATCATAGGAAGAAGCTGAAATATTTAATTACATCACTCAAGGTACTGTTAAAAAAAACAACAGGCTTAACCCCACCCCACCACCACCCCCCACTGTGCTGAACTCTCTGATGTAAAGGCACACATGCACTCTTCTGTTTAACGAAAACAAAACATCATCCATAATGTAAACTGTTTAACTTGTAGACACATTAGGAAGTTGTAAATATTTCACAGGGGCAGAAAACCAAGAGAAGCAAAGAAAAAAAATGACTGAACTCATATGTTGGAAAATAGCTACTAAATATGATTATGTAAGAGTGAAAAAACAGAACAGAAACTGTAACCTGTGAACTGAAACCACAGATTAGTGACTGCTGCAGCTGAGGTGACACATCCAGACACCAAGCAAAGAGATAATAAAAATAATAAAGTTGGTAAACGTAACTCCTGTTTTTTCTATGATTCTGAATTAATGATCTACTAGAAAAAAAAAATTAGGAGGTTATTTATTCTTATTAAAGCAGAATTATAGCCCTTCACTTGCAACAGTAGCTCCTGATGCTTGTTCTTATTTGTTAATTACTTGATATGCGTAGTCTACAACTACTACTAAAATGTAGTTAAATTCATCTTGTGAAGACTCTAAGAGTTATTGGTGTCCCCTCTTCCTCAGGTTACCTTACTTGAATGTTTATTATGTGCTCCTTACTCATACTGTATCATCCCTTGTTCATTTCATTGCACTGTGTGATGTCAGCCCCTTTCACATTTGAATCATGTTGAATGCACTGAATAATGTGTTGGTTTACACACAAAGGGGCCCATTCATGTCCATAACTACATTTGTGTACAGAAGCTACACCTTCCTGTCCAACTCAACAATAAAACATGAGTCTAAACTATGCAGGGCTTATTGTCAGTTCATCTGCAGAGTTCACAACATGAATTACTTCGTTAACCTGAAGTTCTGAGGTGGCAGTTCTTGTTTTACAACTGATTCGCGTACTAACAGAGAAGGGGTTTACAATGTTTAGTTTAGTTTATTTCGAATATGCAACAAAACACAATAAACCTACTTAATCCTTGCAAATGAAACAGATAAGAAAACAAAACAAGCAAACAAGAAACAAAAACATACACATGAAAACAAAACATGACTTCATTTGCATATTCGAAAAGGAGTGGAAGGAAGTAGAACTTGTTTAATCCCACTCCTCCACAAAACAGTCTATCGTTTAGCTCCCTATCAACATAATATATGAAAAATCAAATCCCTTGGAACAGTTAACCTCACTTATCTTCACATGCACATACACACCTATATTGACATACTGAGAAAATAAAAAATAAATACATACATACATACATACATTCTTGAAGGCAACACAAAATGAATACAAAATAAAGTAAACAATGAGACAAAGTGAACAACAGCAATCAAACAAAATGCAAACAAATCGACACATGCACACCAATAAATAAATACAATTTAAAAAAAAAAAAAAAAACAATATTGGAGACTGGTCTATAATCGTTTTTACTGCAAAAACGCCAAGATACACAAGATTTACTATACAAAAGTGATTAAAAAAAGACTAATGGCTGTCACTTTATCCTGCATTAGCTTAATAAATAGTAGGATAATTAGCTAAAACAAGTCTTTGCTCGCTCCTTTATCTGATATAGAGGTTTATAAATACAGCAGCAACTGGTTCCCCGTGTTTGACAACCAAGTGACTAAACGTTACTAGCTTAAATGCAGCTAAATGTTGCTCGAAGACGAGTAGTTAGAGAATATAAAAACAGAACAAGTTGCCTCGTATTGTCAACACTTCTTCTGACGGAGATCCCACCCTGCAGCTTTATGGAAATTTCCCCTCACCCAGTTTGGACAGAGACGAACAAACGGCACAGTGTCATGTAAACACACTTTCCATGAGATAAAAAGAGAGGAGTGACAAACGAGTAAACACATAGATACACAACTTACATGATAAAACATTCGTGCCTGTTCGAGGTCGCAGTAATCGTCGCTGAAGTTTCTGCAAACTTGGAGCTCAGCTGTCTCAGCGGCTGCCCAACTCTGTTCCATTTGGTCATCTTCACAGCGAGGCATCATGGGATATGTAGTTTTGTTTTGTTTTTTTGTTTTTTGTTTTTTTTAAGAATCGCCTTCTCCATACATCTCATTACAAAGTATATATAACATAGGCCCTACAAGGACAGTGGCTGTAAATAAAATTGGTATAGAATTAAAGTTTACAGTAAGCTTGAAGGACTATCCTGACTTTGAAACTTATGTTATGTATCATTTTACTGTGTGTAACATGTATGAGAGAATAGTATCCTTGTACAAATTTAGCTGAGCTCTATAGTGTAAACTGGTCACATGAAAGATATTTTAGGCCAGAGAAATCACATCACACCATGTGGATATTTTTGGGTGACCTGTCTGATACAATGAGCATGAGGGAGTGACGAACAACACACTGTCAACCTTACATCTTAGAATTAACAGGATTAATCAACAACTAAAACATGTGTGACAGTTTTTAGATTCACTACATCACTCCGTCAGATGTCTTTGTATTAGTGGTGGAAAGCACCTTTCTGTTGTACTTTTCGATACAAAAATTAGAGGATGCCCTGCCTGTACCTTACTTTATTATGTTTTTGTTGTTGTTGTTGTTTTTAACAGTTTTGTACTCGTCTACAAGTCAGAGCCAATTATTGCACTTTTAGCTTCATTACATTTGTCTGACATCCTTAATTACTTTTTACTTTTCAGATTATAATCTCTTTTAGTTTCTTCATAAACTATAAATAACCCCTTAAAAAACAGACCTGTTTTTGAAGCTCATGAAAACTTAATGTTTCAACATATGGTTCTCATTAGACAGGACACAGTACATATTATCTTATACGAAATGATGCATTGCTGTAGATTATACGAGTAAAGTGGTTAAAACATGTTCAACCTTAAACTTGCAGTAAAATCCAACATACACATTAACGCATCTATACAATTAATCCAAGAATATCAGATATAATAGTAAAACATTATATATATATATATATATATATATATATATATACATATATCTTTTCTGCACAAATAATTCCCTGACTTACCATACTTTACGCACATTTTGCTGATAATACTTTTACTTAAGCAAAGATGTGATAGCAGAGAAGTATTTTCACATTGTGGTTAATACATTTTTTTAAGTAAAGAATCTGAACCCTTCTTCCCCCACTACCTCCCTTTCACAACAGTGGCCTTAACAAACTTGACATCCGAGTGAATGTTATCTGTACTGTTAAAAGAATGTCCGTAGTAGATGTTATTTCCAGCTCCCTTTCTAACTTTATCTGGATATACTAAACTAGTAACGACACCCACATGTGCCTGAAAGAAATGCTGAGCTATTTTCACTCCATGAGCCAGAAACCAAACCTGCCTGAGAATGTGCACTGACAAAATATGCACCCTCAAACCACACACACTCTCACAAACCTCTTCACTTCACATACTGTATAAGGTCAACTCTGACAGTGAGTGTGACTGTGTCTCCCTCTACTGACAGAGATATGAATGAATGAATGATTTTACCCCAGTCATGTTGATTGAATGAATCTGACTCAACTGTGTTTTCATTTTTTTAATTTATTTTTTATTTTACCTTTATTTAACCAGGAAGTCCCACTGAGATCAGAAATCTCTTTTGCAAGGGAGACCTGG
>JAPQRP010000001.1:18301031-18337340 GCA_037367295.1 Apogon hyalosoma | reverse complement strand
TATATATAAACATTCTCATTATTCAATGATCCAATATTGTTTACTTGATTTTCAATTCTTCACTATTTTCTTGATATATTCTATATGTTGATTAAATGAACAGTTCACATTTAGTTACATGACAACTTGAGGGGTTTTATACAGACTACCTATCTTCATTGCATTTTATGTCCTGATGATGGATGTGAAAGGTGTTGGCTTAACAACAATTTAATAAAGTCAGCATTGAAGACTTTTATTAAAATAAGTTTTACCAGCAAATATAAAACAGAAATTTTGCCAAACTGTCCTAAATGTAAAATCAAGTTAGCTCAAGGCTTTATTGTCTGTGAGAGTGTAACATCATTCAGACATTCTGGAAAGCAGTATGCACAAAAATCAATAACAAAATAGGTAAACAAGTGCCAGTAAATCCACAACTATGTATGCCTGGAAATGTTCCTGACTCCTTTGATACAACATTGTAGAACTTACTCAAATGCTTTTTATGTTAGAAAGAAAAACCCTTTTTGGTGAAATGGGCCAGAGATGAACCTCCCTCAGTCTCCATATGATAATCAATGATCTTGGAAGTTTTGATTTTAATAAGACTAGAATATTATATCGATGGAAGGGCTAGAGTTTTTCTGCAGAACTGGATGAAACCATTGGAAGCTCTGAGACTGAACCGTAACTTGGACTCATATGAACATTAACTGTGTAAATGACTGAACAAATGGATTGCCTCCATGTATGAGGGAACTATTTATTTCATTTTGTGCTGCTGTGCATTACTGATTTGTGAAATTTAATCTAAAATAGTTAAGGAATGTTTGACAGTCACTATTTTTCCTGTTGATAAAGAAATTCAGAATTTGTTTGCAAAACTGATAAATGGCTGCTAAGCTGGGGAGTCATTAAAACGTAATGTGATGTAACCATGATTTTACTGGATTAGAGTGACTGTTACATTTACTGAACATAAGTCTGTTGTGATCTCATCTATTATCATTATCATATCTAATAGCTATTTTATATCACTTACCAGAACTATTAAAGCACATGTAGAAGAGGTGGTAATTCCAGTTGCACTGTCCATCGTAGACAGGCAACACTACAGTGTTTGCATGTCTTCCATTTGTAAATGACGATTAATAATTTACCACAGTCTCCATCAATCCAGACAGCCAGTCATCTGCTCCAGGCCACTTCCTCTCCAAAGGACAATGGGCCCATTTCCTGTGGTGTGTGAAGCAGAGGATGAGAGAGAGTAAAACAGACAAGTATTGTAAAGCAAGGACATCAAATCAGCGTGTCCTGTCTTGAGAAGGGCAAGTCAGACTCAACTGTACAGTGGTGTGTTTCCTGGCAGGTCACAAGGCAAGGCTGGAGCTAAGACAGACAGAGACCAGTGAAGATATCTTCCTCATCTCTACATTTGGGATATCCAGAAAGGAAATCTTAGGAAATACCTTCTCTGATATTGAAATAAAGCCACATATTCCAGTGACAGACGGAGACACAGACTTCTAACAGAGGTCAGTTTGTGACACGCGCAGTCTTTACTGTTTGATCAAGTAAATGTACACTCTACACATCAGGCTACCAATAGAATATTACAAAAACTGCAGAAAATAAAAAACACAGGTGGCTTTGACAGAGTCCCACATGAATCCTATGCACTCTTCCAATTCTGGCTACTTTTCAAAATAAAGAGACTGTTGTGTTTAAAACAAAAGCCCCATTCATGTCAAACAACCCCTGTGTCAACTAACCAGGAATACACGAGGAAGCTCAAACAAGCCTCTGACATACAGTTGGAGGAATAAAAGGGAAACAAATCAGCATTTAGACATGAAGTTTAACAAGTATACCAATAGCCTTATGATTGTTAAATCTGGCTAGCCTATCTATAATGGATAGTTTTATAAATGCCCTACAAGCAACAAACAAAAAAAAAAACCAAGAGAGTCAATTGGGCCTTTAGCTATTTTCAGAGAGGAGAACGCCAGCCCATACGTTCACTTTTGACAAATATAATGGCCCATATAAGCAGCAGTGACCCAGCATGCCTCTGTCTCTGTCTCTTTTAGTCTGGGAGGCACAAATGATGACTGTCACAATGGCCACATAGGACAGAGCGTTGACAATATGCCCCGAGGCACATCAGTGTAGTGTACAGCCTGCTTGACCTATCTGAGCGTGTCAGCGAGACTGGGGATAAACCAGAGAAAAGCTGTTCTGTACACATGGCTGTTTCAGACTGTCTATAAATTTAATTAACATTTTTGTCTCTTGTGACCTCTTCTTAGTCTTTTAATTAACATGTAGTTAGCTTCTGTGTCACAGGAAAAAAGATGGGCTGATCTCATCAAACTACATTGACATATTGATTACAAGCTCAATGTTTTTCATCCCTTAGACAGCATATTAGTGATTTCTGGTTATGTGTTTTTTCTTTCTGTATATGGGACTAAAGCCAAATTAATAATGTCCTTATTTACAAGTAACAAATATCAACCACCGTCTCTCTGGGGTATGACAATTTCTTGTTATTTCTGCAGTGGTGGAATATAAATACTTTTAATTAATACCTTCCAACTTCCTGAAATAAATTTCTCTTTAAAAATCCTCTTGGATTACTTGCAAAATGCAGTTATAATTATCATTATTATTATTATTATTATTATTATTGTTACAGTTGACAGTGACTAGTCTTACTTTTCATTCTTGAAAGGCTACATTTTTCTGCTAATACTTACAAACTTTTGCTTTTATTTGAATTTGAACATTTATTTGTAGTGAAGTATCATCTAAGCATGGTGTTAAAACTCATTTCAGTTCAGGGGCCACATACAGCCCAATATGACCTCAAGTCGGTCGAACCAGTAAAATAACAGCATAACAACCTATAAATACTGTCAACTCAAAACTTTTCTGTTTTAGAGTGAAAAAAGTAAAACTTCATTATGAAAATGTTTACATCTACAAACTATCCTTTAAAAATGCAAATAACCATGAACAACCTGAAATTTCCTAAGAAAAACAAGTCTGATTTTAACAATTTTAGGCCTCGGCTTCTCATTTACAAATGTTTATTACAACTTACAGTGCACAGTGGATCTACAAAGACACAAAACGTTTAGTAACAGTCATAATATTGCTAAAATTGCACTTACTTCGCTTCAGAAATTTCAGGTTGTTCATGGTATTCACAGTTTTACAAAGTATACACACTAGAACAAGAGAGAGAACAACTGGAGTTGTGATTATTTATAGATTACGATGGTAGGCTATTTTATTGGTGGACTGAATTGGGCTGTATGTGACACCAAAACTAAAATGATTTTGACACTGTTGACTGTCATATCTTTGGTGTAATTTTTGCATTTTATAAATTCATTCCACGGTCTGAAACGGACCTTATGGATGACCGGATTTTGCCCGCGGGCCGTATGTTTGACACCCCTGAAGGCTAAATTCTACCACTGTTTCTACCTCAATTTTCCCATTTCACAGGGCTTCAGAGGAAGGAGGCATTGTATCAACACGCATTACAATGTTATTTTAACACAGTGACACAAACCTTATTCTCCTTAAATACGTGAGTAGTCCTTCTATATGACTGTTCCCGACTGCACTGACTCATTCCACCGTCTGGTTTCGACATGTAACCAGGGTGTGGTCGATCGTCATACAGGTGTTCAAAAAAAATCTAGGTCTCACATGATGACATTCAGTTTTGTTTTACATGAGGAAAAAACACTCACTTTATTACAGCTGTAGAATGTTTTGGACATTCAAATGTAATTATGAGGCATTGTATAGCTATAGTGCATTTACTTTGCTTACGTCTAAGATTCCTGTCAGAGTTTGTCCATTAAAACCCTTAAAGATGGAGGAGTATTTTTGTGGCGACTTCCAAATGAATTGTTCTAAGTGATTTACTACGATATTATCCTCTCCATTTTCCATTTTTACAGTGAAAATCAGATACTTTCCTGTATTTAATTCACTGATTGTGCAGATGTTCATACAAGCTCTGAGTAAATCCAAAGGTTATTATATAAAAACAGAAAAATTAAGAAATAGTCAGTTTTTCCCAATTAAATATACCAATAACTGAATATAAAAACAAGCTTCTACAACCACTGTCATGTCAAGATGATGGACTGCGGTGAAGATCTATGATCAATGGAGCCTCTGGATTAGATGTCTAAACGAAAAGCTGTGGAAGTGTATTTTACTTGAATTATTTCAACATATGAAAAGGATAAGTGGTTCAAGAGTTATAAGACGTTTTCAGTTGCTGTTCAGGTGTATTGCGCGGAAATGTGACGCATGCGCAGGATACAACCGTTTAGTAACA
Organism: Apogon hyalosoma; assembly: GCA_037367295.1. NCBI lineage: Eukaryota > Metazoa > Chordata > Actinopteri > Kurtiformes > Apogonidae > Apogon > Apogon hyalosoma. The sequence goes on along the minus strand of JAPQRP010000001.1, from coordinate 18,332,992 downwards.
GGTAAAATAAATAGGCTATTTCACTCCTACGTGTTAAAAAAAAAAAAAAAAAGATGCTGTTCGTCTTCTTGTTAAATGTAGGCTGTTGTAATATTATCATAAATGACGTTGATCCAGATGAAATATGTAAACTTAAATTGTCAGTGTACTTTGGGGTTCCCAGGGGTTGCCGTGTCAGCCGTGGGTGAGCAGGTCCGTGGCAGCAGGGTGGGGTCGTGGGGAGGAAGGCGGAGTCTTGGCCGAGGTGACGCTTCTTTTACTCATTTTTGTTCAGCAGAAGCGGCGGAGAGACGGGGCACAAGTCCGGAGGATAGAAGTGTGTCGTCCCGAAAGAAAACAACACTGACCTGGAATAATAAAGTAAAAGCCTCCGTGGGTGTTTCGACAGGTAGGATTGGTGTTAAAACTGCTCTCAGTGCGGGTTTTTTTTTAATTTTTATTTTTTTATCATCACTAACCAAATGTTGTTTTCGTGCTTTTTTGTCGCATTGTACTCCTCGCCCTGCTTTTTTAAAAATAACTGCGTGTATTTCTGTGTGTGACCTGATGTTTTCTAACTAACACTCTTCACATTTTGCCTACCTTTATAAACTCCAGCCTTGTGTTTGGGATTCATTTCCGCGTGCCTCAAACTACCCACCGCTGCCTGTTGTTTCACAGTCAAGCGCGAGCTCCGTAAAGAAGGAAAAAAAAAAAGAAAAAAAAAAAAAAAGTTAAGTTTCGGTCGTTAAACTAGTCGTTAAATAAAACCGAATCAAGTCTTAAATGTCGAAGAGCTCGGTGTGTCAACTCAACGATTACGTTCGGTCAAGTATCGATCGGTACGTTTGACGTCATTTGTCAATAAGTCCCATAGTGTTAGACAAGTGCGTGCGCGCGCCTGCGTAGGCATGAGTGCGTGTGCAGGAGAGGCAGGTGAGGAGAAGGTGTGAAGCAGTTAGAGCATATTTTACCACCGTAACGAAGGTTTAATGCAAGTTACTTCACTCAGTATTTATTGTCACTAAATAACTACAGTAATGACTTTGTTCAATATAATTTCAACAGTGGGTTAAGTGAGATAGTGGAAAATTTGTCCAGGAAGGAGTAAGGTCTTGATCATCCATATCTGTAATGTATGACAGTGAGTAATGTGTTGGTGTGAGAGTCCGTTCACTCCCTTCTTCTTCAGGTGTTGCTCCATCTTCCATGATGTCATTCATTTGCAGATGGCCTGAACTTGTCAGTACAGCACTTTTCCAGTCCAGGGGCACAGGTTCCCCTCATTTCATTTACTAATATAATGATCAAATCCATTTCAGTCCAGCTCCACTTACCTTCTACTTTCATAAAATATTTTTTCTTATGCTGTTAAATCATTTGCAGTGTCTTGATTCGTCCAATTTTAAAATCCGTTAAAATCTAATTTTACTCAAATTACCTTGGAATTAGTGGCTAAACCGCTTTCTTCAAAGCTTTGCCTCTCATACTGCGGGATCGGCCATTAAACACCGAATCATATTATCAGTAAATATTATCAGTTTTCATCTTTGTTAGAAACAGAGCACGGTGTTATACAAGTTTGTGGCGTCTAACTAATTTCCAGACCAGTGCATCCAGCTGAGGTTGTTTAATGTGTGTCAGTTGAACAGGACACATTGCCAATATTTTGCGTCAGTCAGGTTTTCAGAGCCAGTCCTGGGCCTGTGTCATCAAGTACTGCAGCAGCAGACAGCACCCTGGTTGGAAAGCTGCTCCTGTCTGCCCTAAGGGGAAGAGGGTGGATGGGTGGTGGGACGGCGCAGGCGAGGGGGGGTGACTTACTGTAGATTTTGCAGCTACAGCTGTGGTGGCACGGTCATAATCCACCCCCCCACCCCCCCTCCTGCTTAATTCCCTGATACTGTCCTACATTAGCAGAGCAAGAGGCCAGGAGATCCTTCAGTTTATAAATAGGTCTACACTTTGTAAAGGGGATTACTGTATGGCATACATCCTAGACTCTTTGTTTTTTTTTTTTTTCTTTCTGTGGATTCACTCTCTTACTTCAGTTTCGGTCCAGTGGTGCCTGACTGAGTACTTTCCATAGGCTCAGTTACAGCTGCTCAGCGCACACGTTGTGTGACCTGCTCTGTGTTTGCAGTTCACTCTGTCTCTGTGTTTTACTGTTCCCATGGATAAGGCTCCGCAGACAGATAGAGTTTCTGGGCAGCAATGACAAGGGTCTTTGTGGTTTGAGAGGAAGAGAAAGGTGGTTTGACAGTGTAAAATTCTCTATGTGCTTAACATTTGAGACTTAAGAGGAATCATCATACATAAACTAAACTACATTACATGTATTGCCTCTACCACACATTTTCTTTCTTGCTTTTTTTTTTTTTTTTTTTTTTTTTTAGTCTTTATCCACAACTAGGGCTGGGAGATATTGCCAAAAAAGTTCACCTGCTATGATGTTCATGCATATTATTTTATTAAGTAATTAAAAAACATTGCTAATGCTAATCTCCACTTCATCATCGTTCAGTGTGGAATATGTATTGACATCTAAAAGCTTAGTCGGATATGCTCTGCCTGATCCCTGATCCTGACCTTCGGTGCCCACTAGATACTTGAAAGTCCCTTGGTAAAGTCGGTGTCTGATTTTTCCCTTCTGGCCTCTTTAGTGAAGTGGATGTTAAGTCTACATTCAAATCCACACTCTGTCATAGTAGGCTATGGTAATGCATTTTAACACTGGATGTCACCTGCTATAAAACAGAAAAATATGAAGTTACTATAGAAACATGGTGGTGCAGTGTGAAATGGCACATTATAGAAAATAACAAAAGTACATGATTCATATTTTCACATGAATATACACTAGTAAAAAACATAATTCTCAATATTAAATGCTATTTCTGTAATTAGAGCCTTCTAAATTCCCCTAAATCTTGTACACTTAACCTTAAAGCCTTTTTCACATAGTTTAAAAAGTCAGGCGGGTGTAATAAACACACTGCTATTAAAGGGTTTATTATCTCCAGCCAAGCATTTTTGTTTCTAGTCAGTACAGTAAATAAATAACTGGCAGCTTGTGTGAAAAACATCCCTTCAATCAAAAGGTTTATTGTTGTCTGTAGAAAATAGTTTTCTAGCATATTCAGAGCTGAGTGATATACTGCTGAGCAAGTAAAGCTGGCAGTGCCCAGCTGGACCCGACCCATGACAGTCACTGACATGAATGATTTACTTTCAACAGTTTCCTTGGTTGGATCAAATGAGAATAAAAATGTTCTAAACTTAAAGTAGTCTAAGGCTTAATGGATGTTTTCTCCATTGCTCACACTTAAAAGCTGTGGGAAGGAAGGCTGCCAGATCAGTCATTTAAAGTCAACTTCTGTTGAAGCCCAGTCCAAAACAACCCACGCATCGGTCTGCAACAACATGCTGGAAATAGCTGAATCCTACTGGTTTCGTCATGAATACATTAACATTGATAATTTTGTCATTACTGACTGCATAGCCAAGCAGGGAGGGAGTGAGTTGGATTCCAAGCCTGACTCAAAAGACAAAGTTTTCACAGTGGGATGATTTGGCTGACTTCTACTTCTCAGCATAGTGGCTCAGATGACTCCTGCGGTGACTGTTTTTCTCTCTTCGTCCTCTTTCTCCTCCCTGTCCCTTAATTACACTTCAGTTAGATTGAGGATAAGAAGGGTGTGGTTGAAACAAAAATTATATCACCAGGGAAACTCGACTTGTTAGATATGCATCATGAAGAACATCAACATCTCCAAAGCAAGTTAATTTTGCATATTGTGAGCAAAAGTCTGTAAATTCACATTAAGGTTGTTGTCTTTTGTTGTTAGTTTTGAAAGATTTCAGGCTCTTGTGGGTTGAGATGGTTTTGCAACCCCTGGGCCTGTGAGCATTTTACAAAACATTGGACAAACTGGATGAAAAATTCTTAGGTATTTTAAACAATCAGGCTGTTTTTCTTTTTTTTCCTTTTCTATGTAGACATTTTGGGGTATTACATTGCAGTCGAAGAATATGTGAAATAAAATGCATGACTGTTCATTTTCAGTATTAAAAGATTATTTGATAAGTTTAAAGCTGTTTTTTGCTTTTCTGTTTGAAATTTGCATTTAAAGGAATAAATACCAGCTTGAAGTTGATGGTGTAACTTTCTCCCAACCAGTGCTGTATTCTTTAAGGTCTCTTTCGACTTTCAACCTGCTCTCCAAAGCACCCCCCTCCCTCTCCCTCGTGCCTCTAATCTCCCTGAAAAATTAATCATCTGTCACATCGCCTCAGCGCTCAGCCGCACACCGACGCGTAGCAGTGCAGACTAAAAAAACTCCTTGTCAGGCCTTAAATAGGGCTTTGGATTCAGCGTTGGCCACCAAACTTGGCCAGTGAACACACAGAGCCATCTTGATGTGCTTCAGCCTTTTGGTTTCATCCAGTGGGGACACTTGAGACCCGGTTTCCTTTTCACTGTGACAGCAGTCAATGGGACAATGTGGCTACTCTTTTTCCTCTCTATCCCCAACAAAGTAACACAGAAGCTCTCTGTGCAGTATCAGAGACTTAGTCCATCCTCTTCCTTCCTACCATCAACCAAACAACATGGAGGGGGGCACATCCTACTTGGGGTAGAGCAAGAAAAAATAGTATGAGAATAATTAATTACTAAACTAAAGAAAATGGGTATCACTTTGATTTCATTGTCATTTATTGCATCTCATATCTGATTATTTCACATCCATCTTTATGTTACATTGTTTTCCTGATACTGATAATAGTCTAGATTAGACACACTGTATTCCACTTCTTTAATTCCATCCCATTTTGCCTGATACGAGAAGGACCACTTTGTGAACTTTGTTGCTGTGTGGGCTTTGTACATAGTGGTTTAATACTACATGGAGTAACACCCCTTTTTACTCATTCCGTCCTTCTTTATCGGCGGTGTAACCTGATCCTGCCCTGCACTCAGGCACCTCCTCTGAGACAGCTCACATTTCCTCTGATTCACATCGACGTCCCACAGGGAGTAAACAACTACACAGCAGCTTACAGCCACCATACTGCCCTGAATCAACTGACAGATCTAGGCCCATTATCCATTATACTGCTTATTTTATTCATTGGCAGACTGACTGTGTTGTTGGGAAGATTTCCAAACGAGGCAAGTTAGGGGAGCTCTCTGTGCTGTATCTGCCACACTGACTAAAATTCAGCTTGCAGTTGCGCAAGTGCACACCAGCAGTGTCTCATTGTCTGTTCTTTCTCTGTGGGCTCTTGGCGTAGCCACATTGCTACAGTCTGGATTTTATCATCTGCCTGTCACAGTCAATTGAGAAATGCTTTCTCGCTCTGAGATTTAGCTGTTCTAAAATAAAAACGTACGGGGCTATGTTCTTCCTCAACTCATTTTGTGATGTGATGCAGCAGACAGAAGTTTGTCGTCGTAGTTACACATTGTCAAAGTTCAGCTTCTCCTAATGAACTTCCCCTCTCTTACCAGACAGCTGGACAGTCAGTGTTGGTGAGTCAGATAATGTTGACCACCACTTCCTGTCACCCACCACAATGAATCCATTAGCTGTGCACCACTTCACATCCTCCCATATTGATTTATGACAAACAGCTATCCAGTTTGCCCCTACTGACTCCATTATGCTGCCATAACAGCTAGTGTTGGATGAGTGGCGGGTAAGAGAACTGTGGGTTTGGGACTGTGAAGGTTAGGGGGGTGTTAAGCCGTTTCCCCTTGGGACGGATGAACCTGACTCTGTGGAGAAGGGATGCAGAGAGACAAGACAGCACAATGTGGAGGCTCAGCTGGTCGCAACTGGCCATTTAGTGTGTCAGGAGGATTGGCCTGTGAGGGCATGGTGTTGTGTTAAAATCGTCTGGGAAACAGTTTATAGGGAGAGCAGTGTGTGTTGCATGTCAGGGGACATACATGTGACTGTGTGTGTGTTTGTGTGGCGGTGGTTTACATGTCAAATAGCTGATCTGCTTCTGTGCAGATGGTGCAAGAAGCTTTACAGATGTGTGGTAACATAATCTACTTTATTTGTATGTCAACCTAAACATGACATTAGCAAAGTCTGTTATAAATCATAGAGCAGCAGATGTAGCTTTTTTCCTCAACATGGCTGATATTTTCTCATTATCATGAGGACGTACTATGAAATGCATAGAATGTAATTTCTGCTGCTAAGGTTTTCACAATCAAAACAATAACAAGAGATGGTTTAATGAAGGCAAGTAGCATGGGATCATAGGAGTTGCTGTTTTAACAGCCTTTGTGTTTGATGTGACTCAGAAACGTTAAAAGATGAAGTAGGTACGGAATCAAAATTCTATTCACATTACACTTGAGTGATGTGAATTCACCTTGTGTACTTTCAGTATAATAAAATAGCCATTTAGTGATGTTGGTGACAATATGACCCCATTTGTGGACAACCAAATGAAAGCTGTGAAACTGAATAAAGAGATTTCTCTCACTTTCATCATTCAAGTATGATGTAAGTACTCATATCAAGAAAATATATAATACAGATCTCATTGTTTTTAGGTATTTTAATCAGGAATATTACACTGGTATACTAGTAAAATGCCACCAGAATGAAAGTAGTGAACATCTGCCAAGTTTGAGTCACTCATAAAGAAACATTAAGTCAAAAATGCTGGTTGGCTGTAGATTGCAAGATACAATATTGGGTCAAGTGAATGGGTTTTACTCAAAAGGAACATTTGTCTCAGTCATCAGATCTACTTCAAAACACTGTCTGGACATTACAATACATTCACTTGTCTTAATAAAGCATGTAACATTTAGCTTATTTAATCTGAGGCACATAATTTCTCAAAAATTGTTGACCAGTGTTACATTTTCCACTTTTGATCCTAAACATGTGCTGCAAAAAATTATTTTAGAGAAGTGACGTGTGCATACTCAGTTTATCTTCTGTCGGCTTGTTAAGACCTATCGGAGTGGACAGCACAGGCCTTTTGGCATGTTATTTACACCCAGGCCTGCCACACAAGCATGAGGCTAATAACAAATCACTGTGAACACAGTAATGTATGTTAAGAGCCACTCTGGAAGACGACCAGAGTTCATCTCCAGCTCACTGGCCTTCTCAGAGCTTAGGCCAGCTGAAATGTTCTTTATATGCTTACTTTGCAGCTGTGTAATTATGAATTATTTGGTGGAGTAACTCAGAAAAGTAAAAGTGAACTGTCAGGTGTATAGTTCAGTCCTGCTAGCCATTAGGTGTTCTCTGCCTCACCCAGGTTCTTCATACACCCACACAATGTGGCGCCACACCCTCGTTAAGAGCCTGTCACTGCTATAGAGACACTCCCTGAATGACATGCCTATGAGGGGAAATGCAGTGATTTGTCCTCATGATTCCCTCTATGTTATTAATCATCTGTTGTCACAGTAGTCGCATCTTCATAGTGTGTAAGTATCAAGGCACATTTTTGAGTCAGTGAGTTAAGTAATGTTCTAAGTAAGTGTACTGTTTTTACACATGGAACAGACTGAATATATTACACTAGTGTGAAATGTCACACCAGCATTTCAGCATCAGTGGCTCAAGAGTATCTATCTCGGCTCTTCTGTACTGACTTGTTCACAGGCTGTTTTCACTGATACGCATTCCTGGTTTTACTATGCAAGATTCTTTTTTTTTTTTTTTTTTTTTTGCAGGGGGCAGTCTGAAGGCAACCACAGCAAGTGCTGTTTCACACAATATTAGGTGTTAATGGGTGTGATTTGTGTTATTTCCAGAGTAAAAATTTGTTGCTTCCATGTTACTGTAGCTTTATGTGGTTGATGGTGCAAAGGACAGCAAGAATGAAAGGATGCATCATTCATTAACTGGAAGAGAGCAAAGTCCAGTGTGAAGTACACGACACAACCAATGGTGTGCCATCAGCACGATGAGGGTGAGAGTAGAAACAAGTTTCGTAATTAAAATACGTATTATTATGTAATTTTTTTTTATAGCCAAAAGTCAGACCTTGTATCTCCCGCTCCCTGTTTATTGTTATAAATCAAATCTTTCTTTGCTTGACCATGTTCATGAGCCTTATGGAGTAAATTGCCCTGCTTCTGCAGTCAGATGGGTCAGCTGATAAAGCCCCTCAACTGTGCTGAGCAAAGTTTCAGTTACCTAGGTGATAATGCGGGGCGTGTCATGGCATTGCAACAGTTTGCTAAACTCGCTGCCTCGCCCAGAAAAACAAAGACTACATAAACACTGGCCCTGATTTACAGAGAACTGGAACATTCTGCTGTAAAACAAAATGCCATGTTATGACTTTCGTCAGTCGTTCAATAAAATGCTTTTAGTTGAGAAAAAAAAAGCCTTCAGCAAAACAACTGGAAGCTAAATCTCTGTAGTGTCTGATTTCTGTTCTAAATGTCAAATTCATTAATGACAGATAGCAGGAAATTGCTCACAATCTTAACTGACATGGTTTTATCCTTGTTTGAAAAGAGGCCACACCTTTATAAGCAGTAGAGGAAGGAATGCGTATTTACTGTTTGCATGGTTTCTGTCTGTGGCCTGATGAGCCAGTGCATTATCTGAAATGTAGCATGTAGCTGCAAGCATAGACAGTCTTCTGGGACCTGGTCCTGCAGGATACCTTGCCAGACTGACTACAGTTTCAGACTCACTGAGCTGCCCCTCCCTGTGAAGGTGAGAGTAGGACGCAGAGTCCTGGTGGTTTTGAGAAATGTATTTCAAACACACACTTTGACAGAAAATTGTTCAAGTGAGTCACTAGTCTGTGAAAATACTACACTGAGAAATTTGGGCCAAAACCAAGTGACGAACATGTTATACATTCAGTTTTGCTGGTGGTGTACAAACACAAGCTGTTGTCAGTCGTTTCTCCTTCATACAAATTTTAATGGAATACAAAGCCCCCTGCAGTGAGGTACACACATACACACTCTGACACAGTGCAATGCCTGGGGGAGAAGAAGGGGGCTGTGCCGGCTGAGGGACTGAAACATAACACAGCACATCCTTATGCAAACCCAGAAAGCAAAAAAGAAGAGGGAGTGGTGCTTTTCAATAACACATTATGAACAGCCACAGTTGGAAGCAGATAGGCAAGTCTCTTTGCAAGTTCTTCCAAAGCCATTGATTGGCCCTGATTACCACACTCAGTGTTTTGTTCGGTTTTGAATTTGTTCCCTAAAGCTGAACATAAGCAGAGGTGAGGGTGGTTATTATTTTTTTTGTGCCAACACAGCAGCTTGACTTTCTGGCTCTCAGCACTGACTTGTTTTATTAGTAGTACTGGTGAAAGATGAGCATAGTTTCGTATTGAATGGATTCATGTTGGAAGCCATAACCAGATGTCACAGAATAGTTTCAAGGGTGTAGACATTTAGCCCCCCCTTATTTTGTCTATTAAAGTCTATTGTTTGTTGAACTTTGTTGTGTTTAAAGTCCTCACTACCTCCAGTACATCTGTAGTGCAGAAATCAGCACTACACAAAGTAACACAATGTACACCAGCAAAGAATTAGACAGGACCAGTCATCAACATTGCAGACATCTGAAATCATGTGTAAACACCACAGTGGAAGCATTGTCATGTAGTGGAAGGCAGCTGTTATAAATGCAGATTTGTCTGCGATGAAGAGGATTTCTGTGGTGGTTGACATTCAGGCTGCAGAGATGTTGAGATAAAAAGTGTCCATGTAAGTTGGGTTTTTGTTTGTGGAGCCTCATCATTATGTTCTGTGCTTATTTCAGTGGTACACATGAACTTTTAATTTAAAGGATTGTTTGCAGAGAAGAAACACTGCATAGACATCAGTGTTGTATTCAGTTGCAGATAGTGTGTGTGTTTGTCCATCTGTCCTTTGGTTTGTCATTGGTTTGTTTCTGGAGTTAACTGGAAAATTATTAGTATCTTCTTACCAAGCTTGTTATTAGGTGTATGTTGCAGTTGTGCATTCACTATTTTATCTGTTTACATTTTCTGCCATCCTGTGTATCATTATTTTGTTGCTGGAGCCGAACCACAAAACCATTCCATATTTTTTAAGAGAACTATAACTAAATAACTTAAGAGACTTCTTAACTTGTGGTTTCTATAAGAAAAGTAGAACAGTCAATGAAAACCAAGCTAACATCACTAGCAAGGTTTTTTAGGGCGCTTTTCTTTTTGAACTAGAATACAATAGAATAGAAAAGGTAACTTTAGATAATTAAATATCTTTTGTTATGGCTGCCACAAACAGACAACAGATTTGACACATGCTGTGTGATCGCTGGGGTTTGGCGTGGAATCAGCCACAGTCATTTTACAATAGAGGAGACTCTCAGCAGTGTTTTGCTTTTATGTATTTCTTTGTATGGATTACAGTCACCCTGGGCAATGCTAATCACAGGATGCAGTAGCAGTCCCTTTGCAAAACAGTGTTGTGATACATTTGCACACAAGTGAACTGTGGTATTAAAATGACTAAACCAAAAAAGCCACATAAAAAGACTTTTGTCTTTGTCAGAACTTGCCATCTACAGTGTGTAGTTGTTCATTCATATAGTCCTGTGACTATGTGAATAGACTTTAAAAACTGTAAGACACAATGTTCAGGTACTATAAACTTATTACACAATGCAGAATATCCAATGTGTGAATTGAATATACATATACAGTGGAGCTATTGACTTTACATGTACAACCCAGTTTATATTTTTACACTGAGGTAAAATATAAGTGACATTTAATGGCATAAACCCTGGAAATCTGAGCTCTGCTGACCATTGTAAAAGCAGTTATTTCACCTCAGCATGTAGTAAGGTGTCCCATTGAGGACTGCCTTCCTGAATACATGTAGCTACAAGCATGATTATTATCAGGAACACAAGATCATGTTGGAGGTGTACTTCAAGCCTGCACCAACAAGTAGAATGACATTTTATTTTATGGCATTTCAAGCTGTGTAAGAAGACTTTATCATAGAAAACCTCAGGTAGACAGATTAGCATTGAGTCAGATCCACAGTGCAAGTAGAAGTTATTGCCATTATGAGTTACTGCTTTAAATTAAAAAAAAAAAAATGGAGCTGAAGCCAAGTTGCACTTTCTTGTCTTTCTTTTCTTTCTGTGAACTTTTCTCAGTGTCTGTTCAGACACACTTAACCACAGGAGTCCAAACCTGATAAGCAGGTTCCTCATTGCCATGCGTCAGCAGTAGGCTTCTCCCACGGCTGCATGGGCGGAGGCCCGGGGTGAAAGGTCACTTGCGCTGACTAGCATTCCTAACTTACAGCTGTCTCTCCACCCATTTCACCCTCCTCCCTCATGAGCTGCTGCTCTGTGTTGTCATTTTCAGGTCAGGGTGCATGGCTGAGACGGACGATCGCCTTGTGAGCTGTCATACTTATATACTGTATAAAACAACTGAATGACAGCCTTGTTCAGGAGAGGAGAGACACTACTGGAATATTTATTAGTTCAGGAAAAGGATGTCAGTTTGTAGGGAAGTCAGTTATACTTGCTGAAAATCCTGATTTTTATGGATTTTGTGTCCTTTTAGGTTTGCTCCATTGTTGCTGTTTTAAGAACAGGAGGCAAGAATGGCAATGCAAAGTAAGTTATTCATGTCTCAACTTTTTATGTCTCGTTGTATTGTATTTCTCTTCAATGATTGCTGTTCATATTGCATAATTAAATATGAAGTGTATTTTACGATGTTTTTTTTTTCTTCATGTTTAGTGCATTTTCGTATTCACTTAGCTCTGTAAATCTTACTGTACAGTGCTTCAAAAGAGACTGTTGAACATTCTGACTGACCTTTACTACTTCCAACTATTGTTTCCATGTATTTATATTGAAGTCACTTCCTTATACAAAAATAAATTGTGATTAAAAGGTTAGTCCCAAGAAAAAAAGGTTTTTTATGTTTCATAAAGATAAAACGGCAATTACAAAATAAGTCATATTATATCAAGAATCCGCTGACTCCACACTTATCAAACCTGGTGAATCCTGGTTGAACACTTGTTCAGTCCCTCATTTACCTGTTTTTATACTTGGCAGTGAGTGATGTTGATAGTGGTGTGGTGAAAGTGGCAGAGTGGCAAGAGAGGATGTACAGCACAGACTCTGGCATCCAGTCCGGAGCTACCACAATAAACAAAGATGACGACTCAGAGTACACCACCACCAAGCATTACACCATGACCACGACAATCACAAGAGAAGAGCCTGGTAAGACTATCAACAGACACATACCGAAAAGGCCAAAACAGCTCGTATGCATGTTTTTTCTTTGATTACTCACATTACTGTTTACATTTCTACTTATCACTAGATGTGGATGCTCAGTACACTTTGACCAGAGCTCAGCGTGTCCGGGCCGCAATGTTCCCTGAGACGCTGGAGGAAGGCACAACTATCCTGTCCACTCAGACAGACCCGTCCCAGATGACCAATGTCCAGCGGCTGGCTGAGCCCTCCCAGATGCTCAAGACAGCCATCATCCATCTGATTAACTACCAGGATGACGCAGAGCTAGCAACACGCGCTGTGCCTGAGCTCACTAAACTGCTCAACGATGAAGACCAGGTACACGAGGCCTTACACACACACACACACACACACACACACACACACGTGCACTGAATACTAGCACAACCAGATGACAAAAACAGAGTTTACCACAGAAACATTAAGATAATGTTGCTCTGCTGGATATGTAAATAACTTCCTGCTAATATATTTGCATAAACAACTCAAAAGGTGATGACATGAAAATATTTCCTGATTCCATCCTTTTAAATTATCATTTTTTTCATGCTTCAGCAGTTTGTCAGACCCAAAATGTTACAAATCATGATATCTGATGGATTTATTGATCATGAAAGGGTATTTCATTCTTAAGTTATTAGTATTGATTCCACTTTTCTTCATTTCTCATCAGGTGGTGGTTAGTAAGGCAGCACAGATCGTCAACCAGCTTACGCGGAAGGAGGCATCACGGCGTGCACTGATGCAGTCCCCTCAGATGGTGGCTGCCGTGGTTCGAGCCATGCAGAACACAAGCGACATGGAGACAGCCCGGGCTACAGCCAGCATCCTCCACAACCTGTCCCACCAGAGGGAGGGACTTCTCTCCATCTTCAAGTCAGGAGGAATCCCTGCTTTAGTCCGCATGCTCAGGTACAGCTGAGTAAAGACAAATGGAAGTCTTTTGTCCTGCTTCTGGTATTTGTCATCACTGCATCCTTTTGTTGATATATGTTAAGGAAATTTGCAGTGAAAACGCTGCAGGCTTATAAGTCACTGATTTAAACCATACATTCCAAAAATAATGAATGTCTGTATAGACTGCTAATAGATTTAATAGAAGACATTCATTGTACCGTGGAGGAGAAAGATATGTTAGTTTCTCTACCAATGTAAGATTATATTTCACAGCACAAATGGAACAATTTATTTGTTCAACCAATTAACCAGCACTGAAGGGATGACAGTAACCTATCAGTAGGCTCCTCACTGACCATAAAGGAAATAATGGCTCAAAAGAAAGGGCTCCTGTCTAGATTTTTTTGTGGTAATTTTGACATTCAATTCCACATAACATAACTATGTTAAGTTAGATGTATTTATTTAGCAATTTCTTACTTTGATTAAAATTATATCCACTTTCTAATAAAGTCAGAGATAGTTAATTTCAGAGACAGTGACCACCACTTAATCAGCTCTTTCTTGCTCCAAAATATCATCATAATATTAGCCTGTAAGAATTTACTGTCATTCAACCTCTATTTCATAGCAATTTTTGTGATTTTTATACGTAAGGATTGTGTTGGCATTCTGGGAAATGTAGAAATTGAAAAGAAGAGTTATTCAGTGAAACATTTAATCCACTTGTTTCTATCCCCTCAGCTCCCCCATGGAGTCTGTGCTCTTCTATGCCATCACCACACTCCACAACCTACTACTGCACCAGGAGGGGGCTAAGATGGCTGTGCGTCTGGCCGATGGCCTGCAGAGGATGGTTCCCCTGCTGAAGAAGAGCAACCCAAAGTTCCTGGCTATCACCACAGACTGTCTGCAGCTTTTGTCCTATGGAAATCAGGAAAGCAAGGTGTGTTTGAGTGTGTGTGCTGAGACATGGTTACAAGCAATGTTGTGAGGTTTTGTAGTAGTTATATGCAAATATAGTGGTACACTCGCACCAAGTATTGTAATAGGACACTCTTCACGTTGTTCTGCCTGTGTGTGCATGTGTTTTGTTTTGGGCGTGGCAGGTGAACAGAGTTGCTTAGTTGCTGGCACAGAGAATGGGTGTGGTTCAAGAGTCATGAAATGTAAAAGTATTAATTGGTGTGAATTGTCTTGAATTAGTCACACATTTGTAAAGGGTTCAGGATAAGAATTCAGAAGGGCGTTTCAATAAATAATAAAAGTAAATATTTCTCCACAGTATTTACACTGTGTACCAACTCTCACACATTGTCTTTTACAGCTCATCATCCTTGCCAATGGGGGTCCTGAGGGTCTAGTTCACATCATGAGAAACTACTCCTATGAGAAGCTGTTGTGGACCACAAGCCGTGTGCTTAAAGTCCTCTCCGTATGCCCCAGCAACAAACTTGCCATTGTTGAAGCTGGTATGTACTTTGTGTGTGTTGCACAGTTAGTCATTCTTCAAACAAAAACTGGTGCTCAGTTAAAAGTTAGGTTTCTGATTGATAATCATCTGACCTGAAACACAAACTGAGGGAAAAACAAGGATGGATAAACTCCTGGTACCTTTCACATAATGTACGTTTCTGCTTTATTTTGATTAATTCAACAACATAATAATGCTATTTTCAACATTTTGTTGCTGTGGTTACTCATTTAATTTGTTATTTTCCAGTTTCAGTCACTGTAGTTGTTTGTGTGTCGACGTTTTAGTCACATTATAGTCTGCAGTTCACACAAAATTTATTGTTTCATGTCAGAAAGGAAGCTACAAGTTAGTGAGTTTCCCACAACATTTTTCAGTAAAAGGTGTGTTAAGAGACTATGGGTTTTTATCTACTGAGGGCTTCTAATTTTAAATGAAGAAACAACAGCAACAGGACTGAGTCATAACGAGGCTTCATACTCAGACTCAGTTTTATTGTCATTCAGTCAATGGTACATGATAGAATGAAATGTAGTTACCCAGGTCTTGATTTGTAGCATTAGAAGATAAAGAATAAAATCTGAAATAGAATATATAAATGGTAAGTAGGGTAGAATAAAACTACCATTAAAAATAAATGTCTGTCTGTACTTTCATTCTGCTTCAAATAAACACCCCTCCACTATTTGAAAAATATAATAATTGGACTTTTGATCACTTAGCACTCTGTAACATCTGTGTTCTCTCCAGACGGGGTGCCGGCTATAGGTAAACACCTCACAGGCTCCAGCCAGCGTCTGATGCAGAACTGTCTGTGGACTCTCCGGAACCTGTCTGATGCTGCCACCAAACAGGTCTCAGGCGCTTCCTTTTTTCCTCTCCTCTGCCAGTTTCACTTTATGGATGCCCTGCAGTAGATTGGTCATTTAGGTCCCTTACTTTATCGCTTAACAAATTGTATTTTCATTTATTTAATATGTTTCATTTGATAGGGACAGTTGTCACTATCTGTCTGTTTAAAATAAATAGATTTGTCTCAAGTAATGACCTGCTCACAGTACTATGTGACTCCACTGTACTCTACATGACATTTATTTATTTCCTAGTATGTATTGTATATAATCCCTCCAGCTCAATGTGAAGTCACTTAATACTATTGTTGAATCTTGTTGAAATAAAAGTGAGATGTACTTGAATTTATTGGTTTCATCACTGAACTCACATTCAGCTTAAAGGCACATGTTAAGTATTAAGCCATTATGGAAAATTTAATGAATGTATATCAATTAAAAAATAATGCTCTTCTTGGTCTCAGCCCTGAAATGTTACTTCCAAATGAGTACACCTCTCTGAAATCTCTGTGTTATTTATTTCAGGAGGGCATGGACGGCCTGCTGCAGGTTCTGGTTGGCCTACTTAGTTCAGACGACATCAACATGCTCACTTGCGCCACTGGTGTCCTCTCTAACCTCACATGCAACAATGCCCACAATAAAACTGTGGTTACCCAGAGCAACGGCGTGGAGGCGCTGATCCATGCCATACTGCGCGCCGGTGAGAAAGAGGATGTGACCGAGCCAGCCATTTGTGCACTCCGCCACCTGACTTCACGCCACCAACAAGCCGAGGTGGCACAGCACGCTGTGAGGAAACACTACGGCATCCCCGCCATCGTCAAGCTGCTCAACCAACCCTACTACTGGCCCGTTGTCAAGGTAGAGGAAGGGAGGGAAATGGGTAGAAGACCTGAAAAGAAGAGAGACATAGGGGGAGGTTGAGAGGACTTTAAATTAGTGGTGCATAAATTCTTTCCAGTAAGAAATCTGAATGGAAGAACAGGGGCCACAAATACAATGTAGACGGACAATATGATATTGTTTTAAAATGTATGAGATGTCGTAGATCAGGGGTGTCAAACATACGGCCCACAGGTGAAAACCAGCCCGCCAAAAAGTCTATTCCAGCCTGGGGTGGAATGAATTTGTGAAATGCAAAAATTACACTAAAGGTATTAACAGTCAAGGGTGTCAAAATCATTTTAGCTCAGACCAATTTAATCTCAAATCTTAATAACCTATAAATGATGACAAGTCCAGATATTTCTCTTCATTTAAGTGTAAGAAAAAAAAGTCAAATTAAATGAAAACAACTATGAAAAACCTGAAATGTTTTAAGAGAAGTGCAATTTTAACAATATTTTGCCTGTTACTAAATGTTTTGTACCTTTTTTGTAGATCCATTGTTGTCGTTAATGCACATGTGTAAAAGACAAGCTGAGGCACAATATTGTTAAAATTGCACCTTTTTTCTTAAGAAATTTCAGGTTTTTCATGGTGCTTGAGGTTATTCACAATTTTGTAAACCAGATTTGGTTTAGAGTGTCATTATTTTAGGTGTGGAAGTATTTTGCCTTTAGACCCTCATAATAAATCAGAATTGGTTAAAAGTAGGTGGATCTATGTGAGGTAAAATGTAAAAACACATTCAATAGGCGCTTGGTTTGGTTCAAAGTAAAAATCAGGCAGGACTGGACAGATGGACAGAGAGAATGGAGATCCGGCAGAAGGCCAGTGTCTCAATCAGTCTGATCCAACATGAAGTGCATTTGATGGTATAAACAGTTTGCGAACACAGAGAAAGAATTAATAAACAGTCTATTCTAATGGAGACACGTTACATATTAGTAGCTACCATGTTTTGCTTGCCGACTTAAAGACTGAACACTTGGATGTATCTTTGCTTCTTCTCTCTGCCTGAAGGCTGTGGTTGGCCTGATCCGAAACCTGGCCCTGTGCCCGGAGAACCAGGCTCCTCTACGGGATGCAGGAGTCGTCCCCCGCCTCATCAACCTGCTGCTCAAAGCCCACCAGGACGCTCAGAAACACGACTCCACCAGCCAGCAGACATACCAGGTGCATGACTGATTACTCTTGAGTGTTTAGGGAGTTGTAGGAACTGATTCTAGTGAATTATGTATCAAATCATTAACATTTTGTCCTATTTGCTTTCAGGACGGAGTAAGAATGGAGGAGATTGTGGAGGGCTGCACAGGAGCTCTGCACATCTTGGCCAGAGATCCTGTTAACAGAGAAGAGATCACTACCCTGCAGACCATCCCTCTGTTTGTGCAGGTGACTGAAAATCACAAATTTCAAAAGTGCCCTAGTAGAAAAAAAGTTTATTTTTTCTGTATTTTTTTTTACTTACTTTGTTGTCTCCCTACCAGCTCCTTTACTCTCCGGTGGAAAACGTGAAGCGAGTGGCTGCAGGTGTCCTGTGTGAGCTGGCTTTGGATAAAACATCAGCCGAGATTATTGACAGTGAAGGAGCGTCGGCTCCACTGATGGAGCTGCTGCACTCAAACAATGAGGGCATTGGTAGGACACCCAGATAATGCACCTCAATTACCTTCCTGTAATGGAACATTTAGTCATAGGTCGGAAGGAGAGAAGTCACTTTACTTCGATTCTGAATGTAATTGTAAATATAGTTGTGTCTATTTATGCCGCAGTCAGTCAGGACACTGTCTATTCACTATATCTCATACTATTGTTGCCTACATTGAAAGAATCCAATCAATCCTACAAATATTCAATCTGATGCTACAACAGTGTTTAAAACCCCTTTCAGTCATGTTATGGTCATATTATATCTGGTCATATTATATTGTGAACAAATGTGGAAAATCCTTCCTCTATCCAACCTCGATAGACAGATAGGTCGACTTCCATTTACTTTATAATGCACCAAATAATAGTGTGATTGGGAAAATAATCACACTAAAGGAGTTGCTCAGTGAGAAATCTAAAGAAGACTGGATTCTGGCTCAGCAAGTTAACTGTCAAAACTATTATACAACCACATTATGACAATAATTTCATGTTACCTCAACCATTTGGCATAATCACAACAACTGTGTTCCCTCGCCTGCATAAAAACATCTGCTTGAATTGAACAGCAATATAATTATTCTATTATAATAACAGAATTACGACTTTTAGGTTAATTTGTCCACCATTCAGTGCCATTGTGTAACTCTTCTTCATTAGGTGTACTGCGTGTATCTAAATTAACTGATGTGAGGTGTATACTATATTACAGTACTAAAGTTCATTTTTGGAGTCATTGTCTGGTGTTGAACACCAAATAATGAACATTTCATTGTACATCTTCTGAATGTGTGTTTATTGTTTTTCCAGCTACATATGCTGCAGCAGTTCTCTTCCGCATCTCTGAGGACAAGACCTCTGACTACAAGAAGCGAGTGTCGGTGGAGCTCACACACTCCCTTTTCAAACATGACCCTGCTGCATGGGAGATGGTGAGTGTTTGGCGCCCTCCGCTGCCAGGGCGTGACATTTCATAAACGTCTCTGAAGTTTTCAGCATTTCAGGATTTCTTTATTCTCCCTAGCGCTTAAGGTTTACATCTGACTGATCTCAGGAACCTGGATATAAAACTATAATACTGGTCAAAAAACTTGTATAATAAAGCACACATTAAGTAAAATGTTTATTATGAAATCTGACATTAATATTAAATCATGACGGACTATTAATAACCTGAAAGTGTTGACTTTCTTTTAACCTTTGCCCTATTGTGACCCATGTGCAGGCCCATAATTCTGTTCCCATGGATGGACCCTACCCAGATGGTGAGTAACCGTGGAGAAAATGTGTATATTCAGCACATTCCTCAGCTCGCGGTCACTCCACCGCAGGGAGCGACCGTAGCGTTATTATGCTGTAATCTGCTGGCAGGTTGCCTCTGTGCTTCTGCCGACAAATTCCATTTGTAATCATTTTCATTTGGCAGCACTGCTTAAAATCTGAATTATTGAATCAAAATTAGTTGAACTCAATCCGAAGCAGCACAAGCTTGTTTTGCGTAGACTTTAAGTAATCCTGTGTTTGTTTATTCCTTCATTTTCCTCATATCTGTTGAACCCAGACCTCCACAAAGACCTGGTTGTATCTTCAGCATTTCAGCCACTTTGCTTTTTTATGTTGTAGTTTTTAAAGGTTCTTTATCAGAAGTAGAGGTTCATGTTCTATCTCCATTCTTCTTGGAGTTTCTTTATCTATGTTTGTATCTTTCTCTTAATTCCCTTCCTTTCTTTCACTGGACTTTTCTCCTTTTATGGCTTTGGTATTTTCAGAGCAGTGTGCCTCAAAGGCAAAAGGATCAGCTCCTCATCTCTCTCTGTGATCACACAGTTCCTATTATGAACCAAAAATGTGGAAACTGTAAAAAAAATTAAATTAAATTTAAAAAAAAAATCATCTAGCTTTGGTTTACCAGTTGTCGTAGACTACAATCATGACCACAGTGGAAATTAATGAAAGGCTTAAGCTCAGCGCAGCTAAAATGTCCTCTCTCAAACTGCTGGGCTTTGATATTCTGCATCCATGCATTGTTTTATCACGTTACTGGCTAACTCTAGCTCAATATTAGGAGGCGGATCTTATTAAAGCAAAGTTATTTATGCTCTCTTCAAATTATATTTCTTTTAAAAATCTGCCTGTTACAATTGTTTCTTTTTAGAGGAAAAGTAAGAGCCCCTTCCTAGAAACAAGGCTTTTTTACTTTCTCAAAATTCCTTTTTTGTTAGATTTGTTCATGCTTTGGGAGGAAAAACCTAAAGTTGTACAATCTTTTGCAGAGCTGGATGCTGGTTTCCAAGGTTACGGAGGGTATCCAGGTGATATGCCCATGGACGGCATGCCCATGGATGGAAACATGATGCATGACGAATATGGAGGCACAATGTCCTACGACAGAGGGGGCTACCCTGACAATTATTAAAGGTGAGTGTAGTCTGTTTGCTTCTGGCTGTATATGTCTTTGTAGATCACTAATGCAGGATACTGGCCATAACTTTCCAGTCAAATTGAGTTAAAAGTCCCATAGATTCATTCAGCTTTTATAAATATTTTATCTATTTTAATGTAGAATATGTATATAGTGGGGTAAAGCCTTCATTTTCAATATGGTCAGAAAACAAAACACAAATAGTCATAAAAATGAAATGGGCAATTCAGTAAATTAAGAGTGAATAAAATGTAAACCAAATGAATAAACTAAAACAAGAACAGCTGGAAGTAAGATGTGATGGAATTAAAGCGTTTAAATGTCCTGATGTTAGAAATGTGTCTGTGTGATATTTAGTGGTGAGTTTGCAAATTGCACACAACTGAATCTCCCTCACCCTCCCTTACAGTGGCTGCATAAGTGTGTGTTTTTTCTGTCCATTGGGGGCTTTATAGTTAAGGAAATGTAATTCACCTTAAAAGTGTCATATTTTGCCAAACCTACTTTTATCATTAGTCTTTGGTTCATTTATTTGTGTATTTGGACCCTAATATTTCAAAAAGTTTGAATTTGAAGGTGCTGCAAAGCTATTTATGTATTCATTTTGGCATCGAGTGGATTTCTACAACCCGTTTCAATTCCTGCTAAATTTGTTACATTTATAACTAGTTGTATCATGACATTTGCACATATAAGGTCAAGAATTCCAACGAACATTTCTCTGAGTACGCCTTAACTGTTTGTCAGCAGCAGCGGTTGTAGTCCGTACTGAAAATATGTCCAAACTTTGAGCTGATTACCTAAAATGTTCAGCTGTTGGTTGAACACACGAACACAAGTGGCTGAATGGGACAGAGCAACATGGTCAACAACCTGGAGGAGGTGGGGTGGGAAAAGGGTTTCTGCGGGTCATTAAAAAGCATTAAAAATCATTAAGTAGATTTTGTGAAAATTAAGGCCCCAAATGGCATTAAAAAGCATTAAATTTGATGTCCAGAGGCATTAAAAAATTAAATACACTTGATGGTAACAAAAGCATTGTTATTCACGATTTATTTTGATTATATAAACATTTGATAATTTTGATCGGAAGTATAGTGTGATGATTGACAGGCTGAACCCATTAATTGGCTATTGTTTATGGCTGATGCACGAAGTCACAACACCGATGCTTGGAATGCAATATGCTGTGAGCGTGTTTATGCTGTGGCGAAAGAGTGGAGGGAATATTAGCAAATGTTGGAAAAATGGGAAAATTCAAGTTTCTGCAGAAGTGATTGGAGGAGGAACTATTCAGAACCTGGTTAAAGCCTATCGACAGAAAACTGTCATGTATATTTAAAAATATGTATTAAACTGTATCTGCAGTTGGACATGGGCATAAAAGTTGTTTAAAGTGGCATTAAAAAGGGCATTAAATTAGATTTGCTGATACCTGCAGAAACTCTGCTGAAGTGGCTCATTTGCATTTAAAGGGCCAGCGCTCAAAACAACCTTACTGGTGTCATTAGTCAGAAATAGGGTCAAAGATGGACCTGTGCACTGTAAAAAAAAAATCCTGTTGTTTTTACAGAAAAAAACTGTCAGCTGTGGTTACCAGAGCAATACTGTAAGAAACACAACAAACCATAACCATATCTATGGAGTAACATGCAGATTTAACATTTTAAACATGTATATTTAACACTAGATTTAAATGGTAAATGGACTGCACTTATATAGCGTAGTTTTTACACCTTCATGGTGCCCAAAGTGCTTTACAAAGCCACCACGTCCTACTGGGAGCAATTTAGGGTTCAGTGTCTTGCAAGGACACTTCAACCTGTGTGACATGTCAGAGCCCAGATTTGAACCACAAACCCTTCAGTCATTGGTCGATCTGCTCTACCAACTGAGCCACAGCCACCCATCACACGTCTGAAATGTTAAATTAACTGTTTACTTTTTTATTACTTTTTTTATTTTTTTTTTTTTTTAAAAGTGAATAGGCTGTTATTTTAACATTGTGGTCTTGCAATTTAAACAGCACCAAATTGTTTTTCAATTTACAGTTTTATTTTGTCAAACAATAGAAATACATAATTTTGACATAAAAATCTGCTTTTGTTAACATACTCTTCCTGTAAAAACTACAGCTATATTTGATTTCATCATTAACACAAAAATCTTTTCAAATAAACAACTTTTGTATTGTATTTTCACTAACAGTTTTTTTATGTTGCAATTTTACAACTTTTTAGTGTTAATTCTACAGTCCTTTTTTACAGTGTTGAATTCATACCAAAGTGGGTTTACAGATTGACATTGACCTGGAATAGATGGGGAAAAGTAGGTCATTTTGGGAAAAGTAGGTCAAAGTTTAAATTTTGTATGAATTTTTTAAAATCTTTTCTCCATTTACTTATAATGGACATTTCAAATGTCTATAAAAACATCAATTTTGTTTCAATTTACTTCAGACTTGACACATATATAGAGTCAGTTGATATGCTGACATCAGCACATGCATAGACATGATGACATCAGCTGGATCGATGCTAAAATAAGCTACAATATGTGCGAGGGGCGGGGTTTGTTGTGCCTGGAACCACTTGTTTGATTCAGTTTCTTTAATTAGTGCACGTCTTTGGATGGTGGGAGGACGCTGGAGTACCTGGAGGAACTCAGGACCTTGTTGCTGTGAGGTGACGGTGCTAACCACTGCGTCACCATGCCGCCCAGGTTAGTTAGGTGTTAAAGTTAAAATAATGAATAGTTACTTAGCTCAGTGTGCATGTATAGCTCTAATACTTTTCAATGTTTCCTGCTGAAATAGTGTTTTTTAAAGTGTGTGTTGGTCAGGATTTTCTTCAAAGATAAGAGTCTTTCTGGGCCAGACACTGTCATGTGACCTGCAGCTCCATCTCTAGCCACTAATGCCACATTCACTACAAAGCCTAGAGCTGTTCCTGGGGGCCCGGCCACAGGTCGCTGCAGACTGTCATGCAACACAAGGTGTGGAATGTGTGTGTATGTGTTTGTAGGCCAACAGGGAAGCAACAGTGTTCCCCATAACAGTAAAGAAAATGTTTTTCCTCACAGCATGTCAGGAGGAAATGGTGAGACTTCAGAAGAACAAAACATCAGATGCAATCAGAATAGGAACATTTCTGAAATAAACCAAGATTTTGAGTTCATTATTTTTAAAGTAAGCTGTAAAAGAGTCAGGGGGGGATAATTAAAAAGCATTCTTGTGATTATTATGTTAATTATTACAGTAAATGTGTTGTTAAATGAAATGAAATGGAATTAAGTCATAATAAATCAAGTTTTTAAAATAAATGGATGTATGTGTTTTGAAGTAATGTAACCAACTAATTCTCCAGCATTAATAAAACACTGATGAAAACTGGGACACCCAATCCCTTTCTTTTTGTTTGCCTGAGTGTTTGTGTTTCCCCCGTCATAGAAAACAACAAAGAAAGAGGCAAACTCATACATGTGGAATATGCACTTTATGTTCCTTAGGATTTACAATATGCAGGACATATTAAAAAAAAACAAAAAAAACAAGAAACACTGTTGTCTCCTGAAGTAAAAGTATGGAACATCTGATCTGAGCTGTGTCTGGACACTCACAGATGGATAAAGCCACCGACGGGAAAGGTCTGCTCATTTGGGAGTTAGTGTAAGGCCACAGATGTTCCAGCTATTAAAGATTCAGCAGCTCCTGTGTAGAAGTCTGTGTATTTGTGTCTGAGGGGGAAGCTCAGCAAGATGTTGAGGGAAGAGGACAAGGAAAGTTTCCTGCTTTAAAAGTACTGTGTGTCAGCGTTCCTGTGTGCGATATTGACTGGGCGTCGGTGTATATTTAATATGCCTTGATGTCTTCATATCATATAGAAACACAGGAACACATCACTTATAATGTGGACATGTCACTCTATACCTGCAGGATGGAGCTGTTCACCCAGGCAGTAAGGCATGATTTATGTACTCTGGGACAGGGTTGTACAAAATTTTGAATTTCAGAGTTTAATTCAATTCAATGAATGACTTTGAATTGACTCCACCCTACAGGATGTTGAATTGAATTGGAATTACAGGAAGTGGAATTGAATTCATTGCAATTCAGATATTCATTTTTATCACATATCAGTAGTGGCTTTTCCATTGGACATATGTGCAAAACTTTACCAATATTTACTAAATTAAAAAAAAAACATAAGTGAGTAATGCCGGTTTTTCCATTAAATCACAAACACGATGATTTGTTTATTTATTATCGCGAAATGACATGAGAAGTCACTCCATAAACATGGTGGAGAACATAAATATCACATTGATTTACAGATATATTCATTATTATTATATATTACCCCTCTATCTCGTACTAAATTTAAAAAATTATTCAGTTTCCCGGTGTGTCCACACATACCACACCACGTTTCTTTTAAAACTCTTCTTCTTCGCTTGTTGTTAACTTCCATCAACATCCGTTTTTGTTTTTTGTTTTTTTTGTTCACCTGACTTGAGTTGCGTTAAAAGGTCTTTCCATTGCAGTTCTGTGCGATATACCAATTTCGATACACCTGAAAAACCACCTCTTGCCTGCACAAAAAGTTTTCATTGAAAAATGAGAGTTTGAGCAAAATTGTCATTCGCGCAATTTGAGGGTCAATGGAAAAGCGACTAGTGAGAATGTGATACTTTTAAATACATTTTTCTTCCAAATGGAAGTACAAACACTAACATTAAGCAAGCATTCCCTTGATGTTGAATAATTATCAATATCTTCATTTCAAAGTAATCAAATGAAACAGTGTTTTGGTAAATGCAATTATCATTTATTAGCGTACTGTCCAGGCTAACATTGTTGCATCTAATGGTCAACAGTTCTGTAAATGTTTTGTCATTGAGGCGACATTGTTCTGGTCTGAATATCTTGCCTACAACACTAAATATCCTTTCAACAGGTGCAGAGGTGCAGGTATGGCCACATATTTATATGCAAGTACAGCCAGATTCAGGAAACTGTTTTGGTTTTCCTTCCAGAACAATAAAGGATCAGAATCCTGAGCCAAACATGGTGTGCTCAAGTAAACTGGGAGCCCATGTGAGGCCGGGTCAACTGGGACAGCAGTTGTTTGAGTCTCCATGTAAGAAAAGAGTCTGGGGTGTTTCCACAGTTTGAAAGTTATTACAGTTTTAAGAATATGTTTCATAAAGTATGTTTTTAATGTTAATTTGTGGTAATAAATAAATAATTAAAAAAAAATAGGCCTATTTACTATAATAAAGTCTTGTGTACATAAAGTCCATACAATAATATCTGTATGAAATGCATGCTGTAATCATATGTAATATATACTGTAAAGCTTCATTGTTAAATACACCTTAATTATGTATCATGAATTTTTTTGAATTTCATGGAATTCTAATTCTACCTTCTCTAATTTGAATTTAAATTCCAATTCCATGCCTTGTTTGCAATCTCAATTCACATTCAAACTGAAGAACTGAATTGGAATTTAGGGGTCATTCTCAATTCAGTGCTGAATTTTGTACAACCCTGGTCTGGAAGGACAAGTGACCACAAGAGGAAGACTTCTTCTTCTTCTTTATTGTCTTCATCTTCTTCTTCATATTCTTCTTCGTCATCTTCTTCATCGTCTTCTTCTAGTTCTTCGTCCTCTTTCTTTTCTTCTTCCTCTTCTTCTTTATGGTCTTCCTCTTCTTCATCATCTTTTTCTTCCTCTTCTTCCTTTTCTTCTTCCTTATTGTCTTCCTCTTCTTCTTCTTCGTCATCTTCTTCATCATCTTTTTCTTCCTCTTCTTCAGGCCTTCACTTCCTTACAGACTGCTTTATAGGTGAGTTGTTGAGTGTACACGAAAGGCTTTTTATTAAAGCAGGTGTTAAATTGTCAATTTGATTATAGCACATAAAATAGATAGAAATTTGGGTGTGATGCAAATTTGCAACTACAGGCATAATGGTCAGTAGTAATGAAAAAGCCATGAAATAGACTTTCTGGTCTTGGCAGATGGAGATGGTTTTATTGATGCCACAAAATTATTTTGAATGTCCTGACTAAGTATGTATCGAATATGCCCGAACTGGCACTAGTGGAATACATACGGTATCTCAGCTGAATCCATAAAGGAAACGGTTTATACCAATTTGCGACAGTCGACATTAAAGGGTTGTAATCATTGTGCTGATATTCCTCTTCACGTCATTGTACTGATTGCACCATTTTTTTTACAACTTTATAATTATCCGTTAAAGAAAACAACTTCTAGCCATATTTAGTTCTTTTTTTTTTTCTTTTCAATTTAGCAGATGTCTTTTTTTTCCATTAGTAGATTTGTCGTACGCCTGCTGTCCTCAATTGGCTGATACAAAAGCCCTCCAGCACTATTCTGTTTCCATATCGGGGTTGAGGTTAGGGATACATAGATTCCAGTTAGGATAATGCCCTCTGTCTATCTGAAGCCCCTGTTGTCATTTCCTCTTGACACCTGTTATCTGACGCCGCCGTGCAAGCAGACAACTCTTAGACCCAACACTCACACCTTGTGTCAGCTGAGACTGTATTCACTGCAGTTTTAACAGCGGAGTACACACACGACAAAATGCATACACAGAAAATACTGCACTTTTCTACAAACCTGTGAATTACCTCTTAATGTCTGTCTTCCCTCACCTGATGCATTTCTGGATTGATGTTTGCTTCATATGACAGTGTACTAATACCCCCAAAGAAAACAACAATTTGGTTGCGTTTGTGTGACGATGCAAATGTGAAATGTAAATAGCTTCTCATTAAAACATACTTTCTTGTTAAAATGAGAAAAAGTTTTAATAAGAATGTTGTGGTGCGAGCACTGTTTCTGTAGATACACGTTTGCCACCCACTTAGATTAGTAAGGGGATAGGATATGAAATAAATAGTTGTATTGTTATATAACTAAAGTTTACCCGCTAGATGAATAATGCTGCAAGTCATTATTTAGATTTAGATTTCTCCAGTTAATGTGAGGTTTGTTATCACACTCATCCGCCTCAACCTCCATTAAACACACTGGGCTGGATCTACTAAGATCCCAGTTTGCATGTACTAATTTGCATGTGCAATCTAGAAATTTTGCGTGTGGGGTTGAACCGCAGTTTGTGGGTGATTTATTAAGATTGCTTGTGCAAAATGACAACAGGTGGAGACCACCCTATTTAAATGAGGATTTTGCGGGTGCTGTTGGTTGTCGTCATGGAGACAATACACTGGAAAAACTGCTCTGGGATAGAGGAGCAGGTCTTTTCAGACCCATGAGACGGTCTGGGTGCAAAACGTCTGGCAACATGGGATACGCCAGCACTAATGGGAAGAGTGTGCTGGAATGATCCAGGCACAAAGGCAGAGGTTCATTTTAGAGAAGTGTGTGTGTGTGTGTTTGGGGGGGGGGGGGGGGGTTTGGACTGAATGACTGTCACATAATGTTGTCACACTGTTGCCTAATGTCAGTGTGTATTTTTGATCACAATCATCAGATCGAGTGGAAAAGTAGCATTTGGCACAAGAGTCCCATAAACTGGGGTGGGGGCATATGTCTCAATAATTTTTTGCTAAATTAATATATTTACATTTTCTCCTCCTAGCACACACACAATTGTGTGTAAACGCCCCATATTGCATATTCATTGTGGCAAATGTACTAACTGGATCCAGACGCACTATTTTGCACCTTTGAAAGATGCAACCCTTAGTGCACACTTAGTAAATCAGTTTGTACTTTTTTTGCATTTGCAATGAGTTTGCACACGCAATGAATGACTGTCAGTCGGGGCCAAGTTGTATACAGAATTAAATCACCATAGATCGCAGATTTGAGAAGCAATATTTTATGTATGTGTTGGTTACAAATGTCAGACCTGTATTTACAACCGAGTCATGAATAAAATGATAAAGTAAATTGTTTTTTGTTAATATTACCTACTTTATGTTGAAAATGTAATGCGCATATAATTGAACGAACTATACAATAGGTTAGGAAAGACACAGCCTCTGTGGTGCCTGTATAAACTGTATAGCTGGTTCGTTGTCTATAGTTCTCTACAAACCCATATCAGATGTCTGTGCGTATGGACCTGTCTATAGTTCTTTTTCCACACTTATACAAACAGGCTGTTGGGGGGTTACAGGCAAGTGGATGTTCATCTTTGACATTAAATGTATTTAAAAAGTATTTCCTCGCCAGGAAAATGTACTGTGTACAGTTCAAAGTCTGTAGTTCTCTACAAATCCATAGCAGACGCCTGTGTGTATGGACCTGCCCTGTCTAGAGTTCTGTTCCCTCAAAAGCAGGTAAACGGATCTTCATCTTTGATATAAATGTGAAAAAATAAAGTATTTTTTCTAGTCTGGAAAATGTATTGTATGTAGTTCACTGTCTACAGTTCTCTACAAATCTATACTCTACCATCTATAGTTTGTTTCCAAACTTATACAACCAGGATGTTTAACTTACTTTTTATATTTTTTCACCTGTGATTTTAGGGGCTTGTATGACGGTGGTAACCTTAGGGGGCTTATGACCACTGGTGGATTAGGGTCTTTTGATGGCAGCTTACATCACTGGCCTATTTCCTGCATGTAGTAGACATGTAGTTTATTTGGGATGGAAAACTTGCCAATATGCGCAATACATTTTCAACATAAAGTAGGAAAACCACTTTTCTCTATCATTTTATCCATGGTTCGGTCGTAAATACAGGACTGACATTTGCAATAAATGAAGACATAAAAAAATGCTTCTAAATTTGCTGATCTATGGTGATTTGATTCTGTAAACACCTTGGCCCTGACTGACGTTTATTCATTTAACCTACCAAGATGGCGGCTCCATTGACGCATTCGTTCCTATAGATTAGTGTTTCCCAAAATTTTTGAGCAACGGGACATATTTTACATTAGAAAAATCACAAGGCACACCACCAAACAAAAATATCTCAAAAAGTATATTTATTTAAATATATTGCAACTCTAGTTTCAATTCACCTCCTCAGTGTGAAACCTGGGCCTGTTTAGTTGAACACAAAGCTGTACTGTTTTCAGTACATGATGACTTATTTAATGGGGTTTTTTTTTTTTTTTTTTTTTTTTATTTCGAGTACCCCCCAGGCTTCTTCCAAATACCCCTGGAGGTACACGTACCTAGGGTGCGATTTGTTGGGGGGGGGGGTCAACTCCCCCCCCTCTGTTTTTTACCTCCCTACTTGTGCTCTGCTATATCCTACATTACTGGCACTAATGTTCACCTGAACCGAACTGTCAGCAGTCTCAGAATTCACAAACATCCCCATGCACTGGGGCGCCGTAAGGAGGGGTGGGGTTAAACGTGACAAATTCATGGGGCCCAACATTTGTGTGTCTGGTGGATACAGGTCAGAAGTTGTGAAATTTTGTGTAAGATCTGCTGCATAATAGAAGAATAGAACCCAAGAGTTGGACATTGAAAATATCTAAAATTTCACACACACACCCCCCAATTGTACAGTGGAAGTTTATAGCATTTGTTGTTATATGGACAACAAAGATGAGGGAAAACCATTCTGCAAGATGTCAAAGAGAAAACGCTGCCTTACTGACAGTGCTGAGCAGAAGTCCAAGCCCAACATTCGATTTGTTGGTTTAGTAAAGTTCTAATGACCACACGTGCATTTCTCAGTCTCTGTATTCAGATCCAGTCTGGATATATGTGACGTATGTACAGCAGAATAAACTACAGTTTCAGGGAAAAAAACAGCTTCTCTAAACCATAATGGTCTTATTTAGTGTGACCTTCCTTTGCTCTTAACATGTCTTTAACACTTTTGTTCAGACAATATGAGATTTATTTCATTGATTTTCTGATGTTTTACACTGTTTTTCATTCAACACGTGTCAAATGTTTGTGTTTGTGCTGTTTCTTGCCATGGAGTCACACTAAGTAGTCACTTTAGAACCCATTTTGTTCCATGTTTTCTGTTGTGCACATTTTTCCTGTATTTTCTTGTTTTATTAGAAGAAAAGAGGATGACAAATGAATACATTTGGTCATTTCAACCCTGCTAAAGGTGACCAAACACTACTGTACATCACTGCATGTCCCAAAAATGTCCCATATCATGAAAACTTATGTCTGAAAAAGAAAGGAAGGATGAATCAAACAAAAACTTAAAAGTATATGGTATAGAAAAGAACAAAAAGCACTGCAGTCAGTTTAGGTACAGCCGCAGATATAAACTATACTGTAGCTCATAGTAAAAGCCCTATAACACTAAATGACACCAGAGGACTGTGAAGACGCCTGCGGGGAAAAACAGGGCTGAGACCTTCAAGAAAACATGTGACCTACTTGGCTTAACCTTCCTTTGTTCAAGTTTGGTCTCAGAGCCAGCTGTGACACGTCTGCTGCTGTCAGCTGGAATCATGGGATATAGGGCAGATGGATGAAGAGGAGACCGTCTGCATTTATGTGTGTGTTTCTCCAGTTTGTCTGCGTAGGTGAAGATGGCAGCTTTAAGTGCTGCATGTCTGTGCGCAGCGCCGGCCGCCTGGGAACACACTGACCATATGCAGAGTAATGTTGGCAGACAGGCCATGCCACCAGCAGTGAAAAGGCCGTTCAGCTCGGCTCACTCGGCTCGCTTTGGTCTGGCTTTGACTGACAGCACCTGAAGACAGTAAGTACAGTCTCCACGTACAGTGCGCTAATGAAAATACATGTGGTTGGAGAAGTCTCATTTTCTCCACCGCATTCTCTTATTTAGCTGTACTGTCAATTAAAACCCCACACAGACTGTTCTCAAGTGAGCGATTTTAGCATCACTCATATCCAACAGAAGTTTTTCCCATGTGCAAACTTGATGGGTGAAAAGAAACAGATCAGATCCTCCAATGCATTCAAAGCCCACAAATTCCCTCCTTCATCCATGTGAACAGAGTACATTTAAATCCCCATATGACTAAGAAAATTGAGCCTTTAGGGATTTAGCACTGTAATGCTGTTGTAAGCCAAGAGCATTATGTTACTTCAGTCCTCTGTAAATTGCTTTTGTGCATTGAAAATATTCATCAATTCTGTGTCAGGAGCTGTTTTTGCTGCCCCTCGAGTCTCTCTCCAATCACGGGCTGGGTGTTTTACAGTAATACCATGTTCCTTATCTGTCGTGACTTTTCAAGATACTGGAAGTGCTTGGGTAAATGAGCCGAGTTTCTTCTCGCCAGCAAGACAAAGCTTCCTGCTTTAATTGGGGCTCCATTTATGGGGAATAAAGCAATTGGCAGTGACTGTGCCTTTATTCACGGCAGACAACTTCCACGGATTTTATTTCATTAAAAAAACAGAGGCGTAATTTCTCCTTCTCTGCACGTCACTTTTAAATAATGTTTAAATAGGGAGTTGACAACTCTTCTGCATTAAAATAGTAATAGGAAGCAGGAACACCGGCAGCAACCAAACCACAACCAAGTCTGATGGACGGCAGAGCC
>JAPQRP010000001.1:18278827-18300931 GCA_037367295.1 Apogon hyalosoma | reverse complement strand
TTTACAGTTTATGTAGACCACAGGGAAATATTTTAAAATGCATAATTCCATTTAAAAAAGCAAAATATCACTCCTTTTGCACTTGATGAAAACACAAGACAGACACAGAAGACTTAGAAATGGATGGGATATTCATAACTGGGTTTTTGTTAGTGTATAAACACAAAAGTGCAAATTGTTGGTTGTTTTTAATCATAAAATGAGCTGTTTACATCTACAGAGGGAGTATGTTCTCCATGTTTCTACAGCAGCTCAGAACTGATTTAGTTTCCTCTGTTTTTACTTTGACGTCCAGGTGCATGACTGTCACTATGTTCGTAGAGTTAACTCCCTCACAGCCCAGATCAGACAAAACATACACTGTCTCTAACAAGGCCTGGTTCCACTGGTTGTGATCTCCACAGCTAGATGTCACTAAATATCACCCATTGAACCGTGAAGTGAGTTTGAACTCTCACAGGGACTAAACTTAGATTTTCCAGTCTCGGTAAAAACAGTGAAGACATGGAACATACATTAATCATCATCTTTTGGTCCTGCAGATGTGTTATGGAATTGTTTGCGCTGTTTTCTCAGTGTGTGTCTTTGTTTCTCTTACAGGCCCGGAGGTAAAGCAGGCGAAGGAGCTGAGAGGAGACATAATGGGACAAAAAAGAGAATATAGTTGTCAGTAGAGCTTTCCACTGCTCTCAGCCTGATGTAATATATGCAATTATCACTGAGTATGGGACTCATAATCTTAACAGGGCTCATCTTTGTTTTATAGCCTAATTTTGCTGATTATAACTATGACGACGGCGACGCTTGTAGGTTTTTGTTTGAGAACCTTTTAAGAGTGTGTGTGTGCATGTATGAGTGTGTGTTTGTGTGTGTGTTTACACTTTTGGGTGGGTATTCTATGCCAAAGAGATTTTATTTTGTGACAATAATCCTGTAGCTTCCTTTTTTAAAAAAGAAAAGAAACAAAAATGTTAGTTGAAAACACTGCCAGAGGTGGCTCATTGTGCACGGTGCACCTGTTCACCGCTCTGTTCTTCTTCTTCTTAATGCTTTTTGTAACAGACACTGCTGTCTATACTGTAGTTTCGACACTATACCGTCAACAGACCCGACAGTTAAAGGAGTCAGTGGCGAGTCATCGAGCACAGGCTTTCGCTTGTGGCACTAAATCAGTAGGAGTGAACAAATATGGAGATGTGGAGGTCATCGATTGGCCTCGGAGAGAGCAGCGTAAGGCCGCCCCCACCTCTTATGTAATCAGCTGTAGTCACGTGTGTTTTTCTTTGTTTTGAGCGTTTCCTCTGATCTTTTCTAAGTTATTTTCTGGGAATTGGTTGACATTATCCTCCAGAGAAATGTAACAAAGCTCTTTTTTAAGCATAAACTGAAGTTGCTTTTTTACTAATGTAAAACACGCAGGAGTAAAACCAGAGGCTGTCAGGTTGTTTTTACAGACACTGACTGATTCATTCGTCAGCATTAAACACTACTTGTGATCAGATAAAATAGTCGGGGGCGGCTTTACAGCAAGAGTAAACTACTGACAGGGAAAAATTGTCTTTCTACTTAATGAGAGTTTTTACTGAAATTTTGTTTAATAAAAATAAAGGATATATTAAACATAATTCCTGGTCTGTGTTTATTGAATTGGAATCAGTTACATGAATAATGATCGGAACCTGCACTACTAAACCATGGAACCATGTAAAGGATATTATTACAAATGTAACCGCCAGGTATTATTTGACTTTATTTTGTAAAATTTTAATGACAATACTATCTATGTGAAAAATACTGTATTTAACCAATTCTAAGCAATCACAGCATTGTCTGGTTTTTAAAAAGCAAAAGGATTTTTGTTTTCAAAGACTTAGTTCTAGTCTTAAATGGATAAACTTGGTATTGTTTGGGTATGTGATTTTAAGAAACACCTATATCAAAGTCCAGTGTATTTTTTTTTGTCTGGTTTGGACTTCTTAACCCTTTATTGGGCAAGTGACTGTTTTTTGTAATTTCCTCAGATATTAAATATGGGGCCAATCCCGTGCCTCAGTGAGGTCCAGAGGCATGTTGGTTTTTCATAACATTATACAGTGATTCAGAGAGATTTTATAGACATTTAGAAGCTGTAAATAATGAACAGGAGTGATTTTTGTCAGTTTATGACCTTATAATAGTTGTTTTATTGCATGTGTTTACTTTTAGCAAGTGCTGCTCAGATGTTTTAAGGCAAGAGGAGACAGATGACGATGTCTAATAACACACTAAGGTTGAAATTGTGAATTTCAGGGTATTTCAATGAGTGCCCTATAAAGGATTAAAGGGTTACTAACACACAAGGTGAGGTAATGCACCTTAACACTGGATCCCAGTCCAGAAATTTATAAGATCCGACTCATCATGTCCCTGACCTGAACAATGACTTGTCTCACTTTTAGCAGATACTCAACTCAGGACAGGTTAAGACTTGTTACTTGCACATGTTTGACTTTCATCTCTACTGCAGAAAATTCATGTTCCCAAGATATAAAGGTCTTTTGCCACAGTCTCATATCTGATCATTGATGAATCGCAGACAGAACCTCAAATATGTAGATTATCACTGTTATTTCCTTGATCTGACAGGAAGTTGAAGTTGTAACTCCGCAGCGTCTTCATCTCCATTTCCAGACACAAAAACAGACACCACATCATTTCTTGCTTTTTCTTATGTTTAGTCCCATTCATGCTCATTTTACTGTGCAAGTTTGTAGTGTTTTGTCCTTATTTTGATGGTGGAATTTCTTTTCTTTCTTTCCTTCCGTCTTTCTTTTCCTATCTAAAACAGTACATTTACATGCATTATATCTATTCAAATATATTCCTTCAGTGTCAGCCTTTGTCCTCACAACCCTTCAGATATTACACTCACCCAATCTAAGAATAATGTGTAATTTTTGCCAGTTTATACAATTTTTGTTTACATACTTACCTTATGTGTCTCACTATCTCAAAGCTCTATACAACACGAACACTTCTCTGTCAAAAAGCAGCAACAACACACTGATGTACTTGATCCAAAACGCTGCTGTCTTCACTTTCTTTTTTTTTTTTTTACACATGCGTCTGTCAAACATTGGCCCAGTACAGTAGATCAAGGTCATGTGGTTTGGCGAGTCCAGATCGACCCTATTGCAGAGTGATGGGTGCAACAGTGTGAGAAAAGAGGTGGATGAAGTATTTACCCATCATGCCTAGTGGCTACAGTATGAGCCTATGTGGGCTGTCATGATCTGGAACTGGCTCAGTTGTTCAGGTCTAGGCTCAGTAATGTTATATGTCCATAAAATGAGGTCAGCTGAATCTGAACAGCAATGGATTTGTTCTTCTCTGATGACAATGTCAGAATTCACCAGGATCAAATTGTGAACGAGTTGATCAGGAGCATGAGGCATTATTTTCACACATGGATTGGCCACCACCTCAACCCCACTGAGAATTTATGGAATGTGATGAAGAGGACTTTGTACAACAATCTCACCCTTCCATCATCAATACAAGATCTTGGTGAATACTGCAATTATGGACAGAAATATGCAACTACGGAAAGAGAGCTGAAGTCGGTTCAATGAAATATTGAGTTTGACTTATTTTGGCCGTGCAGTGTGTGACAACATGACCACAAGCTTTTGCATAGCAGCTGTGTTTTTTATTCCATACCATCATCATCTTTAACATCTCTATATACAAAATGTATTAACACTTTCAACATTTCGTTGAAACAGACATTTCATGCAGACACAGTACAGCAGAATAAATGAATACAATAAAGTGACAAAGGAGATCTGACAGTGTTACTTTAATGTTATTGCTTGAGCTCAGACTCCCTTCTTGTTGTAAATGTGAGCATTTCTTCTGTGTCTCTCTTGCTCTCGTGTGTTTTTATTCATGCACTAGAGAAGTTAATAGTCATCATTTGTTTAAGTAAAGAAGCTATTGGATGTTGAAAGTAGCCTTCAATTCATCTGTCCCTGTAAAGATCATTTAATTATAGTAAAAGACCATTTAATGCTTTCCTTTACACTTTTACTTAAAAAAAAAACAAAAAAAAAAACAACTTCCATAGCGCAAAAGTCCAGTCATTTTGAGATTTTGAGGACATGACAGCAGCAACAGAGGTAACACATCTGCTCAGTCTGTTTTGGTGTTAGATGTCATCATGTTGTTGCTGTATTTTTATGTGCACCCTGTTTCACCCAGTTCAGGCCTGAAACATCCACTCTGGCTGGGAGCTGAAGCACAACAGCAACTCAGGCTCCAGGAAGGTGAAAACACTCACATCTATGTCCGCTGAGCATTAGATCACATTGTCAAACATGTACATGGACTGCATGATGTTCTCATCCTGATGGGAGGAACAACACATTTTAAAGGTTGTAGTCATGCGGTAAAATGGTTTTCGGAAATATAAATCATAATAATTGAAGCACAACACCTTTTGGCAGGTCTCTAAGAACTCATCGATGGTCACTACTCCATCCTTGTTCTTGTCCATTTTCTGCAAAAAAACAAAACAATTTATACAGTCAATCAACATACAAAGAAAAACTAAAAAGAAAATGCTGGTTAATGTTCTAGGTCTCTACCTGGGAATAAACCAGTGTCTTCATTTATGCACAATGGTTTTAATACTTTGATGCACATGCTATGCAAAGCCCCTCTAATGCACAACATGGGTAGAAAATTTAGAAAAAAATTTTTTTTAAGTAATTCATGCAAACAATTGGGCTAGTGCATCAAGGTAATTCATATGGGACAGAAATTAACAAAATACGCAAATCTGTAAAAAAAAAAAAAATGCATTTACACAAATGCATATACATTTGGAAATAGTTGAATAGCTGAAAAAAAAAATCCAATTTGTTTCCAGTTAATAAATGCAGTAGCACCTTGATGTATAATCAATTATTACAAAATCACTGATTCAGTTTTTTCAGATTTTGCTGAAGAGGTAAGATAGGGTACTGGAAATATCCAAAAAAAAAAAAAAGTTATTTTTAAACTGCTATTAATTCAACAGTGTTTACAACCAGTACAACATATTTACCACAAATGGAGCTACGTTTGTCCTCTTTCAGACAATATGACTTACAGAATTTAATCTTTGAGCCTCCATGTCACAGGTCTTCCATCCAACACACCCATTAAAGCCTATAATAAATCAGGACTGATGTTTATGCTCAAATCCAGGAAGAGTCATTTTTTACACCAGTGTCTTCTCACAGCTGCTATAACTATAACTGTTTAATAAACTGTTGAAGTCAATAAAACAATGGATCTATGACATGGGTATCGTGGTATGGAGGTAAATGTACAGCAAGAATTTACACCAAAATATTCTAGTTTAAGATCTGTTGTTAGCGGTAGTGGGAGGTGAGATAATTTTTTGGTGGGGTGCAGTATGTAAGTAGGTTTTTGGATGCATTATAACCACATATCACTACTAGGATACGCCGAAGCACATGCACCGCTATTTTAAAATATTAACCAATAAAGACCCACACCATCACCAGTGTCCAAAAGCATCTACTGATCTAAAATGTTTAATACCTGTTGATTTAATCCTATCAGTGCATGTAAATAATTGGTGTAAAATACAGTTTGTCAACTTTTCATGGTCATCAGATATGACCCATTTGGACGTTCAGAGGCTCCACAGTGAACGTGGAAACACTGTCATTTTCTACAACATTGATTCACCAGTAAAACCCATAGAGTTTGATAAATGACAGTGGATGGACACACTGAGTTTATGTTGAGTTATTGATATCTTTGCTGAAAAAGTCACTTTTTCTTCAGTTTTCTCTGTTTCTGATAATAACCCTCAGCTTTATTATGAGCTTTTATGAACAGTTATATGATTAGTGAATTTAATATGTGAAAACACTTGATTTGAAAAGCACACACACTCACACACACACACAAAATAGAGGATAACAAAATAATAAATGGTAATACGTCACTTAAAATAGTTAAATAGAGAGAAAAAATCATTTGGAAACTGCCATAAAAGTAGCACTGGGCCTTTATGGGTTAATTCAAATTGAAATAAAAATATACAGTATATGTTTTCAGTCATGTGTTTTTTATATGTAAATTTCACCCGTCTCTCCTTCATACATGCACAGTTTTTCTATGACTATTGTTAAAGTCAGGCATGTCTCTATGGAGGACCGAACCTGCCATATTTAAAAATATATACAGAAATATAAAAATGGCTTGATAGCTTATATGGCAGGTTCGGTCCTCCATATATCCCCGATAGGTGTTTTTTTCCACTGATAATATGACCAATGTATTTAGACCAGGGGTGAAGGTAGTGCAGGTAGGTCGCATGGCATTAAAAAAATAGAAAATAAACGTATGGGTTAAAAGATCTCAAAGTTACCAGTTGAGTCGGGATTCGAACTCTGGTCTCCCGCATTATCATCGTTAGTGTTACCAACCGAGTAATCCTACCGTATGTACAAGGCATAAGAGTATTACCTACAGACCTACTCACTGATTCCATTTCTGAGGAAGGTGTTGATTCTTTTGGGGATGTGACATTTACTCCTGTGGGCGGTGCTTGGGCGCAAATTTCTGTGCCCTGAGGCTCTCCTATCTCTTATATTGGAGGAGGGGTCCACTGTTCACACGCCATTTATGTAAATAGAAAGCCTCAGGCGCAGATTTTTGCACCCCATACTTGAGTGCTCACTAAATGACGGAAACATTTTTTAAAATACACTCGAATGCAGATTATGCACAGTAGTCGTGGGCTGCATCATTTATAGCTCGTTTATTTAAATATTAATGTTTTTGTAAATCTATTTAGGTGATTGCTGTCATCTTCTTCATATGCGACAGGTAGGGCGGCGTTCTTGTACCCTCTGTTGACGAGCCGCCACTGGTCAGTAGATTTAGATGCTAATGCTGTGTTCCAGACAGGTTTTTGAGTCCGTAAGTCATGACTTCAAGCCACGACTCGCAACTTTGTAGTGTTCAAGGCAAGTATGGTAAACCATATGGGGCTTATGCTCATTTATAATCATTTCTATCGCCAGAGGTGCTTGTTCCTGGCTTATTTGAGGGAAACAGGTGGAAAAATGGTGAAAAAATAAGGCAAGAGAAACTGTTATACCTTTTATGTTGTGTTATTTGTATATTTGGTATTAATTTATTCTTGCACTCAATGGACTGAAAACTAGCTGACGCAAGAGTAGCTGCTGATTATGCAGAATATTTGTGGATAAATAATGTTAGAGCAATACCTTGTTATAATAAACAATTTGTTTCATCTTGTTTTTTTTTATTATTATTATTTTTAAAATTTTATTTATTTATTTTTTGATGTGCATGTGTCAATTTGTTTGTATTTTGTTTGATTGCTGTAGTTCATTTTGTTTCATTGTTTACTTTATTGTGTATTCATTTTGTGTTGCCTTCAAAGATGTATGTATGTATGTATGTATGTATGTATGTAATTATTTTTTATTTTCTCGGTATGTCAATATAGGTGTGTATGTGCATGTGAAGATGATAAGTGAGATTAACTGATCCAAGGGACTTGATTTCTCATATATTATGTTGATAGGAAGCTAAACGATACCCTGTTTTGTGGAGAAGGAGTGGGATTAAATAAGTTCTACTTCCTCCCACTCACTTTATGAATATGCAAATGAAGTCATGTTTTGTTTTCATGTATGTGTTTTTGTTTCTTGTTTGTTTTGTTTTCTTATCTGTTTCATTTGCAAGGAATAAGTAGGATTATTGTGTTTTGTTGCATATTCGAAATAAAATAAACTAAACTAAAAAATTTGCATGAACACCGCATCCATGGGGGCCGCCATTTTCGTTTTGCAGGCTACGTGACGTCAGAGCGCGGAACTGGGAGTACATTGATCTTGTACGAGTTTACGGGTGAGAAGTGACGGATTTGACTGACATTCCGGTGCATTTTCACCGGTAGAAGGTTGGAAAAACACAGGTAACGGGTTGCCTGGAATGCAGCATAAATGGAGGTGTGAAGGTTTGGTCATTTGTGTGTTTCACCTGAAAGAAGCTGTCCACGTGGTCCTTGGGGGCACTGTCCTTCATACAGGGGTAGGTATACTTCCCCATCATGTCATAGATAGAGTGCATGATGTCTGTCATCTCCTGGACAGAAAGAAAAACATCATCACATGCAGTCGACAAAGAGCCAACGAGTGCACAGAAGACCTTTAAGAGTCACCTCTCTGGTGATGCAGCCGTCCTTGTTCAGATCGTACAGATTAAAAGCCCAGTTGAGTTTATCCGTGACGGAGCCTCTCAAGATGATGGACAGGCTTATGACGAAGTCCTACAGCAGGGCAAGTAAAGACGGAGGAAAGAGCATCAGGAGGTCAGAGTTAAAGCAAGAGATGAGGCGAGGAGCTGTCTATTAATGAAAGAAAGGTACAAGAACAAGAGTCAGCAGGAACACATAGAAGTTCCAGGACTCTTGTAAAAAATAACACTTTAATGTACATAAAAGAAGCATTCATAAGGCAATAAAACACAGAATAATGTGCGTTACCTCAAAGCTGACCGTTCCGTTGTTGTGGGTGTCAAAGGCTTCAAACAGGAAATGCGCATACATACTAGAATCTGGAATAAAGAGCAAATTCAGTCACTCTCAGTGTTGATGAAAAACAAAATAGAGAAAACGTTACCCCAGTTTTTTAATGACCTTTCATTCATTACCCATATCTTTTTGGATTCAGGTTTGCTGCATCATGTTAGGTTGTTTTTCATCTTCTGACTTTTCTTGATGTTAAATGTTGCATTGCTCTGTTTTAAGTTTTAACTCACCCATTGTTTTACATTTTATTCCTCCTTTTCCTTAGTCCTTACAACTCCTTTTATTATCTTTATATAACCTATGTAGTTTACAGTACTGTGCAAAAACTTTAGGCCACCGTTAGATTTGTTGTTTTGGCAAAGTTATAATGAACGCACATGTGCAATTCCAAGTCTCATATCAAGATCCAAAGATACAGAAAATATGTACAGCATTAAATATAAAAGTTTTATGGGAAAATGTTACTTCCAACAAGTGAAGTATGTTGTTTGTCCTCCCTTTACATATGACATTTTTATCTGGCAATATCAGATTTGCTGAATTAAATTTCTAAAGTTTTGCACCATGCAGATTTCATTCAATTCATCCAGTATTTCTAAATGCCTGGGCTATTTCTGATGGTCATGGTCACATTAAATGCTGGCTTTAGCCTGTAGAAGCCACTTAGTGTAATACATATTGTATTATCTTTTCTGAGATAACACGTGCACAGTACTGAGAAATCAACATGTACAGTGTGTTTTGTGCTGGTCTGTTCTTTATTTAACCAAATTCATTTGCGTTGCGTGTAATGAGAAGGGTGTAGGAACATATACGTTTATACTTCTACCTACTCTTTTTCAAACATGACAAGAAAGGGAAATGTAAAAGTGCCATGTAAGAACTGTGAATGTTTAACATGTTTGAATCTAATATCTATGTTCATTACAACCCTGTAAAAAAAGCTATAATAATAATAATAATAATAATAATAATAATAAGCATTATTATTAGTATTATTATTATTGACATATAATAACGTAATGACCTGTGTGTTTAACATCATACATATGTGCTTAATAAAAAGAACTAAATGCTGCAAAACCAATTATGTGGTTGAAGCTGGACGGCAGATGGTTTCTGTGATTACCACAGATTACAGTGTACAGGCTAACACACACACACACACACACACACACACACACACCATCATAATCATCATCTTCATCATCACAGAGTTCGGTTGCAGTGGAAGCTTGTGTCTATTAACCAAGTCTATTTTGATGATTTTTTTTTTAACAAATGTGACAAGAGTGTGAAATAACAGTAAAAGAGTGATACTAACCTCCCTGAGGGAAGAACTGTGCATAGATGCTTTTAAAAGATTCCTCATTCACAATACCACTGGGGCACTCCTGTGGAAATCAGAAGAATGTTTTACTAGAACTTTAATGGACATTTGCATTCACAAAAACATGCTTTCTCCAGGCACGTCTATGATATTTAAGGGCAGAAACACGAGTGGTTGTATGACATGAAATATCAATACATTACATAATAGGTTATATCTCCAGACAAAAGAAGACAGAAGAGTAAACATGGGTGTGGACTGAGCTGGGACAAATGAGGAGCATAAATCTGCAGCAAATTAATTATTTGAAAATAACAGAATGCCTCAAAGGGGGTATGTGTAGTATTTCTATTTTAAAGTATGTTTTAAAATTACCTTAAGTTATTATTACAATTGCCAAAGACACCAGTATATGAACTGAATTTATTCATACTAATTGTCCAATGGATTTATGTGACCACTAGAGGGAGTAGTGAATCATGTAATAGTAAGAAAACTCACACTAAGGGGGCTTTAACCACAGTGCCAGAAAGTGACCAGATGAGATGAGATGAGAACCACTGAGAAAAG
This sequence comes from Apogon hyalosoma, assembly GCA_037367295.1. Classification (NCBI taxonomy): domain Eukaryota; kingdom Metazoa; phylum Chordata; class Actinopteri; order Kurtiformes; family Apogonidae; genus Apogon; species Apogon hyalosoma. The sequence goes on along the minus strand of JAPQRP010000001.1, from coordinate 18,290,408 downwards.
ACTTTTAGATTCAAAGAAAGTGACAAAGTGATAAAAGCTACTGTTGTGGTTCTCACCACTGGACACAGCTCTGAATGAAAACAATGGAATGATATGATGCTCTTATCTTTGCTAAGCTGCCACTTGTTGATCCAAGGTTCAGACTAAACTGTGACAGTTCTGACATTATTTAGACGATTCTAAACAGATCATTAGTGCAGCTATTGACAACACAAACTATGCAGAAAACAGAGTTGACTTATGATTTTACCGTGGCTGTTTTCTGTCTAAAACAGAGCTAAGCTAACAGAGCTGTAATGTAAACTATCAGCTGATGCAGCAGATGAAGATTATAAGTCATAATGCAGACATGTGTAAACAATGAGTTTGATACTTTATTCAGTGAGTTTTCCTTTGTTATATTTTTCAGACTTGACTGGTAAAACCCATTCTATTTTGATAATGCTTTTTGATAAATGTGACAAGCCTTGATCCATTGGTGGTTTTGTTAGTTGTAAGTGTGTTCTGGTACATGACTTCCCCCTGTTGTTGATCATTTGGAACATCAGTACTACATAGACCCCCTTTAAAGCCTATATACATAATATTCACTTATATTCAAAACTTTTCTTTGGCGTCTGATTCTGTGTTTTGCTTTGTATAGACACAGATACAGAGAAATAAAGGAAGGGCACAAACTGAAAATTCACCATTGTACAGGAACTAAAGTCTGTTCTTGAATTTCCTGGAGGTGAAACCTACACCCATGAAGTTACTGCACACAGATATACACTTTATCTTAGAATGCAGGAATTTAAAACATCCCAGAAGGCTGCGACAGACATTTTTAAATCCCCGATAGAGGATCTGCAGCTCCTTCTTGCTGAAGCTGGTCTGTTGGACGAGGCGGTCGAGGCCCTCCGGTCTGTAACACACTGTTGACAGTTCACCGTCATCAGCTATACTTCCTACAGGACGGATGGAGAGAGAAAAGAGTCTGTTTGATTTTTGATTTTGATTTTAGTGATTTATTCCGAACACGCAATGAAATTCAACATATATGTGAATAAGTAAAACAAATAATACAAAAATCGACAATCAAGATAATCTTAAACAGAAGAACAGCACAATAGTTTCATTTACATGCCTGAAAAAGTAGTGCAACTTATTTAATCCTACTCCGTCTCCATAAAATATTAATAATATATATTTATTTCCCTCTTACTTTTACATTACTTTACTATGAGCAGCTGACAGAGCAAAATGCTGATGAAATATTGCATCTAGAGCTAAAAGACAAATAAAATGGGAGGAAAGAGAAAGCAGCCAAGACAGTGATGTGTAACAGGATCTGTGTGACTACATTCATCCTACAGGAAAGTCTGGACACTTGCTTTGAGTGGATGAAGGGCTGGAGCTGGAGCGGCAGCAGGGGAGCAGTTTGAGGAACCGCTGCTTTATGGTCTTTTTATTGGGTTTGGATGCTGGATTACCTGGAAACAACCAATCACAGCAAAGATTAGAGGCAGACAGAGTGGCCCACATACTAGACAGCATGTTTAGAGGATAACAAACAAAAAAAAACTCAAGTGGGCTGATCTGGCTTTGAACCAGTGCAACCCGTCAAATCAGAGATGTGTGGAGACTACTGAGGTCAAACACAACCAGATGTAAACGTTCAGGATTAGTCAAGGTGATTTTGTTAACACTGCAGATACACTTTTTGGTTTCGTCTTACATAAAATGGACGTTTAATGACATGACAGCTCACTGCTCCTGGTCTGCAGTGTGTGGTCTGCATGTTCAGCTGGTAATGGGTTGAAAGCAGAGGGTCAGTTTCAGTGTGTGTTGCATGTCCACACGTGCAAAACTGACAAATAAAATGTCTTTTTTTTTCTTATGAATGTATCTACTTTATTGTTATTTGCACCTCAGTGTAACAATAAAGAGACCGATGAGAGACCATAACCCCACCGTCATGGTCCACTGGCCTTAACACTGAGTATTACTTTACTTTTGTGAAATACTTAGTGTGTGCACTGTTGTCCATAAAGTTAGAATCATTTTGTTTTCAGGCACATTGTTATTTTTATTCCTATTTCTACACATCAGTAATCACCTTTAACCTGATGCAATGATTACATACTGAGTAATCATTTCATTTCATTTTTTCATTTGTTTATTTGTCTCAAACTGAAATAGAAATAAAAAATAATAATAATAAAATCAAGAAGTCAATTACATATCAATGGTCATTAATCCCAGAAAAAGTAACGAATACAATAAATTTAACATAAATGTACATATGAAAGGACCAGAAAGAAGCAAAAGCTTATCTAGTCCTGCCCCGTCCTTACTTTCAATGTCAGATTCATGACCAAATATATTTCCTTCATTGGCTATTTATCACATTAAAATAGAGAACAAGGAATTGTTGTTTATTTGTTTAACCCATAAAGACCCAAATAGCTATTGGCGACCAAAACTATCTAGTGATGTAAAATGTTTATTACCTGTTGATCCACTAATCCTATCAATGCATGTAAATAATTAGTGTAAAATGCTGCTTGTCATCTTTTCATGGTCATCAGACATGACCCATTTGGACGTTCAGAGGCTCCGTAGTGAACGTGGAAACACCGTCATCTTCTACTACATTGATTCACCAGTAAAACCCATCAAGTTGGATCAATGACAGTGGATGAGACACTTTGATCATATTCAGTTGATGATATATTTTACTGAAAAAGTCAATTTTTCAAATTTTTTTTTCTGTTTTGATGTAATAATCTTTGAATTTACTCTGAGCTTTTATTGACATCGACATGATCACTAAATTAAACATAGTAAAATAGATGATTTTCATTGGAAAAAATGCAAAATTCAGAGAATAATATTATAATAAATGGTGATAAATCACTTCAGAAAGGTTTAATAGAGAGAAAGATTAATTTGGGAACTGACACCAAAGTCACACTGGGTTCTCATGGGTTAAAATGGTTTCCCATTAGTTGCTACCAAGGTAACAGCTAGTCTTCCTAGGATCCATCACTTAAAATAGCACATACATCATTTTAATGCATACATATCAAGAGAAGTTTACAAAATAGCCAACAGTGCCTTATAATAAAACAATTAAAACATGTACAAATGTGTTGTAACTTACAAATCTATTTCAAATTTGGACAGATTCTTACTCAGTCTTTTCTTAGTAGGATTATGACATAGTCGTAATCATTCCATGAGAACAGGCAAAAATATTTTACTCCAACTTCATGTGCAACAGTGTACATCAGCATTTTAAATCTCTTCACTCCATTAACACTTAAGGACTTAGAACCCCTTTTGTTGTAATTTCTAAATTGAATTTTCCCCACATTTGACCTTTCCTAAGTGATTCATATCCTTTCGATATAATATTATCCTCTGCATTTTGCATTTTTCAGTGAAACACAGGTATTTTCCTATATTTAATTTACTGATCATGTAGACGTTCATAAAAGCTCAGAGTAAATCCGAGGTCATTATATAGAAACAGAGTAAATTGAAGAAAGGATGACTTTTTCAGAAAAATATATCATTAACTGAACTTAAAAATAGGTGCACAGATGGGTTTGGGTTTTTTTTTGTTCAGATACAAAAAAACCTATACATTTTGAAATATTTGGTAATACATCTCTATCTCTTCTTCAGTAACTCAGGTAACTCTGGACAAAGTGGTCAAGTGGCGTAATTATGATGCTTGTTAGATAAGACAAAGTATTTTGCTTCTCATGCAGGTTAGACAAAAGAAAAAAAAACAATAGTCAGTGTTCAACATATAGTTGTGCCCATTTTGAACCCAGGTGAAATTCACTATGATGAGCACCTAATTCCTGATTATATGTAGATGATGCTCTGCCAGTCATTCTCTCTTGCATCTTTTTGTTAGTAATTGTATTTGCTGTCCTTCCTGACCTTTTGGAAACATTGTCATTCTCTCCAGATGTTGCCTGCTTACGGTTTTTCACTTGATCCTGACTGAAATATTTTAATTTAGCTAGTTGAAGTGTTAAGTTTAATCCCATATTAGTCTGTAGTTAATGTTTTAAGATAGAATTCCTTTGTTTCAGATCACAGAGTTGAGGTATCACAAAGGGTCAGCCCACATATTGGGGATCAGTTTACAAGGATTATAAAAGTGATGTGTGTTGGAATGTCTGGATCCCTTTCCTGCTTGGTGTGGATCCTCAGCATTGAGTTGTACTTTGTGATCAGATCAAGTCAAAATTAAATTTATAAAAAAAAAAAGGGGCCGAAAAGAATCCTGACTTATTCTTGGAGCTTCCAACAAAAGACCACGCTAACACTGATCATAAGACAGAGAAGTCACTCCTCTTCCTCTTCCTCCTCTCCTCCTCCTCCTCTGAGACACACCTCACCTTCATCCTCCTCTTCGTCCTATCTGAAACTTTACCTGCCCCTAAATTCTTTGTGTTCTGTTAAAGGATATCTGCTGAGTTCACATCCTGGAGGCATCTTGTTTTGTAGTCTCCGTCAACCAAATCCAGACAAAAGAAAAATAATCTCCTCCATCTCTTCCGTCATGTTATACATTATATAAATTATTACTATTACTATTATTTTTACAATTACTGTTATTTTTTTCTATTTCTATTTTTTCTATTTATTTTTTCTATTTCTATTATATCTAGTTTTCTTTTCTATTATTTTTACTATTACTATTTTTATTATATATTATTACTTTGCTGTAATCTGTCTGCACAATAGTTAAAAGATGATAATAAACATAAAAAAGTATTAAACATAACCATAGACTTTCAAGTATGACGGAAATGATTTAAAAAACAATATATAATTCATCATTTTGACTAAAAAAAGCTGAAAATGAATGATTTAGATGATGATTTGCAATTAGAGGCAGCATCTGGAGGTAGTTATGTATCCTTGCAGCCACTAGAGAGCAATATTTAACAGCAGTAAAAAGTTCTACAAGAATCTCCTTAACACAGTGAGGATTAAACAGAAAAATGTAAAGCTAGAAAAATAACGTGCAGCCAAGAACACACAGAACATATTTGGAGAGATGATGCATATTTCTCAACATATGTCTCACATGCTGAGAAATATTAAAATGTTGCTTACACGTCCTTTTTTTGCAGAATGAAATTTGATACATTTTTTGCAGGAATTACACTTCGGACACTCAGACACTGTAAGAGACACTAAAAACTGAGATGAAGTGAAGCAATACAACAGCAATATTTATTTAATAAATGAGGCTAAAGCTTGACAGGTATGAAGTGGAATTAAAGACATGTACATAATTTACAGGTTGAATTTAACAGTTAAACTAATAATATAACAATGTGGCAAATCACATAACTTTCCATTGAGCTACAGTTGACTAGAGAAGTTTCATGCTATTTTTTTTTATCATTATTATTTAAGTTTTTCATTGAATTTTCTTCTTACAGACAACAAAGCTTATCAACATAGACTAAACCTGATTATCTTAATAGTATTGATGAAGCTTGTCAGTAAACACCCAACTCTGACCAAATAAATAACTTAATAAATACATAAATATAATCCTTTGACTCCAATCAGAAACAGGAGTTTATGTTTGAACATTAAATTAATGAAATACAGTTAAAGTAAAGTAGAAAATGTAAATGAATTAAAAATACATAAAGACCACAGATAATGCTAAAGTAAAGTTTAGCATGTATTGAACATTTTCAGTGTTTTTTTTTTATTGTTTTATTTTCATTGGAATTTCTGAAAATAGGGAAAAAAGATTAACATTATTGAAGCATATTTAATCAAATTCTATCTGAGGATTTAGTGAAGACAGATGGGATCAAGGGGCTTTGTAAATCTAAATTAATATCAGGTGACACATTCATGCATCCAAATAAGTTGATTTGTGACAGAGACGTTTTTAAATTAATAAAGCACATTTCTGCTCAGTAGTATACAAGCAATGACAATAAAATATGATTAAATGCAGTGTCTGTATGAGGATGGTGTGTTTAGTGGTTCTTTTCTTACTTCTGCAGTCCTTCAGAACCAGAAAAACAGCAGAGAAAAGAAAAGAGGAACTGACTGTAAACGCTTCATTCTGTATTGTGGTGAATACACGTGTGCATTATCCAGGACCTCAGTGACAACAAATACAGAGGATGTGTCAATCAAACTCATAAATACAGCAGCTGCATGACTATGGAAAAACAAACAAAGCTTTACACACACAACGAGAAACCCATCAGCAACTCGGCGACGGGATGTAGAAGCAAAAACGTACACATGGTACACGACAAAAGAAAAAAACCCTCTAGCTACAGTGAGTAGTCTTACAAGTAGATACAACAGACGTATTAACTGTAGTTTGTGATGTGTTTATATCAAACATGGATGAATCTTCTTGTAGAGACTGTGTTGTAAGTATTACTGTAGCTCTACAAGGTATCATGAGTTGAGGAAACAGGCGGACGAATGTATTTAATGTCTGACTCAAACATCCACCAGCGACCAAAAGCATCTACTGATCTAAACTGTTTAATACCTGTTGATCCACTAATCCTATCAATACATGTAAATAACTGGTGTAAAATACAGTTTGTCATCTTTTCATGGTCATCAGGTGTGACCCATTTGGATGTTCAGAAGCTCCGTAGTTACCGTGGAAACACTGTCATCTTCTACAGCATTGATTCACCACTAAAACCCATGGAGTTGAATCAATGACAGTGGATGGAGACACTGGGTTTATGTTCAGTTACTGATAGTTTTGCTGGAAAAGTCACATTTTCTTCAGATTTCTGTTTCTGATTTAATAACTCTCAATTTTAATCTGAGTTTTTATAAATATCTGCATGACCAGTGAATCAAATATAGGAAATTACCTGATTTTCACTGAAAAAATGCAAAATACAGAGGATAATATTGTAATAAATGGTGATTAATAGCTTAAGAAAGGTTGAAGAGAGAAAAAAATCCATTTGGGAAGTGACACAAAATTAGCTCTAGGTCTTTATGGGTTAAATGACTTCATGGTTATTACAGACTGTTATTTTCCAGTGCACAAAGTAACTGTTCAACTCTCCCAGTGCACAAAATATACACGGTATTTTGGTTTGACTGAGCTACTGATGAATAAGTCTGACTCATCAGTTATTTCACCCTCTCTTCTGCTGAGCCTCTGGGTGACTTTGATCTTGTGGAATCAATTTCAACAAATGCAGCCCTTCGAGGCGATCAATGCCCTCTGCTGTTTGTACTGCATTTAAAGACTGTTTCATCCACTCTTTTACAACTCACACTGAAAATACTTAGATCATTAAAGGTGAAAAATAGGGGTGAGTTTACAAAAAACAGAGAAAACCATGAAGGATTCAGCGTGATCAGAGGGATGGAGTCATGAACTTCTTTGGTAAAACTTTACAGGAAATGTTACTTAAGTAACCAGGTGAAGAAAAAAATGCAAAAACACCGAGCCTGTTTACATGCACGTTAAAACTCAGATCGTTGTCCAATTTCTGGAGTGGTCATATTATTCTAGCAATCATGTTAACAGCATAACTGCATAATCATGAGAAATCAGATCATGCGTGTATACTCATTAATCGGATTTATTTTATTCTTTTACATCTGCACAGGTATATAAAAAAAAAAAAATCTTAGAAAACCGAAGGGACATCACATGAAGAGGAGACATAAGACAACAAACATGGCGTACAGCAGTGGAAAGACGACAAAAAGCTAAGAATGTCAGTGACAACATGTTTAACGAGTTTCCTGGGTACTCCAAACGAAATCTAAAGGATGGACTGAAACAGCAAAATCAGGGTTTTTCTAGTATTGCATTTCTGAAGTGCATGTATCAAAAGCAATGCATCAAATCGGGTTATTGCAATAATCTGATTACTCCCAGTTTTCTGATTTTTATGGTCATGTAAACAGCTCCCTGTCATTCCCCTCGCTGTGGACCTGAAGTGTGTCCACTAGGAGGAGTCTAGGGGTCCAGGTGTAACAGGATGTAATGCAGCCTAAGAAGTGGATTTTCAAAGACTTTTTCTGGAGGTACACAACTGTTACTGGTGAATCCTGTTGATGATGGAGGGAAAAAAAAGCCACAGCCACTGAAATTCCCTGTGAAGTCACTGAGAGACTGTTTCAAAGATGATGGAAAATGTTCATTATTTGTGACAAGAGGAGAAATATTGGTTATGCACCCATTTTGTGTATCTGTTGTTTTCCTTAGCACCTTTTATTACTAGGAATTTATTTACCTGGGTAAAAGAATTCCTGGTAATCAGTATGGTTTGCATTTCCACAGCACCTCGAAGTTCCAGGAAATGTATTACGCTTAGTTGTTTCAAGTCACTGATTCTAAGTCCTGCTGAATTTCTTTTGCGCATATTTGGAAAATAGGTTCAATGAGGTCCAGGTTTATTATCCAGAGTGTATTCAGATGGACAGATGGATTATTGCACTGGAATGCTAGAAGTGAGATGAATACGCTCAAAAGCATCTATTCAGCAGATGGACTTCGTCGTCCGTCAACTTCTCGTAGCTTCTCTTCTTTTCCTCCATTTTTGAAATGAACTTGACACAAACAAATGGTGTCAGACACAACAAACCCCACCCCTCGCATGTACTTTAGCTCATTTTGGCATCGATCCAGCTGATGTCATCATGTCTATGTGCGTGATGATGTCAGCATATCAATTGCGTCTACATATGTGCCAAGTCTGCAGTAAATTGAAACAAAATTGATGTTTTTATAGACATTTGAAATTTCACCCATTATAAGTAAATGGGAGATAAAAAATAGGAACTTTGACCTACTTTTCCCAAAATGTAATCAGATCTATTCTGGGTCACTGGCAATCTATGAACCTAATTTGGTATGAATTCAGCCAATTGTTTTGCTGCTAGAATGTTTACAAACAAAGAAACAAACTGAACCAACAACAATACCCCTTGCCTCCTATTCGGGGGGGCGGGGTAATGGAGTGAAGCTTATAGAAATGAAATAAACAAGTTTGCAGCGGCAACTAGTTTAAACATTGTGGGTAAACGCAAGTGTGTTCCACCAGTCAGCATTCTTCAGCACAAAGCCCCACCCCCAGGAATTCAGTGGAATCTGAAAAGCCCTATAGACCCGTACTAGGATTTTTTTTTTTTTTTTCAGGGGAAGTTTGGGGACAAGGAAACGTTTTTTTTACCTGGGTACTTTCAATGGAATTGCGCTGAGGTTTTTCAAAATCCCAAGTAACGTTAAAGTTCCTGGTAAAGTTCCTGCAGTGGAAAAGGGGCTCCTGTTTCTAAGAAAATCACCAGCATGTTTTTACATTGTGTTTTCCATTGGATTTTATACCGTGTGTGAACAGAGTTTAATCACTGGTATTTAATCATTAGTATTGTTTTCAGTAAATACCATTAACCTAGTTGGTAAAAGGTGCAACACTGTCAGTTTTTATAAAGTGATGATTGTATAACATTTTAGTTGCAAAGAAACACAGAAACACACACAATGACATTTTTCATTTTTGAATTTTTTTTCACAAACTTATATTTATTCCTTTTTGAGGAATAAAGAGAGATCACATTGAGAGATTATATCTGAATACAGAAACTGAGAACTGCATATGTTTGTTTGTTATAATTTTACCAAAACAACAAACCTAATGTTTTTGCCCAGTTCTGTACATCCACTGGGCTTCATTTTGGAGTCTCAGTCTCAGAGCCGCTCAGTTGAAACAAAACATTTTTGAGGGAAATGTACCTGTTGTAAATGTGCTCAAGAATTCACATAAAAAGTGAAAAACATTAAATTAAAATGCAGAATATGTTGTTTTCAGTTAAGAAAAGGTGATGTAGACAAAAATGTATCAGTGAAATCTCTGAAATATATGACCCTAAATACATTAAATGTGGATAAACCAACTCAGGTCTATTTGTATTTGGTCAATGACACTGAAAATTTAACTGAAAATGTTATGTTTGAAATGGCTGCAATTCCTAAATGGTTAATGCATTTAGGATCCACTGTGTTAGGAAACAGGCAACATGACAAAATTTGAGCCACTGTCAAAATACTCATGGATCTTACTGTAAATACACTGTTGCCCATTAAATTGGAATAATTTTGTGTTGTTTTTCCTGTTTTGTTTTTATCTTTTTTTTTTTTTTTTGGAAGAGTTGTAATAATCAGAAGGCTGAGAGAAGCTTGGTATAATATAAACAGATGTATTTCAATGTATTTGTGCAGTAAAATACATTCAGTCACTCAAAAACCTCATCAGGGGATCAGAATAAAAACTATGAGAACATCTGTATTTTATGCACGACGTGTTTTAGTTTCTCCTCAAAGGATGGGACAGAGTTGTATTGTCACATTGCAGATAATTTTAGACAATGTGTGTCAAACATACGGCCCGTGGGCCTCAACCGGCCCACCGAAGGGTCCAATCCAGGACATGGGATGACTTTACAAGGTGCAAAAATTACACAGAAGACATTAACAGTTAAGGGTGTTGCAGAGTCTTGACAAGTTCATAAAGTTAAACACTATATTTTCAGTTCCAGAAGCCTGTTACTAAATGTTTGCCCCTTCGTAGATGATCCACTGTGCTCTGCAAGTTAGAATGAACATGTGTAAATGATAAGCTGAGGCATAATATTTATTTTTCTCTTAAAAATTTCAGGTTGTTGATGGTCCAGATTCAGAATTCTTTATTAATCCTAGAGGAAATTGTGTGCTTACAATAGTTTCTTGCAAGTATAAGAAAGAGGGAAGAAATTATCAATATTACAAATTAAAACACTTTATTAGAACACAATTAGAACAAGCGTTGTTGAGGTTATTATTTTTTTGTGAAAGAATAGTTTGTAAATGTTTTCATGTTGTAAGTTTACATTTTTTGCACGACAACAAAGAGGAAAAGTTGGAGTTGGTATTATTTATTGGTTGTCATGTTATTATTAGTATGTGACCGATGGGGAACCACAGGTTGTAGATGTGGTAGTTTTTATGCTGGGGAGAGCAGCAGAAAAGATGTGAGTCTATATCTTATAAGTAGTGACATAGAAATTGTTTGATAAACCATTCTTTAAAATGTAAACAACAAAATAATATACAGTATTAATACCCAGGCACACCTGCAGAATGAAACTGTGAGGTACACAGGAAGCGCACGGACAGGGGTGGGGGGTGAGTAGTTCATGGAGATGGGACTATTCTTCAACTGTAGGTACCAAACAGGCCAGGTAAAAATGTCTGAATTTGTCAGAATCCAAAATGCGGCGTTCCTGTTTTTAATTTGATTTCCCATCATGCAGCGTGATTCTGCGCTTCAGTGATTGTACAGGTATTGTATTCCAAAATAAATAATATCTCTGAAAATATTGATCCTATCAACTTGCCAAGATATTTAATGTGGAGACGGGACTTTTCCTCAACCGCAGATACCAAATTGACCAGTTAAAAAAAGTCTCAATTTATCAGAATCGTGCTGATACACACACACACACACACACACACACACACACACACACAAACACACACACACACACACACACACACACACACACA
>JAPQRP010000001.1:18260923-18278249 GCA_037367295.1 Apogon hyalosoma | reverse complement strand
CACACACACACTCACACACACACACACACACACACACACACACACACACACACACACACACACACACACACACACTCTCTGAGACCCTTCCAATGTTATGATATAAATTTTCCTAGTCCAACCTGTCTGAGAGCCTATCGGGCTGTACTGTATGTGTATTTAATTTTATTTTCATTTATTTATTTATTTATTTATTTATTTATTTATTCATTTGCACATCATAAACAGCAAGAGAAAAAAATTTAAAAACAATTTCCAAACAAGTGAGGATGGAAGCCAAAAAAAAAAAAAGGCTTAAGTGAATACCTCCTCGGAAATAAACAATACACAGGAAGAAAAAAGAAGAAGAAGAAAAATAAACAAGTGTCTCCTGGAATAAAATTTGTTTGACAGCCCTGTTTTAGACACTGTAAATCAATCCACTGTAAAAGATCAAAGTTAATGTGATATTTATGTAACACTAAACCTTTTCAACTAAATATTTTTAAACACGTTACCAGTGAGAAAATCAAGGGTGTCAGCCATCATCATCATCGTCATCATCATCATCATTGGTGACACCTGTACTCTCCTGTTGTTACACGTCAAAGAATCTACATCAAAAACATTAAATGACAAACCCTTAAAACATCCCCACATTTTAATATCGTATCATTACTGTATGTATGAAGAACTCTGCTGTTCGTGTGCCGGTTCATCGGTCCGTGATACTTCAGGAGGTCACAGCAGCTTACCGAGGGTCATGCAGCACTAAATTAATGATTATAAGTTAATGCTGCAACAGCCTCTGCCTTATAATCATAATCCTCACAAGGACACAGCTCAGATTAAAACTGGCCACGTCACAGAAACATATCAACATAACACAGTCTTCTCCTGTCACCGACATCAGCCCTCAGGGAGTATTTTGTATGAGTCAGAGGTATTAATGTAGGACTAGTTGTGATTATTTATGACGCATCACTGGTCCTAATGAAACAGCCTCCATCAGTCCAGACCGCATCCGCTTCCCAAACATGACGCAACTTGACTCCTATATGTTGAAATCATGGATGAGACCGTTGTTATTTAACCAGGAAATGGATTTTGAGATTTAAACACAACATACATCTAACACCATATTCAGTAACATGAATATCCTGGAGGTTGAATCGAACCTTAACATGCGCTTAATCTTAAACACGAGTCTTAACTTGGACAAGGTGAAAAAAACGAAGGTAATTATCCTACTATTAAATCGTATGCAGTAACTATTATCAATATGATGTCTTTTTTTCTTTTGACCTTGGTTTTGTTTACATTGTCAGCTGAAACACTGACAAAATGTTTCACATTGCTGAATTAGACACAGATTTCATGCATTTTTTTCCTTTCTTTCTCATCTTATTGCATCTTTTTTGCAGTCTTTCTGTCATGTTGTTTCTTTTACATCATTACCCCACCCCCCAAAGGGGAGGCAAGGGGTATTGTTTTTGGTTCAGTTTGTTTCTTTGTTTGCTTGTTAACAAAACTATTGGTTGAATTCATACCAAACTGGGTTTATAGATTGCCAGAAACCCAGAAATGATCTCATTACATTTTGGGAACAGTCGGTCAAAGTTCAAATTTTTTTATGAATTTTTAAAATCTTTTTTTCCCCATTTTACTTATACTGGGCTAAATTTCAAACATCTGTAGCAGCAAAGTTGTTGGTTGAATTCATAGAAAATTAGGTTTACACATTGTCAGTGACTCAGAATAGATGTCATTATATTTTGGAAAACATAGGTCAAAGTTTAACTTTTTAGTGAATTAAAAATTTTAAAAAATTTAAAAAATTATATAGGTTTATAGATTGCCAGTGATCCAGAATAGATGTAGTTACATTTTGGGAAAGTAGGTCAAAGATCAAATTTTTATGAATCACTTTTCTTCTCTCATTTACTTTAAGGGGTGAAATTTCAAATGTCTGTAAAAACATCAATTTTGTTTCAATTTACTTCAAACCTGGCACATATATAAAGGCAACTGATATGCTGACATTATCACATACAAAGACATGATGACATCAGCAGGATCGATGCCAAAATAAGCTACAATACATGTGATGGTCGGGGTTTGTTGTGCCTGGAACCACTTGTTTTTATCTTATTTTGTGTTTTATATATATTCCAGAACTATAAATAACCTTTTGGCTTCTTCAACTTTCACTAATACCCAAAAATCAGTGTTTAACCTTGAACAAAATAATGATTTGTTATTGTGGTAATTGATGAAATTGACTACCAAAACCATGGCCATATACACATTAGTCTTAACCCTCAAAGTGTATTGATTAATATATTAGGTGTAATAATACTAGTCGACACACATACACTTACTCATTCAGTACCAAGCAGATGATGGCAAATTCCAACAAAGTGAAAAAACGAATTCCTAAATGTACAATATGAGGCAAAAATCATAAAATGTGTATTTTTTTGCATAACATCATGGTTCACATATGATCTATAAACAGCACCGCAGCAACAGTCAGTGAGGATTATTGTTACATGTGATGTGTAGTGTAGAAAGTGATGACTTGACAAAGACTCACTATCTATAATGTATGATCACAGCAGTAAACAACATGACGTCTTTAGCAGCTGAAAAGAAGCACCATTATACCAGATTATTTTTATCAGTAAACTTCACTTATGTTACTTTGTTACCCCACCCCCTGAAGGGGAGGCAAGGGGTATTGTTTTTGGTTTGGTTTGTTTGTCAACGCTCTAGCAGCAAAACTATTGGTTTAATTCAAACCAAATTTGCTTTATAGATTGCCAGTGATCCAGAATAGATCTGATTACATTTTGGGAAAAGTAGGTCAAAGTAAAAATTTTCTATGAACTTTTAAAATCTTCCCTTTATTTATAATGGGCAAAATATATACGAGGGGCGGGGTTTGTTGTGCCTGGCACCGCTTGATATTTTTGATTTCTTGGTCAAAACAGTGGTGGAAAAAAGTATTTGGACACAACCATAGATTTGTGATATATTACATTTTCAAAAATCACTGATAGGTCGTTGAACTCTGCTAAGTATTGTTCCATTCTCCTGAACCACATGTGCTTTTCTGCACGTGCTCAGTTCCACTGAAGTCAAAACCAGACGTTTCAGAAAGATAATGAAACAAATCAGGGCATGACCAGTTGAAACTATCAAGAATTTAGCTTTGGTATTTTTTCTTGTTAACAATAAACAAAAAGTTCATTTGCATTTCTTCGTGTCTGATGCAGCCACACCTTTTGAAATACAAACAGGTTTTTTCTCAGTAAATATTTCATTATAATATCTGAGATCGAGTAAAATTTTAAAAGGGTGTTTGAGAACATTTTTCCACTACTGAACTTATTAAGATGAGTATACTTGTGAAGTATGAGTGCACTTACCCTGCATTGGGACATTACCCTTTAATAGAAAGGTTTATTTGTGTCTCCTGAACGCCATTCTGAAGGTTCTCTGTTCATGCACCTGTTCACTGTTTGATTAAGCTGATGCTGAATGGATATCACACTGACCATTGTGCCAACAAACAACCGCAGGCTATTAAACAAACCCTCAGCCACAACAGCACCATCAGTTCACCTTTACATACATGGAAGAACACACAGAACTTTAGAAACATCCTGCAAAATAAAACTGAAAACAAATGGTGCCAGGGACAAGAACCCCCCCCCCCCCACACACACACACACACACACATATTGTAGTTTATTTTGGCATGGGTCCAGCTGATGTCATCATGTCTATGCATGTGCTGATGTCAGCATCAATTACTTCTATACATGTGCCATGTTCTAAGTAAATTGAAACAAAATTGATGTTTTTATAGACATCTGAAATGTTGCCCATTACAGGTGGTGGTGGTGGTGGTGGTGTGTGGGTGTGAGTGTGTGTGTGTGTGTGTGGGGGGGAGAGAGAGAGAGAGAGAGAGAGAGAGAGAGAGAGAGAGAGAGAGAGAGAGAGAGAGAAAGACTTCATAAAAATTTGACCTTTGACCTACTTTTCCCAAACTGTAACCACATCTATTCTGGGTCACTGGCAATCTATAAACCTAATTTGTTATTAATTCAACCAGTAGTTTTGCTTCTACAGACATGTGAAATTTCACCTGTTATAAGCAAATGAGGAAAAAAAGATTTCAAAAATTCATAAAAAATTCGAACTTTGATCTACTGTTCCCAAAATGTAATCAGATCTATTCTGGGCCACTGGGAAGCTAGGAACCCAATTTAGTATGGATTCAACCATTAGTTTTGCTGCTACAGTGTTAACAAACAAACCGAACCAAAAACAATACCCCTTGCCTCCCCTTCGGGGGGCGGGGTAAAAAGACAGCAGCATAATGCCTCTCTTCAGGTAATGTGAAAGGAGTTATTTTTATGCACAAGTGTGGCTATTTTTAAAGAATAAACAGACTTCTTTGCAAAGTTGCCATGTGAATGACAGAACAAAGCAGTGTGTTGTGTGTTGTGTGTGTGGGACACACTCTGAGACGCTCAGTGATTTCGAAAGAGGCTTGTCTTTGCAAAGCACTCATGAGTGAAATAAAACTGAAAAATCTGACAGAGGGACCTCACTGATCTAATTAGACTATAAACACACTCTGACAGGTTTAATTTTAGGTGACACAAGAAAGATTTTTTCCTTCCTTTATGCTCTTTTCTCTCACTTTTCTCACCGTGGACTTACTGATGTTATTACCTGTCCGTGTTATGTACCACTTTTGAGCATATTTGGGATTATTTTGTATTATGAAGCAGTTCTCACATTTTTAGGGAAACACATTTAGCACATTTAACCATATGTATGTGGTCAGTTGCACTACATTTTGAGAGCTAATACTGTAAGGCTTCTGCACAAAACATGACATATAATCAGAAACACAAACCATCGTCTCAAGTGGATTTGTCACTGTATGAGCGTTTACCAGAGGCTGTAGTTAAATACTCTCTGCTCTTACTGATATAAAAACCTAAAATCTTAATTTTTTTTCCCCCAAATGTTTTGATCCAAAAAACATTCAGTCCCTGCTGACTTGATCTGATGATGCTACATTGACTTTACAGGTGCAACTTGTCACGTAAAGTTCTTTTCTTGGTAAAAATAACAAACAAGTGATGGATCTGTTCTAGGTTGAGGAGGAGTTCAACAGTCCTCAATCAAATCAAACAACTTACAATATGTTGGAAAAAGTGAGGGGGAAAAAAAATCTGGTATCACTTTTACTGGATCTAGTCCAAAATGAAAGAGGTTTTTCCTTGGCTTATGCAAAATGAAGACTGTAACAGTAGTTGTGTTATCTGACAGACAAATCAATGGCTGAGAAACAAAACCTCCTGCCTGAAAAATGCACTTTGTTGAGAAAACTTAAAAAAAAAAAAAAAAAAACAACCTTGCTATTTTCTTGCAGAATGCTATCTGATAACAAAACCCAATACACAATACACTGCTTTTAGACTGTATTACTTTTTACAAATAGCATTTTTCAAGAATACAATAAGATATTTTACATTTTCTCAAAAAAAGTGCATTTTTAAGACAAGAGATTTTGTTTTTCACCCATGGAAATGTTAATGAAAATATAGCTATGAAGATCTATTTCCCTTAGAAATACTACCCATTTCATACTAATATGCATAAAACATCTCAGTTCTCTTATAAATCAGGTTTGTGCTTCAATAAGTGTTGACTGACTTTACTAATAATCATTATTTTGTTTGGTACAACCATTTTTTGTTTAGTATAAATGAAAGATTTGACCAAAACTTTTCCCATTGTTGGTTTCCATTGAAGCTAGGTCAGCAAACATGGTCCATCTGTTCATATTTTCATGTTTTTTGTTGTTTTTTTCCTACCTGTCAGCGGGTCGTAGGACCGGTCCAGCTCTCTGGAGTCAGACAAACTCTGGTCCTGACTCCTGGATTTCATCTTTTCGGTTCTTATAAGACCAAATCGCCTCGCTTCTTCTTCACCTCTGAAGGATCTATTTACGACTTCAGTGACTTCATGCTTTTTTTTCCCCTTTTTTTTCCGTTAAAATAAGCAGCTGGTCGGAGATGCGGTCCGTGCAGAGCGCGCCTCAGTGTGTGCGCGTTCCCGGCTCGGCTCGATCCACAGTGAAGCCTCTCCTCCTCCTCCTCCTCCTCCTCCTCCTCCTCTGGTTCCTCCTCCTGCTCACCATCAGTGTACCTCACATCCACAGTTTACGCACGTTTGGATGTTGGATCCGATGGTTTTTGACGACTGACACAGAGATCACACCTGCTGTATATGATGACGGTTACCTGAGGTTCAGAATCAGCAGCTTTAGTCAAAACAATGAAAATGAAGGGAAAAAATAAAAAATCACGTCGAGGATTTTATACAGTTTCATCCCAAATTCTTCTGAATTTTCACTCACCAACTTAATTTGCATGCTGTGGACGTAAACAATTCACAAATTCTGATGAGACTAAAAAGTTTATACCAGGGGTGTCAAACTCATGTTCAGGGGCCACATACAGACCCATATGATCTCAAGCCAGTAAAATAGTAATATTATATCCTATAAATACTATAAACTCCAATCTTTTCTCTGTGTTTTAGAGCAAAACAAAGCAAAATTACATCAAGGACAATGTTACATCTACGAGCTATACTTTAACAAATGTGTATGCATGTATGGATGTATGGATGTATGGATGGATGGATGGATGGATGGATGGATGGATGGATGGATGGATGGATGGATGGATGGATGGATGGATTTTCCATGTTTGATTCAGTCCAGTTTGTTTCATTTCGAATATGCAGCAAAACAAAAGTAATCCTACTTAGTCCTTAGAAATAAAACAGATTGCAAGAAAACATGAAAAAACTTATACATATACATGAAAACAAAGTATGACTTCATTTGCACATTCAAAGAGGAGTAGGAGGAAGTATAATTCATTTAATTCCACCCCTTTTCTACACAACAGTCTATCTTTTAGCTTCCTATCAGCATAATGTATGAAAAATCTAAATGCTTCTCATCTTCACATACACATACCTACATACACACCTATACTGACATACCAGAAAAATAAATAGATAATTACATTCATATCCTTGAAGGCAACACAAATGAACACACAATAAAGTAAACAATAAGACAGAGTGAACAACAGCAATCAATCAAAACATAACAAATCAACAAACACACACACACACACACACACACACACACAAAAAACGAAACCACAGTAACCATGTGGTAATACTCAAACACCTCCTTCAGTTTTATACCGTATGTAAACCGTCTCTTTAAACCTCTTTTTAAATTGGCTGATGTTTGGACATTCTTTGAGCTCCACCTTCAGTCTGTTCCATATTTTTTTGTTGATTCACTGAATAGGACAGAGCCATTTTTAATGTTTCACATGTGCCATGAAAAAGGTTTATTTTCAGGTCAAATAGAATATTTTAACAGGAAGATCTCTGTAACTATTTACAGAGCATAATATTGTTGGAAAAGCTCAATGTGTAAAAGCCAAGACTGGCCTGTTGAACATGTATGACCTTTGACCCTCAGGCATGAAACACTGCCATACTACTATGATGAAAACCCACCACAGGAGGACTTCGAAAAACAGTTGTGACTTGACAGAGTCCTCTGCTGAATCCTGAAATACAACCTGAAAGTGTACCGCACAAGGAGTAAGAAGTATATCATTACTGTGCAGAAACACTGCAGAGTTCTGTGGACCGGAGCTCATCTCACATGGACTGAAAGACAGATGAAACGTCTGATCAGCCAAGTCCATATTTCAGCTTGTTTTCAGGAAAGATGGACCTTGTCAGAGATGGAGGATGCTTCAGACTGGGGCAGCATCAGTGTCCACGTGGCTGATCTCTATATGTGTGAAGGGACCGTCGATGTGAAGGCATAGATGGAATTTTACCGACATGTGCTACCTTTAGGTTGACATCTTTTCCCTGAAGTCTGTGGTTATTTCAGCAGGACAATCATTCTGCAGCAGGCCCAACAGCGTGGCTTCATAGTCACAGAGAACTGGAGCTGGACTGTTCTGTCTGAAGTCCACATCTGTCTCCTATTGAAAATGCATGAACATCGTGAAGTGGACGAGCAGACGAGTCATGGAAACAGCAGGAGTGGACAGAAATTCCAATTTAAGGTATACTATAAAATGTCAGAACCTTTCTTGAAACTGTATGATCCTGTCACCAGGACCTCATTAGATGGAACATGTGTGCTACTGAGAACCTGCATGTAGAATTCTACAGATCCATATTAATCCATAAAGACCCAGTGCTATTTTTGTGGCAGTTCCCAAATTAATTTTTCTCTATATTTAATCTTAGTTAAGTGGTGTTACATCATTCATTGTAGTATTATCCTCTTTGGTTTGGGTTTTTTCAGTATAAATCATTTATTTTTCTATATTTAATTCACTGATCATGTAGATGTTCAGTAAAGCTCAGAGTAAATTCAAAGGTTATTATATCAGAAAGAGAAAACTGACAGAAAAATAACTTTTTCAGCAAAGATATCATTATCTGAGCATAAACCAAGTGTCTCCATTCATTGTCATTAATCCAACTCCATGGGTTTTACTGGTGAATCAATGTTGCAGAAGATGATGGTGTTTCCATGGTAACTATGGAGCCTCTGAATATCCAAATGGGTCTTATCTGATGACCATGAAAAGAAGACAAACTGTGTTTTACACCAATTATTTACATGGATTGATAGGTTTAGTGGATCAACAGGTATTAAACAGTTTAGATCAGTAGATGATTGTGGTCACCGGTGGATGTTTGGGTCTTCATGGGTTAAACATTCAAATACTAGAAAAGCACTCAGAGAGCGCAGCCCTTCACCAAAGCAGATCAGTCCTTCCCCCGATCACCACCAAAATTTAAGAATTTCTTCCTTGTGCCAGTTATCAGCATTTCCTGAAAATTTCATCAAAATCCTTCCATAACTTTTTTGAGTTACCTTGCTAACAGACAGATAAACAAACAAACAGGTAATAAATTTCAACCACTCCATGCAGAACATTTCAGGTACAACAAACTCAACAAATAAAACCCCAAAATGTGACAAATGACAAGATGGAAAACCCCAAAAAAGGCAATAACACGTGGGAGACGGGCAGTTTACCAAACAGCCTAAGATGTGACAGCACCACTGAAACTGAGCTACACGTAAGATCAGTAAATGGGACAAACCCTGACATGACCTGCACACATATGACACACACACAGTGAACTGCTTTTACTTGTTGACATTTTTAAAGTTTATCTGTTTACTTTTTATTTTGTTGTAGTTGTGATATTTTTGTGATATTTTTCTTATTGTAAAAGGATGTTTGGGCAGTGCGGTCTATTACATTCATGTGAATAAAGTATATTGAATTGGTAGTATTGAAGGGAGGGGGGAGTGGTACAGACTGACAGACAGACAGACAGAGGGTGATGATCTACTGTGCCACTGATGGATGGACTCACCTTGGCCCGGCTCTTGGGCAGCTTCGGCCGAGCAGGAAGAAGTAATACCAGCGGATCAATATTCTGTCAGCTCCACGTCCTTGAACCAGTTGAGCAGAGTTACAGATGACTCACTCATATTTCAACAAATCCAGGCACCAAGGTCGTGATTAGAAAAATGATTAGAATATCACATTCTTAAATAAGCACCCTGTAAGCTGGATGGAGACAAAGAAGTCCACAGACCGAATTATGGGATAAACTTTCAACAATTAACAAGTTTCCCATCAGAAACATCTATTTTAAACACTTGAACATGTAATACCTTCAGTCAGGGCTGTCAAACTCATTTTAGTTCAGGACCCACATACCCCAGTATGATCTCAAGGAGGCCGGACCAGTAAAATAATAACATTATTATTTTTTTTTTTTTTTCCCAACTTATTTTATTGAGTTTTTTCAGTCACAGGCTATATACAACACACCTTTGAATGCAAAAAGATATCAAGACAATAACCCAAGTGACAGCAATTTATAAAAACAAAATAAAACAACCACAACAAAGAACAAAACAGACAACAAACAAACAAAGAGTACCTCGACATTAAAGAAAATAATTATGCGATCCTATATAAGTCAGTCAGTGTAAACATGGTCCATCTCTTTGCTTTAAGGTACCTCATTGCGTACATAATCTCAGGCTCCTATATGTTCAGGAGTAAATTAGGTTCAGTTCACTCCAGTCCAGAGGGGGAACGGACACATATGTGAATACAAAAGACACAAGTGATCAATCAGGGATAGCAGGGAAATTTAGATTTCTAGCATGTGAAAGAAAAGGGGTCCACACTGAATAAAATTTGGTCTTGGAGCCCTGAAGTGTGTATCGTATGTTCTCTGGATGTCTTTGATCCAACGAACATGGGATGGAGGAATTGGAGATTTCCATTTAAGTAAAATCAGACATCTTGCCAAAAGGGTGACAAACGCAACTATGCTCTGGTTTGTTTTAGTTAAAAGCAGTGTGGAAGAGGAGGTTCCAAAAAGTGAAATAATAACATTCTAACCAATAAATTATACAAGCTTCTAATGGTCTAATGCTTTTAAGGAACTGATCATGTTGGTTCTAAAGTTTAAAAACCCAAAATGTCCATCAGTGACAGCCACTGTTCACTGATGTGTCCTCATGCATCGTCATATGTGTAAAGAACTAACATACTGAAATGTTTTTAACTTTCAGCAACAGGTGAACAACTTAAAAGCTGGTGTTCGTCAGTGCTTTGTTTGCATAAGTTATTTCCTTATATTGAGAGCTGTTTTATCACAACCTTTAGTAATAATATTAATTCAAATGAGTCTCTGTCTCTTTAAAAACTAAACTGTAAAAAGCCAACAGTGAGAAATGCAGCCAAATTAAGTTGGTATATTTGTGGATTAAAATATTATTGCACATTTAGGCAGATAATGTAACCTTAATGTGTCACACCATAAAGCTTCATGCTTATCAATCAGACTAATTCAGGATTATATATGAGTGGTCAAGACACTGAACATGACTTATTTCTATTCCAGATTCAGTAAAGGGGTCATGTTTTTCACCAGGTTGCCTACATGTATACTCTGCATTACACAACACACACATGAACAGGATAAAGTATGTGAAAAGTGCGTTTTGTTCGTCAGAATATTTTTACCATGGACAATAACATGACGTAGACCATTCAGACTCACTGTGGTGTCTTTTCCTAAAATCACCTCTACTATACAATATTCCTTGACATTTTCCATCGTGGTTAAAAGTGGCTAGGAAAGGTAGACAGGAAGTCATTTTAGATCCTTTGACCTTCTAGTATTAATTTTGTCCATTTGGGGCTTTTTAGCGTAGGGGAATTAACTCAGCATCAAAGGTGACAGTAACACGTCTTAATGTTGAAAAGTTGAAAAGGTGCTTACAAATGAAAAAGAGAAGAGTTAGTCTGTCTGTGGCATCTTAAAGCTGCGTATGAGTTCAGAATTTCCATTTTTCATGTTTAAGAGAAAAAAAAAATAAATCTCAATGTTTAACCCATAAAGACCCATATATTAAATGTTAAATCACTGTTGATCCACTAAAACTATCAACGCATGTAAATAATTGGTGTAAAATACAGTTTGTCATCTTTTCATGGTCATCAGATATGACCCATTTGGACATTCAGAGGCTCCTTAGTTACCATGGAAACACCGTCCTCTTCTACAACATTGATTCACTAGTAAAACCCATGGAGTTGGATCAATGACAGTGGATGGACACATTTGGTTTATATTCAGTTAATGATATACTGCACTAAAATCGTCACTTTTTTCCCCTGTTTTCTCTGTTTTTGATATAAAACCCCTCAACTTTAACCGGAGCTTTTCTAAACGTCTACATAATCGATAAATTCAATGTAGAAATACTTGATTTTCACTTAAGAATACAAAACACAGAGCATAATATTAGAAGAAAGGTTAAAAATAGAGACGGGAACTGACACGAAAGTCTCACTGGGTGTAGGTGAAGAGTGTCATCTTGAAATCTTTATCTTTTTGTGTTCATATAAATCTGTATGTACTGTACTTACAACATCATACACACAAGCTGACACAAATGCAGGACACTAACACGCCAACATAATAACACAAATCAATTCGACTAAACACACAATACAGAACAGGTTGAAAGCGGTGTCATGAGGTTTGTCGGTACATAATGTTGTTAAAAGAGTAGGTTTTGTGTTTGTGCTGAATTACTGCGATGCTTTCAGTCTCTCCAGGCGACAGCATCGATCCAATTGTCGTTCTCATTCTGAACTCCTGCATGTAAAATTTCCCACAGAGCAACTTGCAATTACGTCAAGCTACTTCAGAGCCACAGATGACATTATACAACACATTTCACGGCATTTAAAACACTCATATGTTTAGCAAATCGACTTCAGAGTGTGATACAATGGGTGTCTCTTTAATCCTACTTTAAACCCAAATGAAACCCATTTGTTGTGAAGCTTTTCAAGATGACAAAAAAAGTGTAAGTGCAGAAATCCCTACATGCTTTGTGCTCGTTTTTAAAGGACCTCATATATAAAAAATTAAACTGAAGAACACAAAACTGGACAGGAAAAGTTACCAAAAAAATAAATAAATAAAAAATGAGGTTTACTGGTGGGAAAAAAAACAGCGTGGTGAAGCTTTCTTAAAGATGGGCAGACAAGAGGAGGGATTATAATGTCCCCCTGCTAGGAGACTGATAGGAAGAGAGAAAATACATCCATCAGCTGCTGGAGAAAGAGCAGGGTAAAAAATAAAATAAAATAAGGGCAATGAAGGAGGAAGCAAACATGGTGAAGTAAAAGCTGAAGGAAAATCTGCTAAAAGGGATTGAGGAAGATGAGGGAGATGGTGTTGAATCTGAAGAGAGAAATAGAAAGAGACGGAGGGAAAGCAGCACAGAGAGGTATTTGAATATATTATGTGCCTTGGGACGGTTAAATCTCACAGTATTGATGGTGTTTATCTCCCGCGAGGGTTTACAGAGAAGTTTAGCATTGCTGCAAGCTGGGAAGTGGAGCTGACAGATAACCAATAATGAGCTCTGATTGATGCCTCAAGTTATGCACAGTGTGGAGAATGATCCAGGTGACGAATAAGGGACACACAGGGATACACCCTGGGAAATACTGGGGTGTTTTAATGACCCAAATGCCGGGTTCAAAGATGATGGTTGTATTTGAGGTAGGTCTGACGTAACGCTGGGTTAAAATACTGATCAAGCACATTGGGTTTGAGATATGACCTGAGGCGGATGCTTGTCTTGGTATATGTGGAGGGTGTATCAAAAAAAAAAAAAAGTAGACTCTCCAAAAAATATCCACCAAATTTACAAAAGAATATTTTCATGAAATGTCTTTGTTTGCATATGTTGGTATGGACATCCAGCTTCTGTCCATAGCAAAACTTATTGCATAATTTCATGCATGATTGAACACAGGCTTATTTTCCGGCTGGTCAAAAAAAAAATTTCAGCCAAAAAAATTAAAGGGTTAAAATTAGATAAAAAGTCTTAAACTGTGATGCAAAATGTGAATTTTGTTTTTTCTCCGCTGCAATACTCAGATTAACCCTTTGTTTCCTGCCTTACTGTTGCAATGGCCAGCCTTTCATGTGCTTGGACATGTACACTGGGATGCATCGAACATGCCCGAGGGGCTTGGCATGTTTTTCCACCTAATCACCTGTACGAGGCCTGAGATTGGGGTCAACTGAACACCGCCGACAAGAAAAATGATTGTGTTTTGAGCTAGGGTAGTCACAGCGTAATGTGGGCTTCATACTTCTGACGTTTTTACGTAACTCCTTTCATTCAGCTGTGAATAAAAATTGGGTAAGTTTGTGACTTGCTCCTTGAAATATCCTCTTAAGGATGTGGTTGGGTTGTGAGCACTTGCAAACCACCGTGTGACCCCCCCACACACTTTCATACACCCACTGCCCCAATGCAAATAGCAGGAAACAAAGGGTTAATCTGAGTATCACAGCGGAAAAAGACAAAAAATCACATTTTGCATCACAGTTTAAGACTTTTCATCCAATTTGAACCCTTTAATTTTTTTGGATGAAAAAAAAATGTGCCCACCAGAAACTGGGCCTGTGTTCAGTCATGCATGACAATTATGCAATAAATTTAGGTATGGACCAAAGTAGGATGTCCATACCAACATATGCAAACAAAGACATTTCATGAAAGTATTCAATTGTAAATTTGGTGGATACTTTTCAGAGAGTCTACTTTTTTCATACACCCTGTATACTGTATACTGATATGTCTGGACCTGAACTTCAACTGTCTTTGCTCTGGAACTTTACAGGAAATGTTAGGAGAATAAAACTGTACTAGTCCTAATATTAGTATTGATGATATTAGTTATAAAGTAATATACATTAATATTATATAATAATAGATATATGATGTTAATCAGTATAAAACCTAATTTTCCAACTCAAGAAAGACACAGATTGCTGTAAAACTACTGAATTATTAAAACTGTGAAATACAAAAAAAATACACACCAAAACTTTAAGAAGTAGATTTTAGAATAAGTTTCTGTGTCTATAATCTGTTTGGAGTCATTAAAGACATCTCTGCAGCATCAGCCTGACCAGACTTGTACTGATTTTTGCCTTTTGATAGTTTTTCGTCTACATAACTCATGAAGAATGAGGCTTAATCTGCTGAGATAACCAGACATTTAACACAAAACTAGACATTTCTTTACTGTCTTTACCAGAACTCACCACTTTCTTGGTTGGTAAAATCGCCAATGACCGTCATTTCTATTCTTTCTGATGTTACATCCCATGTGGCACAGCAGAAGGGGCAGGACTTCAGTTCTCTATGCAGGGTGTATCAGAAAAAAAGTAGACTCTCAGAAAAAAAAAAAAAAACAACATAAAACCAAAATGCGAAGAATTTTGAGAATCTAGTCATATGTGTTTATTGACTATGTAAGTCTCCCTTGATTGACACCAGTGTTCTTTGTCAGTTTTCATGCTTCAGTGAACAATGCTAATTTGAATTGTGCAAAATAAAAGTCTTTTGTGCATGAAAGTGTAAGGGTTAATGTGAGAGCTGTTGCCATGGATGACAAGTTCCATTGTTTTTTTTTATTTGCATACATAAAACAGGAAAAAATAATGACATGTTAACCCCCTACCATCAATACAAAGATTTCACATGATCAACAGGTTTGAGTCTATCAGGCCAAAGGCAAGGGGTTAATGCTGTTGGGGAGGATTCTTTAAACTTGTTTTGTGCTGACCATTTGAAATTTTAAACATTTCAGTCGTGATGCACGTGACGACCTGGAGAGGAAAATCACAGCTGAAGAGGAACTCCTGAGGCAGGACAGGGGCAGGGCTAGGCGTGCCATCATAGATATGTTGAGGAGAGCACAAATTGATGTGGCAAGGAACGGGGCCCATGTGGAAGACTAAACATACCGGAATCCTTCAACTAACAGAAGTGTGTGCCTTTAGTTAAAATCCTAAAGCGTAAAACCAAAATCTTGACTCACTGAGCAAATCTTGCTATTAATTTTCAGTTTCTCGCCGATGTGTGAAACCTTTGTATCGACGGGGGGTTAACGTGATTATCTTTTTTCCTGTTTTATGCATTCAAGTAAAAGACCAATGGAACTCGTCATCCATGGTGACAGATCTCATATAAACCCTTCTATGTGCAAAAGACTTTTATTTTTCCCAATTCACATTAGCCTTATTCACTGAAGCATGAAAACTGACCCAGGACACTGTCACAGTTATGGTCAATAAACACATTCGAGCAGATTTTCAAAATGTCTTGCATTTTGGTTTTATGTTGTTTTTTCTAGGAGTCTACTTTTTTCTGATACACCCTGTATAGCACAAAGTCGTAGAGATGCTAGAATTTCAGTGAAAAACATATAACTAAGTATATCTATGATTTTTACTTATTTTCTGCGTAGAAAACATTATCCAATATGCTCTTTCTAGTAACTCATGGCTGAGTTTGTCCGTATTTTTCCCAGCTCAGAGTGAATGATATATCCTAGATTGGATTAACTGTAACCCACCAGTTGACAACGTGTAGATGCAGTAGAAATAATCCACACCAACAGGTGAAATGAGGGTTGCACAGGAGATGAATAATATTCTGTTAAAAGCCTCAAAAACAGGCACATTTTAGCCTGAAAAAGGAGGAGTTTCACCTGATTTAAAAAGTATGGTCTGTAAATCAGGGTGAGGATGCGCATAAAGACTCACAAAATAAATGGGTAAAAGGATGAGGGGGTTTTTGTCGAGACAAAGTAAGCAATCTCCCCTCAAATGAATATTTGATGAGGAAGCTGATATGCTCAAATGAAATGTTATAAATACACAGCAGTGCTAATGGGTTGTCACAGTAAAATGCCCATCCATGCCTCCATCTGGGTGTCATCAGCACACACACAGATTATATCAGGGCTTTAATATACTGCCTGATACACAGTATAGCCAACGAAATTAGGGGATTTGGAATTGTCGATGTCTGGGGGATTGAGCATAAAAATGAAGCTGTGAAATGTCCCGAACACAAAAGCAGAGTATCGGTTAGTCAGTACTGTCTGTGCCATAGGTTTAATCCCAGAAGCGCATCGTTATCATCTCTGGAACAGGGTCTCTGCACTAACATGAATCCAGCAAGTCCATTAGAGGCTTATCTATGTCATTTTTCTGCAGGAGTGACTCTCTGGGATTTAATTAATTGTGGGTGACAAAAAATTACAAAAGGACAGACAGAAACATGAGGGGAAATAGACAGATTTATGTTTAACCACTACGACATTCAGGTATCGACAGGTGGTCACGCACCTTGTATCTATGAGCTACAAACAGAATTCGTTCATTTGTTCCTTTTTTCTTGTTGGTATTGTGGTCATGAAGACAGAATTGTTCAAAAACTAACAAATCTGCACTGATGTAAGGACCGGACAGTATTATAATCCCATGTCTCAGATTTTCAGGTGAATATGTGAGATTAAACAGATTCTAGTCAGGTTTACATCCAAATTTTTTTTACTGATTTTAACCAAATCATCAAACAACTACAGTTATGTGAATATTTCTCACTTTTTGCCAATGTCTTTGTCTTACATTTGTCTCTGCATATAAAAATATTTCTCTGTGTGCTTCTTACATGATTTCAGTGAGCGTTGCCAACGCCTTGCACACATTTAATTATATTTAGTTGGCATTTATTTTAAGCTTTAATGTCTTATTATGCTTTATGTCTTTA
>JAPQRP010000001.1:18240900-18258908 GCA_037367295.1 Apogon hyalosoma | reverse complement strand
TCCATGTCCTTAGTCTGCTTGTCTTTAGCAAACTGTTTGGCTTTGTTGTGCATCATCTTTGGTTCAGATGGTGTTTGTGAGATACTGGAAGTTCATGTTGTCATTTGTGGACATGAAGGTGAACGTAGTCTTTAAGACCTAAACATCCACTGTTGACCAAAAGCATCTACTGATCTACTATTATTATTTTAATCCCACACAGATCATGAAACACTGACTTAATTGAGAAATATTTAGCAAGAAAAGTTTACCAAATTGACGCTTTATCACAAAATGAACATATTCATTGAAATACTGTGGTGACGGATCCTGAAGACTCTCAGGTAAACAGCGTGATACATGGATGTTAACTATCCTCTCTGTTAACTTCATATTCCAACATTCAGAACAATCAATAGATCCCAGACTGCTTTTTGTCATTGGTGACCCTTCATACATGCTTGAAATAAGATGAGAAACGATCCAAGACAAAGACATTTTTATTAAAGATATATTCATCCAGCAGACACCATTTTTCACTTCTGCAGTGTGTGTGGATAAGAAATCAAGTCTCACAATGACAGCTGATGTATCACACTCAGTCAGCGCTGTGGGCAGAGGGTGTGTGTGTGTGAGTGCTGACAAAGAGGGCTGTAAACTTTAGGAAATAAAAAAGAAAACTCCAAACAAAAAAAAGGAGTGTGTGGTCAGTAGACACTAAGCTACCCAATGACAGACATACAGAACCTGTAGTCTGATGGCCGTTGCCATGGAAACATTGATATTTGATTGAAAGATGACATGAGAGGCTAACATACACCAATCAGCCACAGCATTATAACCACTGACAGGAGCAGTGTTAATAATATTGATTATTTCATTATAATGGTACCTTTCAGTGGGTTGGATATATTAGTCAGCTGGTGAACATTTAGTCCTTGAAGCTGATGTGATGGAAGCAACAAAACGATCAACATAAGGAACTGAGTGACTTTGACCAGGTCCATATTGTAACGCTGATGACTGGGTCAGAGCATCTCCACAACTGCAGGTCTTGTTGGGTGTTCCTGGTCTGCAGTGGTTAGTACCGACCAAAACTGGACAAAGGAAGGACATCCCAATCTCTGGAGCATTGATCATCTGTGGGAGGTGTTGGACAAATAAATCTGATCCATGGAGGTCCACCTGTCTACTTCCAGGACTTCAGGGATCTGCTGCAAACATCTTGGTCCAGACACCACAGGACCTTCAGAGGTCTGGTGGAGTCTAGGCCTCGGGTCAGAGAGGTTTTTGTGGAAAAAGTGGAACCTACACAATATTAGACAGGCGGTAATGATGTTCTACTCACATAGATGCTTGATTGGTTGAGATCCGGTTGTTCTTCAGATATATTTGGTAGGTACACACCACTTTACACTGGGAATGAACAAGATCTGGGTCACAATTTCTCTCTTATCAAAGTTACCC
Source organism: Apogon hyalosoma (assembly GCA_037367295.1). Classification (NCBI taxonomy): domain Eukaryota; kingdom Metazoa; phylum Chordata; class Actinopteri; order Kurtiformes; family Apogonidae; genus Apogon; species Apogon hyalosoma. The sequence goes on along the minus strand of JAPQRP010000001.1, from coordinate 18,257,462 downwards.
AGATCCCTACTCTTCCTCATTTTGCTGTTTCTAACACTTTTAGGGCTAAATGTCCTCTTGCTGCCTAATATATCCAACCCGCTAACAGGTCCCACTGGAATGAGGCAGTGGTCGGTGGTCATAATGTTATGACTGATCGGTGTAAATTCACTTTTTTATTTGCAGACAGGAAGGTGAGCACATTGAGTTTGATTTTAATGGACTGATGTAGAATGACACTAAAATTAAATTTAATCCCAATAGCTCACACAAGAATACACAAAACCATCAAGAGACTGGCCTTGACCAAACTCTAAATGTAAAGTGGCATGAGATAACTTTTATGTGGCGCTATATAAATAAAATTTGACAACTTCTGAGTGATGTAGCACCTGATCTCTCCATTTATTATGAAAGTAATGTGATCTGAATGCAGACGAAAATAAATATATATTTTGTTACTTTAAAAAAGGATTAGAGATTCACATATGCTTACTAGTCAATTTAAGTGGGTGACAATTTTACGATAGTGGGACAGTGCTGATGTCAAAGTGAGACCAGTTGAGAACCACTGTAACAGAAGAATAAATTGTCTAAATTTTTTATTGTTACACGATTCAAAAGAGGAATTACTGACTAGTAGTAATAGGAAACCAACCTTTATTTAAAAAAGGAACATAAATATACCTACAGGAGTTAGCAATGAGAAGAGAAAAAAAGACACAACACTTGAAGAAATTGCATAAATCAGTTTTCTTCCAGTCCAAACAAAAAAAAAGAAAAAAAGATCACTGAAATTTCAGAGGGAGTACACAGAGGTTAAAAAAGCCGCATGTGCAGATCTCCAGACACACCAGCAACAATCACGTCATGATGTTTAACCTCTGTCTGAACACTTCCTTCTAAACTAAACGCTCACTTCAGTACATTCAGAATCATTTTTAATAGAGAAAATAGCTTGTGTGATGTACAGTAGTAATGTGTTAATGATGGCTTTGTTCAAAAACAAAGGTTTGCAACAACAATTAAAAATGTTCCATCACGTCAGAGCGAGTTCAAATTAATTACTGGTCAAAAAGTTCTACCCCTCGGCAAATGTGAATAAAAATACTTTGTTTTGAACACTTAAGAGAGTTAACATTTACACAAGCATCCAAAAAAAGTTGTGTTGTAGCGCCAAGAAGTCTGGAATTCACCAAACTCAGAATGGCTCAATAATAACTGTAAACAGAAACCTTGCACTGTGATCAGTTTGACAAGGGAGGCTAATTACAACAGAGGGAGAAAAAAAGAAGATCTGGATTAAAAATACTTGAACTTCTTAAATCTAAACTTTGATGCGTCAGTTAACAGTCCAGCCAATACTGCAGATTGCACACAAGGGACCAGTGCAATATGGGCATATCCTTATATCACACACACTCACACACATGAAAGACCACAACGTGTGCAGGGTTTTCGGGTCTTTCTTCTTAAGGTGCGTCCAGCCCAAAGGTCCTGCCACAGAGGATGACGATGCATTAAGACCAATCGTGGAAAAGACCAATCAAGTCTCTTAATGTTTGGGATTTTTTTTTGTTTTGTTTTTTTTGTAGAATGTGTGTGAAAGTTTGTGTACACGTCCACACGCACAAAAACTGCACTGTGTATATGTCCGTTAGAAGGAGAAAAGAGGGCTGGGAGCATGTGTTTGTTTGTCTCAGGAGATGGTGGAGAACTCTTTCAGCAGGACGTCCTGACTCAGCGTGTTCAGAGAGACGTTCTTCCTCACATTCAGACTGATGGAGCGAACCTGGAGACAGACGAAAAGATTTACTGCTACGGGATGTGGTTTTTTTTTATACCAACAAACACGCAGAGCTGTTAAGCTGCTACACCACACCTTCCACAAACAAATAGGTGTCAAACCTAATGGGATATGATGATATATATTGTGTAATGGTGCTGCAAGTCACACTCTAATACAGTATTTAATTTTTTTAATCACATGAATTTACCGATCCTTAACTATTATGTGTCAGGTAAAATACGTAACAACAATAGAATATGTGAATTCATTTTCTTAATTGGAATGGTAGAAGAGTGTATAAATGTTGACCTCTGCAAGGCCACGTGAAATACAGAGGAATGACAAGAGATGCATTACCATGGCAACACAGATGCAGCCAGGCGTGAGAGGTTAAAGTTTAGTCAAATTAATTTAAAAAATAATAATTATTCCACGTTATGTCCACTAAAACATTTGGTGTTGAGTATTGAAAGAAATGAAAATGTAAGCAAAAATTACAACATGAAGACATGGTAAGTTAATCTTTTACTAATGAATTAATAACTTGTTTTGTATCTGCACAAGAAACTACGAAAATATTATAAAATATGTTTAGTGTTGAGGGGATGTTTGCGCAGTGGTCAGTGTCATGCTGCGGCTGAAAACACCATACTGGAGTGTAATTTTATTTTACACTCTTCCTCTTACTACAGTTGTACAGTTTTAAATGAGACAACATGTAGAGTGAGTCACCAAACTGTTTTGGAAAGGCTCTGCTTACCAGCTCCTTGAAGAAGGCGGCCTCTTTGGGCTGCTCTGAGTACCTCTCAAACTGGTCCAGACCGTCCTGCAGCTTCAAGGTCAGTGTGTCATAGTTGGACCGTACCACCTCCAACACCTAACAGGGCGACGCAAGAGGAAAAGCCAACATTAAAGGCGGGATACGAGATCGTAGAAAAACGGTTCAAGCAAGCTACATTTTGAAAATACACAATTCAAAAGTCCAAACCCTTTCTTCAGACATCCCCATCTCAGGTGGCAGCCTGTTATCATATCCAACCACATCGAACCTGTCCCACTGCAGATAAACGGTTCCGATTGGCTCAGCGGGATCGACGCTGAGTGAAACTCACTCTGAATAGGGGCGGCGCCACACCGATCTACGAGGCGAATGGTGTACTGTGCCTGCGTTATGGTTGTAAATATGGAGAACCCTCCTGCCTAAAATCAAGTCCTGCTGCAATAAGTTGGTAAGCTAGAATCAGAGGTAATTATACAGAGATTCTCCACGCATCCCCTCCTGCCATCCACTCATTTAGCCGTGAAATAGTTCCCCACCAGAGCCTTTTCATTATTTTATTAATGGATCTTAAACACGCCACACAGAAGGAAATATTCACAGTGAGAGATGTGCTCTGTACTTACTCATACTTCCCAGAAAGCTCTGTAAACACACTCCCTTCACAGCTTTTTATCCTAATATCTATGAATGTACATGATTCTTTACACACACAGAACATATACATATAGTCCTCTTGCAGTGGCAGTACATCTACTACCAGGCAGCTGAATCATCACTTTCAAATGGATTAACAGAGGTTTAGCAGCAGAACATTCTTCTTCCGTTTATTTTCCTCTAATAAATCTACAGCTCTGCTCTGGGGAAAAAAAAAAAGGGCCGTTGTTTTTATTTCAACCTCAGATGGTACACTAATGAAAAATTCATGGCCACATCTCTCTGTGGTTCAACGCGCTATACCTCATATGCTCTCCCCCTTCTTCTCCCTCACAGCTCTCCATCACCCTCCTTCCTCTCTGTGGAAATCAGGAGGTAGTAGGCTTCAATCGTAGGCTCCACTACTGTGTGCGTTTGGTTTTCTTTCCTTCTCAGAGGACAGGAGGGATGACAGGGAGAAAGTGAAGGAACCGTGGTGAACTGATTACAGGCAGAAAACTGACAAATACAAGAAAAGTAAATGGAAATAAGAGCAGATGCACACCGTGTTTTAGAGAAGACCAGGGTGGGGAGTATTCGGTTCACACTTACACACACACACTCAACTTGGCTGAGCAACTTTCTGCATCACTAAGCAGATATGATTGTTGTCGGCGTGTTTATCTTGAAGCACAGACACAAACGCAGCCTCGTGTACCTGAAGTGTGTTTAGACTCCAGCGCTGTATTGTGTGCGAGACAGACAGTATCTCATTTTAATGCGGCGTGTTTCTGGAGGCCATCCATCTCCTAATGTCACCGCAGGGAGTGAAGACGCTCCCGGGGAAGTGAGCGCAGGTGGTTTGTGTGTGTATGTGAGTTCGTGGAGGACTGTACATCAAAACACAGAAGGAATGAAACGGAGAATTTCACAGCATGAAAATAAAACTACACGGAGACAGGGGCAGAAGACGACGGGAGGAAACTGAAGGGGTTTTTTTTGACAAAAAAAAAAAAAAAAAAATCACCATAACTCAATCAAACTGAAGTATATCTGTGCACACGTGGAAGACCGTGTTAACATTCACCTGCTGTTTATTATTTATTTCTTAAGAACCCACATGCCTCACTGTCTTGTCTCCAAAGAGTAAGAGCTGAGGTTCGTAATGACACCAATTATCTGCTTCTAAACTCATGGCAATAATTTCCAGAAGCACCCAAGTTATAATCAACATAGTGTTCTGTTAATGTGATAAAATAAACAAAAGCCGAAATTCAAAATTCTGTCTATTACTCACAGTTCACACGTTTTTTGCTCAAGTACAAAAACAGATACTTGTATAACAAAAAAGTTAAAGCCGAAGGACTGATTCATGATATTTTAGTGACTTAAATAAATAAGTAATCTATCAGTAAAAAGTACAGGTATAAATAATACTTATACTTATTTACTTCAGTACAAGTTAAAAAAAAAAGTACGGCTCTGAAATGTACTCATAGTGTAAAAGTGAAAAGTAGCCCTATTTCTACACATTGCTTAAATAAACCTCTTCATTTTGATTGATATTAACTATTCCAACCAAAAAAAAACACTAATTATCAGATTATACTGAAAACAACAAATATTAACTTCACTTCTTACTGTTGTATCAAGTCACCTTGATTTTAGGAAGGTGTACAATAATTCAAAAAAATTTAAATAATCACCACTCTCAAAACTAAATCAATAAGCCTGCTTTGGAAATGAAAAGACATTTGTGGTAAAAATGTTGGAAGTAAAAGGGAGAATTTGTCAGAAAAGCACATAAAGATGACTGAAAACTACTCAAGCACATAACAAGGTATTTGGGCTTAATTATTAACACAAACCTGAGAGCACTATTCTGACATATCACACACCAATGGACAAAAGCATCCCCACCAGGATTTAACTAAACAAAGAGGTGAGATCCTTCCATTGGATACTATTAGTGCAATGATTCCGTGATTAATACTGTATGCTTAAGCAGAAAAAGCCTCTTTAACTCTAATGGATGCAGTGAGTAGCTTCTCAATTCTTAAAAGTAGAAAAGCAGACCTCCAACAAGGCAGATCAATCAACACCCCCCCAAATCACCACCAAGATTTAATGATTTGTTCATTGTGCCAATATCAATATTTCCTGAAAGTTTCATCAAAATCCGTCAATAATTTTATGAGTTATCTTGTTAACAGACAAACAAACTTCAGTGAAAATATAAGGTAACGATCATGTTTGTACAGAGAATGAAGACTGGACTGGGTTTCAATGGAAAAAGGTCATGTGGTCAAAAGTGATTACCCATCATGTCTAGTGCCTACAGTGCAAGCCTGTGGAGGCAGTGTTATGATCTGGGGTTGATACAGTTGTTTAGGTTTAGGTTCAGCAACATTATGTGTCTGTAAAGTGAGTTCGGCTCAACCTGAATATACTGAATGACCAGGTCTGAACATCAGTGTAGTTTTTCTTCCCAAGATGATAAAACCAGGATTAATCAGGATCAGATTGTAAGAGTGGGTTAGGAGCATGAGATCAAATTTTCACAGGAGTCCAGACCTGAAGCACATTGAAAATTTAGGATGTGCTGGAGAAGATTTCACACAACGGTCTAAGGCTACGTTCAGACAGCAGGACTTTATGCACAATTTGGATTTTTTGGTGAAATCAGATTTTTTTTGTGAGCTCGTTCATATTACACAATGAATGCGACCTTTATCAGTTTCGAGTATGAACTGAATGCGACAATGAAGTGACCCGCATGCACAAAAGAGGTCCTGATGTAATACATGACCACACAGACACGCACTGTGTTTATGGAAGTACATATGTTTTTCCCGCCACTCCCCCTCCTGGGATGCAGAATTGTGATGTTTGTCTCATTTCAATGATGGAAAGGTCAGATAAATGTGACCTGACTGAAGTCGTATTGCAAAATATCAGAAATGTATCAATTTAGGACTAATTATGAAAGTGGCCTGGGTCGGATTTGATTTGTCCTGTTCAAACTGATCAGATACAGGTCACATATGAGCAAAAAAAATGGGATTTGGGCCACATTTGCCTGCAATTTGAATATAGTGTAATTCTCCATCATCCAGACAAGATCTGGACCAAAGTTAATGCAACTTTGGATGAAAATAGATGTTGTGACCTTTACAGTGAATAAACACTGAGTGGCATTAACAAAGCCAAAGAAAATATGTCTTGTACTCACCACTCAAAGGTGAAACACAGTCTAATGATAAATTGTATTTGTGACTTTTTTTGACAGTGTTTATTAAAATGAAATGTTTAGAAAAGCAATATGTAAACTTCTGACCTCAGCTGTGCTAGGTACACAAATCTTTTTTTTTTTTTTTTTTTTTAAGTTGAAAATCCCTTAATATAGCTCACTCAGTTCTCTTACCATAGTAGCCAGACTAGCAAAGTGTGGAGTTTCATTATAAATTGATCCATTTCATACATATCAACTTGTTGCTGACGTAAGTGCTGTTTCCATCCATGAAACTAACCTCAATTCAGACCATAGATGACAGTCCCTGAGATCGCAACACCCTCATCCCAGCAGAGACCGAGATTTCCTTACTTTAGAATGAATGAACACATGCAGACAACAAAGACAATGAGCTGTAAGAACCAAGAGCACGGTGTCAAATGATGTTCTTTACAATGTGCAGACAGAAGCCCCGCAATTATCTTTGACCTGACATTATAAATTACAGACAGACTGTCAATCCACTAGAAATAAAGACGACAACACTGTTCAAATATCTTCCTTTGCAGTCGGCCTTGTGAATCAGTTTACTAAACCAAACATTCATTCCGTCTACACTTTCATATTGCAGTCGCTCCACTAAGACAATGACAGCAACTTCTGGACACTGCTAATTAAAAAAACAAATACCAGGTACTTCATTTAATTAGAAGTGTGTAAATATCACAAGTGGAAATCATATAATAACAGTGGCAGCTCATCCACACCAAAAGCCATTCTGCCTTCTCTCTGTGTTGTGAATAAATCTAACAGATAAAAGCAGAGAGGTAATTGGGGAGTATAATGACTGCATCCATCACTCTCTTATCAGCCTATAAAAAAAGACTCTTCCAGCTGTTTTCCTATTCTCAACTGCCACTGATCTGACATAAATGATAAAGTTTTTTAATGAAGCTAAGGGTTTCAGCCTCTTTCCAAACTAATAAATGAAGGAATAACTGCTGAAATAGTTGTTCAGCAGCTTAATGGCAAATCCTGCATACTTGTTTGTGTCTGTATAAATTTCCATATTTCTACATGTTTTTGAAAAATAACAGAATAATGAGACTTCTGCTTATATTTATGGTAATGTCATTTCTAAAAGTGAAATAAATGCCAAAGTCTTGGAGAAAACTGTTTTAAAACTATGTTTGGGTGTCAAAAAAGTGATAATACTAAAAATGTGTATGTCATTGTTTCTTATAGACACTGTAAACAAAGTCCTCCCACCTGTCTGCAGAGCACGCAATGAATCACTGATGATAAGCTTAAGCTCAGCGGTACATGATAACTGCTCTTCTCTGTGTTTGTCACAATAAAACTACGCCCAAGTCATTCATCTCCGTCAAACAACTGTAACCACTCCTTGATGAAAAGCCATTCTTTCCAAATAAAATGCAGTGAAACCCCTCCTTGAACACTGCAAACCTTCTGCTTGCCCAATAAAAAATTCACAGGAATTAGTTTCCAAATGACAAGAGCGAAGTTTCAAAAGAGTTCAGCTCACATGGCCCAGAAATGTCACTGAAGTTTTTTTATTCACATGCAGCTTTGAGGATGGAAAAGGGTGTTGTGTATACCTGTTCTTCTGACAGCTGGGAAATGTGGTTCACGGCAGCGTATGACTCGATCTTGGGGTTAAAATGGTTGATGATGGCCCTTTAAAACACAAAACAACAAATTAAACAAGACAGAAGGCATGTTTTCTTTAAAGGGGCTATATGTGAGATTTTTACTTTCAAATATTTAAAAAAATGACAGAGTTTTGAAAATAAAGAGCTCTGAAGTTATGTCAAACATACCGATGTATTGGATTGTAGAAATATGAACTGAATATATTCACACTGTAGCATTGGCTGTGGGATTTATGTGTCCACTAGAGGGAGTAGTGAGTCACTCTACCAGTCTCCCATGCTGAGGAAAACTAACACCATGGGGCCTTTGACCAAAGCATCAGAAAGTGACCAGATGGGATGAGAACCACTAAGTAACAACTTTTAGAGTCAAAGAAAGTGACAAAGTAACAAAAGCCCAAGTACTGTTGTTGTTTTCTCAACTCCACTAGAAACAGCTCTAAATGAAAAGAATGGAGTTTGATGATGAAATCAGTTTCTTCTACACACGAGTTTTATTATGAAACTTATGAAGGTATAAAGTTATTATGTGAGGTTATTATCTTTGCTAGGTTTGTCATTTGTTGATCCTTGGTTCGGACTAAACTGCGTTAGTTCTGACCTTGTTTATACGATTCCAAACAGATCTTTAGTGCAGCTACTGACAATACAAACTATACACAAAACGGATGTGGTTTTTGCTTTTACTGTAGCTGGTTTTCTGTCTAAAAACAGAGCTAAGCTAACAGAGCTATAATGTAAACTATCAGCTGACACAGCATATGAAGATGATATGACAGTTATTTTCAAAACAACCTGCTATGATTTTTTTTATTTGAAGATGAAAAATTGATCTTATAATATAGATGTGTATAAATAATGAGCTTTATACGTCATTTAGTGAATGACACAGTCTGTGGATACACAGTGTTGATTGGTTGGTGGTATTGGTCATCCTAAGTGTATTCTGGTACATGACGACTTCCTCCTCCTGTTGAGTTTGGAATATCAGTACTACATGTAACCCTTTTAAGGATGTACAGTCTTAATACAGACAGGCTCTTTAAGACCCAAACTCATTCCTATTCTTAAGTCAGCTTTGTCTCGTTGCCTCTTTTATTCTGAATGAGTGCACCAGGGGATCCTCACATCTAAATTCAATCCTTCCCAGCATTAGCATTCATTTCTACAAAATAAACGGCTTTATAGCGCAAATATGAGATGATACAATAAGCACAGCTGAGAAATGAAATGACTTATTTCGCACTGGCTTAGTATGCATCATCTATCAAACAAATTAGAATGACAAAAATGCATATACTTCTTCATGGCGGTAAATCTGCTGTCATTTACGTCTGGTAGGCCAGTATATGAAGTGGTGAACTGATGAGAGTAAAATGGAATTGGTCCCTATATTTGAGTTAATTTCAACACAGTCTCTCTAGGTTCTCTGTACCGCTCTGCCTTTACTCATTTATTCAGATATTCTCTCTCTCTCTCCGCCTCCACCTAACCCCTCATGACTGTCTATTTAAGCACCGGAGTCGAATGGGTCCTAAGAGAGGCCTCCTGTCATCTGGGTGCCCCCTTAGGGACCTCCAAGCCGGGGTGACCTCCAAGGATCATCTCCTCAGAGAAGATGGAGCCGAAATTACAGATTACAGTAGGGAATGGCAGAGGAGAGAACCTGGTAAGCATGTGAGTGGAACTGAGTTGGGGTGGAGGAGATAAAGGCTTAAAAATTATCGAACAGAGGGGCCAGTGGGAGGAAGTGGAGAGAGTAGAAAAAAGAAAAGGGGGATGAAAAACCTAAATCACAAAGACTTCATTACTTCAAGTTATTTTGACCTTCCTCTATCACATTTTTCACTTCAGTATGTGTTTTACAGTACAACGATTTTCTCCTGCCTTCTGCATGAAATGTTTTAAGTATTACAGTGTGTGTCTGCGTGTTCGTGTTTTTACCGAACATTGACGAGGGCGTGCGTGACTTTACTCGCTGCCTCCTTCCACTGGCCTGTGTTGGTTGAAACTCTCAGAACTGAAAACAAAGACACCAAGTCAATAGTTTCTTAATGAATTGTTGTCATTAATGTGAAGTTTGTTTTGGGTTTTTTCATTAACCAAATTGATTTCAGTAAGTCCCACAGTTGTCTTTAAGAGTCAGTTTTTCTAAAATTGACCCACTGGTTGAAATGTATCATCTCACAGTCAGATCTACTAAATGCAGCCTTTTCAACAAGACATATAGATCAAAAACTCCAATTTACACTACGATCCCGTGAAAATTTCTGCTTTTTGGGTTTGTACATGACACTGAAAACCAAAGTGATGACTCCTCAGTGCAGATCTGAGTTAAGGGTTCAAAGATTCTGACAGATGGATGTGGTTGCTTAACTATGGACACAAGCCCAACAAATCTGCATCTGAGTTCAGACTATCCAAGAGTGTGGAAAGATGCATCCATATATTGACTCTAAGTTACCATAAAGAAACTCGTGGCACCTCCTGATTCTAAAATTCTGACACTTATTTTAATCTTTACTCGTTAGTGCTGTTAAATAATGATTAATAACACTGGGGATGAAACAATGAGTGTCTCATATCTTGAAATAAAAATAAACAAAAGCTGCTAAGTTTTCACTGGTGAAACAAATTTAGAAATACATAACACAAAATGAGAAATAATGACACAAATGTCTTATTTGTCTGGGTTTGATTCCAGGCCAAGGCTCCATGTCATTCCTCCTCTCTTTTCCCATAATTCTCATCTCTCTACACTGTCTCTAATAACAATGAAAAAGCCCCAAAATTAGCTTAGAAAATTTTAATAAACATCTCATCACATACCCATACAGTAGAGGTTGTCAAAGACCTGGTGCATTCGTACGATTTCATAGTACAGTTCATCGTAGCTGTTGGATGTGGGCAGGAATGTGTCGCCATAGGTTATAAACATGTTGAACAGGTTCACCACCTAAATGGGAAAGAAGAGACGTATTAGCTTGAAAAGGACGAAACATTCCCATGCAAACAAAACAAAAGACAACAGAAAAACAAAACTAAAAATAGCAGCTCTTTAGGGAAATCAAATTTAGATATCAGTTTGTGTTCATGCAGCTCTTGTGGCCTCTTTGGTCTCCTTTGACAAACTAATAAAAGGAGTTGAAACTCATGTGGGCAATTTCAGTTGGAGACACAGCTAGGCCACAGGCGGCACCACTGACACAGCATCTGGCTCTCCCCTCATAACACGTAACACAGAAGCAATTTCCATCGCAAACTGCACTGTCAAGCCTGTATCTGCATGTAATATGAGGGTGTGTGTTTCTCACCAGTAAGGCCAGATGAAAGATGTTGTGCTTGGCCAGCAGCGTGGTCTCATTTGACAGCAGGAACTTCAGCAGGTTGATGAGGGCTGTGCAGAGGGAGACGTGCACACGTTAATGAAATAATCTGGAGTGCTGATAGCCGTCTACCAGCAGATGCATATGGCAGCACTCGGGGTGCATCTTTATTAAGGTTGATAATAGAGACACGAGCGGGGGAGGGGGTTCAGCAGCAAATCAAGTCCTTTCACAAGCTTCAATACAGGAAAATAAAACGGAAGAAGAAAAAAAGTGCACAAAGAAAAGCTTTTAACAAGCTCTGACACAAGCTGGCACAATAACACGCTGAAAGGAGATAAACAAGTCCATTGCTTTAATTTGGCTCATTTTTCTCCCCAGTCTTATTTCATGGTATGCTATTATCACCACCAGGAGGAGAGGATCGGCATTATCCAGGGAATTAAGTCGATTATTGGTCTGATTAGAGGAATCTGTATTCTAATGAGACACAGTGTGACAAGGCCATTACAGCTTGAAATGTTATCCTTTTGTGCGTTGACCAGGCTGAAAATAGGCCACCGCCATGAATCGGGCTTTCTTTAGAGACTCATTATCCAATCTCAATGATGCAACACATTCCAAAAAACAACAGGCCACAGTGACTTCCAAAGGAAATTGGCTTTAAAAAAAAAAAGACAAGGAAAAAAAGCTAAAACTATTACTACACAAGTCTAAAATTGACACAGCAAATCAAACACTGTGTTTATCTAAAGTGTGCGTGTCATGTCCCTGCAACTTCAACAGACAATAATCTATTAAAAACGGCATTTCGTCAGTACTTAATTCAAATAATAAATAAAGCAGCATAAACATCAGAAAGGCAGTGTCGTTTGTCTTCCAGGTAGCTTTCTTACACAAATTTATGGGGCTGGTTTCCTGAATTGATTCAGCTCCAATTCACAAGCACAAGAATTAACCCTCGACGTCTTTATCTGAAAGTGTTAAGAGAGTGAGTGGTCTTTACCTGACCACAGCTCTCTCCATGTGTAGTGTAACCGGATTCTGCACTTCTTCTGATAGCAGAGGAGTTTGTGGATGATCTGTACACAGCGCCTGCACACAACGTAACCACACAACTAAGATGACAAAGCTATACGGTTGGTGACACAAAAAAATGTCTGCATAGTGTGTGTGTTTCCTCACAAGTATAAATCCATGGGGAAGTCCTTCATCATATGGGTGACAATAAACTCCACCATCAGGTCTAGAAAAATGGGCACAAGATAGAGGAAAATACCTGTTAGACAAATATATGTGTACTGTCTGACTTTTTACAGTTTATTCTCTGTTGTAAATATGTATTTAGTCTGTATAGTTTTTTTAATTACTATTATTATTTTCTATTTTGCACTATCTTGTTTTTTGGTGCTATCCTTATGTATGTAAATTTTTTTTCTTGCACTTTATTCTGTTGCTGCCTTGACCGATGAATCTCCCTGTTGTGGGATCAATAAAGTCTAATCTAATCTATCACAGCAATAGGTTTCAATCTAACAGAAATATACATTACTCTTATTCTTATTATTCTTCTTATTATTATTGGTACTCTTGGCAAAAACAAGTTAAAGTGTCAAAAGCTTAAAGAGAACTCCAACCATGAAAGAAAATTATAAGTAAATATGAAAATAACCAGTAAATTAATGTGACCACCATGAATCAAAACTTTAATAATAAGGAGTTTTAGAGTATAATGTTAACTCCATATGTCCTGCACTATATTTAAAACCAGGCAGAAAAGGAAGTCTGTGTTCTCTAAACGGCATAACTGGTAGGTGTGCAAGGTGAGCGCTGGGGCAAACAGTGACTATATCTGGAGTTCGTACCTAGAACAGCACACACCAGCGGCCGTGATGGGATGTTCTTATCCACTGCTTTTTTCCTGTGCCTCATGGGCTGAAATGATAGAGAAGGACATGCAGAGAGATTTACATTCATATATTTACACTGATGTACGTATGTGCATCAACACTTCACAAATTAGCAGATAGCAGTTTAAATGAGATGTGTGTTGTGAGAATGGGTATGTCAAAGTCATTCCTATGATGTCTAATCAGTATAACAAGTAACATCTGTCTCTTAATTAAAACATAACTTAAATGTGATTAATTGTGACTGAAAGACTCTGAAAAAAATGTAAATGAGTCTATTTGTATCAGACCCATTCAAATGAAGACCACATTTCCTCTCTAACTGCAGTTATCCAGTTAAAAGAAGTTTAAATGAATAAAATGATTCTAAATCATTTTCAATATAGATATATTGACTTGAAATTTGTAAAACCATTAATTATTTGCAATTTTTTCCAGTTATTTAACCTGTCAAAATATCATGTGCTGTGACCAAATGGCTGGGACAGCTACTATGGAGGAGGAGGAGGAGGAGAAGAAGGAGAAGGAAAAAGGAGAAGATGAACAACAACAACAAGCAGGAGGAGGAGATAGTGGCAGTACATTTTAAGAGAAATGATCACATAGGCAACAACTCATCAACAGATAAACAGATATTCTTGGGTTTTTTTGTATTTTAAAATGGGCCATTGTTATTTATACAGTTTTAAATAATTTGTAAATGTTTAGTCTTTCCCAACTCACCATTCTGTGGAGATTTACTCTGAAGTTCATGTTGTCATCATGAAGGAAGGCATCAGCGTACTGGTCCTGTCAAACAGAGGTGTTGTCAGAGCGAAGGTGAGTGGACAGTCAATGGTTGGATTGTTACGATTAAAGGACATAACTGAAGTGAGCTTCTGGTACCTCAGCTATGCAGGTGAGGATGATTAGGCACAATCTGGCGCTGTTGAGTCGATGCTCATCTGCAAATACACAAATATGGCAGTAAATAACAGGCAGGACAGTAGGAAAGTTTTGGTTTCTGGTGTTTTGAATAGTTTACTGAGTTTTCAGTAGAACTACATCAAGGACCATCTAAGTTCTTGGTCTATAGCGTTACAGAAAATCAATCCATTCTTCTTATTATTATTGTTGTTATTGTTGTTACTAAGTGCTCTTAAGCACAGAGAGAGAAGAAAAACAGTGAAATAGTGGTATGCTGTTTACCTTTCGTATCCTGCATTACAATGGAGGCGTACTTGAGGAAGGTGATGAGAAGGTTGCTTGTCTGGAGGTTGGGATCCAGAGGCAGTTCTGGGTTATTCATCACTGTACAGCAGACGCACAAATAAAAACACAGCAGTGAGAAATAAACACTTATGAAAACAAAAGAAAGAGGAAAAAAAGAATAACAAATCAAGGTTGGAGTCAGTAAAGTGTGCTGTGTAAGACAAAGTGTATTAGCTGTCAAATTTGTCTGGGCAGATGGTGTGCTCATTCAAGCAAATAAAAGCATCGCTAAAAGTTATGTCTTTGCCTCATTACTGTAGCTGCTGTAGCCTGCTGTGTTGTCTAGACAAGCATCTTGATCCTTTTAAAAATCTCTGCTTGCCGAATCATACAGCTTGTTTCATGGATAAAAGATGAGCCGGTCATTTCTATACTCTTAAAACTCTCATACATATGTGTCCTCTTCCTCCGCTGCAGGCTCAAAGCAAAGGCACATTTCACAGTCAGGAAACATACCATCATATGGGCAAGAAAAACGTATATACCCAACATGTGATTACAGGCACATGTTCCTTTCCTCGAGTAGAGGATCCTCTAGGGATTGGAACCACAGCTCCCATGACATGGCATAATGCACGCTGCCTGTGAAACACTCATCTGGATTTGAGGCTGGGGGTTAATATTTTATACCAAAAATGGCTCTTAGTTCCGAGGCAAAGTATGGAGAGCCGGCTGAAGATAGAAACATTCACCTTTTAAGAGTTACAGCATGTGTGCATGTTAAATGACTTGCTTTTGAAAATAGCAGCAGCACTGTAAAACTACAGAAACCAAACAATAGTCTTCATGGTTTTGTGTGATAATCTGATTATGTTGAAACAGTCACATAAAAAGGCATGTTTACTATTTTTGAGGAGTTTAATCAGGTAAAAGCTATTTAATATTTTAAGGAAGGCTGCTTTTGTAGGTGAAAGTGTACCTAAGTGTTTTTGCTCAAGGCAGCAGTGAGTGAGAGTCGTTGTGTGAGGAGGGAGAGTAATCAAAAATGTATGGAACACAGCCAACAAGGCACAGACCCTTAATGCCAAAAACTGACCCACTTTAATCCTCAAAGATCTACACAATCACCAGTGACCAAAAGCATCTACTGATCTAATATATTTAATGACTTTAGAAGCACTAATCCTATCAATACATTAATGTAACTCGGGTAAAGTGCAGTTTTTCAGCTTTTCATGGTCATCAGATATGACCCATTTGGATGTTCAGAGGCTCTGTAGTGAACATGGAAACACCATCATCTTCTGCAACACTGGTTCACCAGTAAAACCCATGGAGTAAGATGAATGACAGTGGTTGTAGATGCTTGCCTTTATGTTTAGTTAATGATGAAGTTTGCCAAAAAAGGCACTTTTGCTTCATTTTTCGATGTTTTGATACAATAACCTTTGAATTTACTCTGAGCTTTTATGAACAGCTACATGATCAGTGAATTAAACAGGAAAATACATGAATCGACTGCAGTGGAAAATGCAAAATGCAGAGGATAATATAATAAATGGTGATAAATCATTGAAGAAAGGTTAAATGTAGAGAAAATTTCAAGAGGAAGTTACCACAACAATAGTTCTTGGTCTTTAATGGTAACCTCTTCTACAGTTTCCTTCTTTAAATGTGACAGGCCTTTCACTAGCAGGGAAATAAACATCATTGCTTTTGCTTCCCTTGTGGCTCACAGACAAACTTTACTCCATTGGAAAGACTCAAATCCTCCTCCATCTAACTCTTGGTTGAACGACTTAATGTCTTTTCTTTACTTAGAGAAAATAAAATACAGTTTAAGAAAATAGTCTGATCTCTTTAACAAAACCTGGGGTCCTTTTCTTTCCTTTGCTAACTCTATCCAGTCTTTGGATGACTAAAAACCAATAAGACGGTTTCATGGAGCAAACTTGGACTATTCCTTTCATGACCAAGATGATCATTAATGTCACTAAGATGTATTTTTACACTTTTGTAACACACCCTCTGTACCTTTAATAGGTTTT
>JAPQRP010000001.1:18227237-18240800 GCA_037367295.1 Apogon hyalosoma | reverse complement strand
TATATATATATGTGTGTGTAAAAAAATTTAGAAGTTATCATTATTTTATTTTATTAATTTATTTTTTTGTGTTTGGTTATTTATATAAGTATATATATTTTCATTTTCATCAGTACTTTTGTGTTTTAATCTTTCATATTTTAAATGCCCTGTGTTATCTTGTTCATCTGTTCATTTATGTTTAAAAAAAAAAAATAAAAGTATTATTCCCATTTTATATATTGCAATGGTTTATAAGTTTGAAGGATACTCAATAAAAATACATGTGAAAAAAATGTGACGGGCCAAAATCTGTTTGGTTAATGTGGTCACTACTTAAACTACTTAACACCATCTGTATTCCTCCTGCTGCTCAAAAATACAAAACAAAAGCAGTGAAAGGTAGGCTGTAGTATCGGAAATTATGCACTATGAAACACAGCATTCGTTATTTCGTTAGTAAAAGCGTTGAACTCACTGTCTAGGGAGGGCGGCGTGGTGCCAAGGGGTGTTGTGGGCGTGGTCGGAGTAGGAGTGGTGGGTGTGGTCGCTATGTCAATCTCAGGGTGGCTCTGTAGAAAGAGAACAAGCCAACAAAGGAACTGAACTCTCCCAGTTACAACAAAAACAGGCGAGTACATGCAAGCAGAAAGTCTGCACACTGTACCTGCGCTAATACAGTGATGAAGTTACGATTGAGGTGGACAGCCTCGTACAGGGCCAACAGAATCGCCTCATTGGTCCTTGAGATAAAAGGGAATTCATTAGTAGTATACTGCTTTTTTACTTACATCTCCACTGTTACATAATGTAAATCACAAGCAATCATTTTTAGTATTTCTAGTGATAAATGATTTGACATTTAGGATACGAAGCAGAGGTGACTGCATTGACTATTCTGTCGTGATTTTTTTCCAGTCTTGTGATGTAGCAAATAAGAATAAGGAACAGGGTATTAATCAACAAGCAACATGGGCATTTGTGCTTAGCATTTCCTCATTTCCTAGGAACAGAAAGTGCAAATGTAAATGTAAATGTCACTAATAACAAAGGGACAAGTCTGTGCTGCAGCAAATGACAAAATATGAAAATGATCTAAAAGATGACATACTCAAACAAATTCCAAAAGCTGTATAAAATAGGATAATAAACTAATACGGAGACAACTTTTGGAGAAATCCTATTTTACTCAACTTCTGACAAATTTGAAGTGAAATACTGTTAACACTTGTAAGTCTCACCGCTGGATATAATTTGCTGTTAGTGTGTTATCACTTTACACTTACTGTACAGAGAGTTTCTCATCAGCGTCTGCTATAAACATGCTGCCCACCTGTAGACAGAAAACACCAAGATATTAATAAACTGTAAAAAAATAGTGCTGGAAGGCTATGACAGAGGTTAAAACAACTGAAAGGTAGATAATCAACCTGTAGTTTAAAAGCAAAAAATGTTTTAATAGGGACCTGAAAATGAGATCATACCATACTAGTGAGGGTGGAGAAGAAGCCACCCTGGTTCTCTTCCTCTTTGTCTTTGTACTGTCTAAAGGAAAAAAAACAGAAAAGACGGGCATAAGGTGGAGAAGTAATGATGAAGCTGAGAGAATAACGAATAAATTGGGACCACACAACTGCAGAGATATATGGTCCGACTCAAACACAGCACTTAACTAAAACACATTTACCTAACATCTCCTACTCCCCTCAATTTATTATTATATGGATGGAGCTGTCATCCATCACTTTGATGCGTCTGTCTGTGTATGTAGACAGACAAGTCCTGCTTTCCCAAACAGCATTTTCATTTCCAAACCTTGCCTCATCCAAAAAACATTACCGGCTGCCAAAGAAAACTGTCAGATATAAATAACTAAAGCAAAAAATAAAAAAGGCCTGTTTCTTTTCAAGAGAACAGAAATAGAACATTTTTAGGGAAACATCAAACTAAACTGATGACGCTAGCAGCCTCAGCGCACCAAGCACTGCATCATTAAAAAACAATACTCCTCTGACACGTGGAGATGTTTTAGATTGTACCTGTTGTATTCTGTCAGAGCCTGGTGAACGACCATACCCATTCCCTGAGAAAGAAAAGTTTCCGGCATTTCAGTCCAAACTTTGATGTAAAATGACGATGCATATGCATGTAGGACTCAAAGTCAAACAGTGCAGCTAAAGACAAAAAAAGGTGACACTCACATCCAGGGTTGGCTCATCGTCCACAATCGAGAGCTTCACAATATATGGATTCACAGACTAGTAAAAAGAGAAAGACAGTCAAATATGTCACACTCATATCAACACAATCACTTGGCTGTCATATGAACGTCGATGCATTTATAGCTACTACAGTTTTATATTAAGCTTCTTATGTTCACCATTTATATTATTATTGATATTTACCACTGTTTTCCCCATTTATTCATTCTTATTACTACAGATATGCAGATGTATTGTAGAGATCAGCTAATAAAATGTCCTTTCACCGATGGCGGTGCCCGATGTTTATCTGCTGTGTTATATAAAAGGGTTGTTGGAAATATTTAATGATTGAATTTGTGTTCATTCAAGACAGAGGAGCTGAAAGGGCTGAAACACTTAAAAAACAACAGCAAAAACAGGAAGAAAAAAAAAAGAAGTAACAGAAAATAACACTGGCATTGGTTCAGAATTTCAGAATGAATGCTTCCCTATTGTTGGTATCATTTTAACAAGCAGTGGTTAATCTGTAATAAGTCTTTATAAAAAGCTGAACATTCTTTTGCATTAACAAGACTAAATAAGTGTTAATAACAGCCTTATAAATCTTATTATTGTTTGTATAGGACATTTCTAAGGGTAGCATAATAAAGTTAATAAAAGTGTCATACACTTGTTTATAATAACTTTACAAACAGTTGTTGGGTTTACCTAACTTGTAGTTTAATTGTTACACCTTCACTTAATATTTTTGTTGTTTTTTTGGATATAATACAGATGTCATTATGCAGTTAGTGTTAGTTAAGCACAAACTAAGTAACAGCTGACTACGCTTTTTGCAGCTACCAATCTAAACTGAGCATCACTGGTGCATAAATGTCATGTTTCAGTCTTAAATACTGACAAAATTCCGGATTGTGAATCAGCACCAATAAACGGCTTCTTATCCCCGGTGTTTAAGTAGAGAGTGAAAATGCAACACAGAGAATTTTTTGGTCAGACAGATCTCATATAACCTACTATGCTGAAATATTTACTAAATGCAGGCCATGAAACCACTTCTGGGAAAACACACATCATAACAGACCATACACCAACTTCTGAGTGATGGAATAAAAGAATTGATATTAATATTTGGAGATTCTGTGTCTACTTGAGTGTACTTTTCAGTGTTGTACTATTCAGTCCCAAGGGGTTATAACAAGATTTATTTATCAATGCTTGCTCTGTCTCTGTGCTGCCTGGGGCTTTTCTGCTGGCAAACACATAATTTAGTGGTGATCACACTCTCTCACAAGGTACCTCATATTTCCTGTAGTTGACCAAGAGGGCCAGGAGGACCACAGCATCATAACCATGCTGCCCTCTGCTGGATACATCTGACAAAATCTAAAGACAAGACCAGAGGGACAGCAGTGGTGATAAAAGTAACTCAAATAATAGTTTAATGTGTGCGAAGTAATAGGCTAACAAACCCCTCACCTGCAGAATGGCTTCAAAGATGCTGTTAATCATCACATATTCCAGGATGGTGTTCTGGCTGATATTGTCTGTTACCTGCAAACAGACTAGTTTCAGTATAAACACTCCCAAAAGCCTGTAAATTACCTCAGATCACTGGTTTTATATGTTTTGTCTCACCGTGACCAGGCACAGCAGCAGTTTAAGACAAAGGCTCTTCAGACTTTCAGATCCATCTCCACAGAGGAGGCTGTCCAGTCTCTCCATGAGGTCCTGCAACAGATGGTTAACACATAAAACAATGAAACCCAGACCTGGACGATAAAACAGTAGCAATATGTGTATACGGCAATAGATATTGATTTTGGTCAAGGCAGACGGCCATCTTCCAGGAGTCAGGATCTGCTCGAGGTTTCTGCCTGTTAAAAGGAAGTTTTTCCTTGCCACTGTCACCAGTCACAAGTGTTTGCTCCTGGAGGATTCTGTTGGGTTTCTGTAAATTAGTCTGGTTTCAACCGGCTCTATATGTCAAGTGTCATGAGATAACTTCTTTTATGATTTGGCGCTATATAAATAAAATTTGATTTGATTATAGATACTTCATTAATACCATATTCAAATGTGTAAAATGCAAACTGCATTGGAAGCCCCTACAAGTCTGCAATGTGCTTAAGTCACACACAGATGCAACATAATCTTCACTAGAAAATATCAGCAGCACATGGTTATTACTGTGGCTGGCAGCTGATAAGAATCAGAAATACTTTATTAATCCCAGGATGGGAAATTATTGGTTGTGGCATATGCAAAACAGCAAAAGAAGACGAAGTGTAAAACAAGAGCCACGTATACAATAATTTAACACAATACACAGAGAATGACTCCAAATGAATAAATAACTGCTAACAAAGTGCAGAGACAGAATAGGACATTGTTTGAAGATCACAGTTGTTCTGTTGGGTACAGAAATGTCCAGAGAATCATTTTCCATACAGACGAGAAGAGTTGAGCAGTTTTTTTGCAGCTGGTATAGCTGATGTAGCCTAAATGACAGAACCATAGAATAATTATTTGGCACCAAAGTGTTTACAACCCACTAGTATGGGCAGAACTTGACTCAGATAGAGGCTGATGGCCTGTATTAGACTTACAAACACTGAGGGACAATAAAAGCTAAAAAAAATAAATAAATAAATAAATAAATAATAATAATAATAATAAAATTGTCTAGATTTTCAGTGGTTATTTGATGTTCAGGCCTACATTTATTGATATATTCATCACTGGGTTTAATGTTCAGTGATCCAGATACATTTGCTTATTGATTGATTTTCAACTTTCAGCTCAGTTGTTATTCAGTTTTTAATAAAGTCAAATGTAGGTAATTTCCAGCAGTGTAATTTATTCTATTTTGGGGATTTGGTGATTTCTGTTGATTGATCAGTTATCTGCAGTTTCCTATGAGTAACTACTATAATATCAGCCTTTTAAAAAGGTAAAACAAGAAGAGTGATTTTCTAGACTGAACTG
Source organism: Apogon hyalosoma (assembly GCA_037367295.1). Taxonomy (NCBI): domain Eukaryota; kingdom Metazoa; phylum Chordata; class Actinopteri; order Kurtiformes; family Apogonidae; genus Apogon; species Apogon hyalosoma. The sequence continues at coordinate 18,235,629 of JAPQRP010000001.1, read as the reverse complement.
CACTCTGACCAAATGATTAAACATTCACACCATCCCTGTGGATTCTACATTCAAACTGTATATGCAATAACATGTAATTCCTGCCTCTTGTGACCTCTAAATGACAACAACAGCTGACACTGTCAGTGAATTTAACAATTGTTTGGAGTAAAATATAAGTTAAGAAAACATAAAGAATAAACATAGGTGAAGCTTTTTGAGACTTTCCATATATGCTACTTTATCTGAGCACATGCTTTGATAATTATTCAATTATCAGGTGATTCAATTCAAAGTAAAAATCTTTTGTTCTTCATCAAAAATGGGTCATCAAAAATTAGCAATAACTGTGGTTAATTAAGTAAATGAAGCTTTTTAAGACTTTATAACAGTTCTCACTAACCCCCACCTCCCCATATCACACCACATGCACGTGCAAATATATATTGTAAATATGTATAACATTTAAATTTAAATCTAGATTTGTATAAATATTTATATGAATGGCAGATTTTCCTTTTTTCTCTTTATATTTGTTGTTTCACAATTGTACAGTTTCGGTCTTCTCTGCATTTTATTTTTGTGTTTGCTGCTGTCAACTGTGTGATTTCCCCATGGTGGGATGAATAAAGTTTTATCTTATCTTAATGTATTTTTCAGGTGCATCACATAGCCATAATGAAACCCAATAACCGGTGCATGTTTCCATCAATTGTATGCCATAATAACACATACCTTCATCCTTTGCTCAGCCTTGTCAAACCCCATCAGCATGTTGATTATGTCAAAACCAGATGCTGACTTGTTCTTCTGGTGGACGCCTCGGAAAAGTGCACAGAGAGTCTAAAGACAGGAGGGGAAATGAGGCGAGGAGGGGAGAGGTCGGTAGTGGATAGAGATCATATAAAGAGATCATATTTTGAACTTCCACAATCTCACTCTTTGAGTCAATTAATCTTGGGTTCAGTGCCTGAGAGAACCAGGACAATCCTAAATCCAAGTTAGCCTATAAAATACCCCATCCCTTCACAACGCTATAATAATAACTCAAGTATTGCAACCTGCAGTTGGTCTCTTTAGGACTGTGGTTACCTGCAGCGCATTGACCACTTTGATCTGGTGTTCTTCTCCCAGAGCCTGAACACAGTGGTGAAACAGTGAGTTGATGTTGTCCTGGATGCGCTGAACCTCCTCTCCATCTACACTCTCTAGTTTGGACTCCAAGTACTCCAGGTTCACCTAAAACCAAGATGGAAATGAGTAAAAACAAAAAAGTACAGAGGAAAGTAAAAATAGGTGTAGGGATGGTGTTAAGTATCTATGAAGACAATGATGAAAAGACCAAATCAACATAAAGTCAAAGGATCACCAACTTTGCCAACTGAAGTTTAGTAAAGATGGGCCATAGACAGTCTAAGCAAATTACAGGGTTATTCAAAGAGAATGAACTGATTTCATTACGCAATATTTCAATAAGGAAAAGCAATAGAAAGCTCTAGCCAAGTCACAAGTATTCTACTCACAATCAATTTTTATTTCCCGTCTTACAAGTATTCAATGTGGCCACCACCTGCAGCATGGACAACATCAATGCCATAAGAGAATTCCTCCCAGACATGTATCAGCATATCACGATCCACTGAGTTGATCGCTGCTGTTACTCGATGTTTAAGGTCATTGATGTCAGCCATTCAAAACTCAGAAAACTCCTCTTTCAAATGGTCACTGACTCATTCCATGACAATGCTTGAGAACTGAAGCAATGCATCATGAAATCAGTTCATTCTTTTTGAATAACCCTGTATTAACTGGACTACTGTGCAGCTTTTGTTTACACAAGTCTGATTTCTACACATTGAGAACTTCCTTTTTTGTCTGTATACAATATTAAATGCCAACAAATACTTGCACTTTGTTTTAAAAAGCAAAACAGATGGCAATGCCAAAAATCTGTGACAATTTTTGTAAGGTTTTTATTTTCTGCATATAGTAAGGAGTCTATATACATAATTTTTAATGTTCTCTGCAAATATTGTTTCAATTTTCTGTCACATTATTTTTTTCTTGTCAGAGTTAATCTTTTTTACTTTTTGATTCCACCTAAACACATGTTTCCATGACACAGGTTATTGATATGCTGTACCTTCATTAGAAACAGCTCGTCCCAGAAGCGAGGATTGTTTTTTGCTGGGTCCTCTTTCTAAACCAGACAGACAGCATGATGTTTATACATAAACGCAGTTTTAACACAGGTCTAACACTTCTGTCACTGAACCATCATCATACTCACTGCAAAAATCTCATCATACATCAGCACCACCTTCTCTTTTAAGGGCTTTTTGGAGGAAGATGTCCTCCTTAGCAGCCCTGCCTTCTTCTCCACCTGAGACATGGTTAAGTCTAAAAAAAAAAAAAAAATACTGTCACAAGAATACATGAAGGCACAGTAAGTCTGTACATGTAGCAAAAAGCTTTAAATCTTAATTTGCTGCTTGTGTTGCAACATGTGGCTGGCATGGGTTACACAAACAATACATCTTACAAGGTGTGCAGCACCCAGTCTACTCTGGGCAGTGTATGTTAAAAACCAAAATGTAAAGTCAGTATAAACAAAATGAAATGACTTTTTCCCAAACTCTCCACCAGTGTGCCTCAGTCTTCCACAGACTTGGGCATAAATGCATTAATTGTCTAAAATGTTACAACGAATGCACATTTTATGTCAGATAATAAGTAAAACTACCAAGTTCTGGGGGGAGAACTCTGCCTGCATGTTAGTAAAGCAGGTTCACTTTTTGGTTAGGCGTTTATGGAATTTGTTGACAAAAATGTTCATTATACAGTGTTTTAGTTCAATAGCAAAGAGCCATGTGAGCAAACAAGACCTGGAGCTCGACAGGAAGCAGGATGTTTGCAAACTTCACCTGATTCCCTAACCACAAGTCGGATACAACCCCTCTTAAACCAGAGACAACTGAATCCTACAAGAAATATTTAGTCCTAACGATTAACTGGGGACAGCGTTAAGAAAAACTTCTGTAAATAGCTTAGTATTTATTGTCCACCAGTCACGTCAAGGGTAACAAAAAAGAAATGATTAACAAACTAGGTCTCCTATCCGTTATACGTAAAGTTTAACGAGTTTCAAGAGCCCATGGGTTGAATAACTGAATAACAATCAACTGACATTTGCTGAAATCAGCAGCTCATGATTTAAGGCTAACGTTAAGTGGAGTTGGGATGGGCTGATGGCTAGTTAGCTAGCGTTAGCATCTGAGCCGACATTACAGAGTACAACTAGTCTACAACAATCTGCGGCGTGTTCACCTTAAAAGTGAATAGTCTTGGACAGTAAAACATGAATCGCGTTAAATTAATCAGCAATGAAGTTGACAAACGTGAACAAACGCAAATGTTTAGCCTCCGGTAAGGCTAACGTTTTCAACCAAATGACAGTCACACAAGGATTTAAACATTAATTTAGCATCAGTGTGTGCTGTTTGGCTTCAGTCACTGACAACAACATCACTACGTTATGTTCATAGCAATAAGTGTTGTCTGTTCTTACCTCAAATGTAATATTGAAATGTATGTGGTAAATGTAGTTCATGAATCCTTGTGATAACACTAGCTTCTGCTAGCATACTGCTATGTGCACCTCCGGCTTCCTGCAAGTCTGCAGGGTCCTAGCGCCTTACTAACAACAACTCCTCCTCCTCCTCCTTCTGTTTCCTTTCTTCTTATTATTCTGTTTCCTTTCTTCTTCTGTTTCTTTTCTTCTTCTGTTTCTGTTTTTCTTCTTCTGTTTGTTGCTTTAGTTGGCGGTTGGCCACCAGCTTACAGGCTTTACTAGCGCTGTACTTAAACAGCATGGGTGTAGGTCGTATTCATCCTCTGCCCGGGCTAATAGCCAAACATGCTGATTTATGGGGCTGTATTACATGTATTCCACTCTATAAAATAAGAAACTGTGTTCTTTTTGACTAATTATCAAAAAATGAAAATCAAACACATGTGCCATTAAAATATATAATGTGCCCCAATAAAAATTATGACTCTAAATCCAGACCCTGTAAATGCACAACATTGACTATTGTTTGAAGTCTCTTCAGTGAGCATTACAATATGATTTGAATGTTTTCATGTTTCTGACTTATTTCCTCTGTGACAAAAGGTTCAATAAGAGGCCATGTGACCTTTATTCACACTTCACACTGGATCTCAACAGTCTTGAATCAACAAACACATTTCTCGTCATAAAAGAAGGCAGAAATCCACCACAGCATCTCTACTGTCTGATATCTACAGTATAAGCTTTGAATGGTCAGACTGTATGTTACCTGTAAAGAACCTTGGTGATTAAAAACTGGTCATTTCTAATGTAGTAAAAATCTACACTGTTGCCCATGAACTTGGAATAAAATGTTTTTTCATCTCGTGAAATGATTGTAACAATATGTTTTTTATTCTTGAAAGCTAAAATGTAACTGGGACTCAGTATGTAATAACTGCATCTGGTCAAAGGTGATTACTGATGTGTATAAACAATAAAAAGAGGAATGTATCTGAAAAAATTATCCCAACTTTATGGGCAACAGCGTATGTGTGTTTCTCTAATAAGACTATCATGATGAGTTCTTCTAACAAGTATGGTGATTACCTCAGTTTGGACCAGAGATCCTGATTTTCTGTAATCTGTATCCACTTTTATGAACCAAATAAATTCAGAAAATGACAGATTTTGATGACGTACATAGTGCTTTTAATTATTATTTAAGCCCTGTCATTCATGTTTAGCAATTCCTCCATATTCATATGATTGCTTTAGATGTATTATTTATTTATAACAACGCTTACATACATTTGTCTACATCTGTGAACCAGAAAATTAGTCTAACAGTATCATTATCAGTAAATCCATTCCTCTGTGCTTAGATAATAAATGACCTGATGTTTTACAGCAGAGTATCAGGGAGCAGGAGTTGATGTCTTCATGCTTCAACCTTATGAATTTTTTTTTTTTGTTTGTTTGTTTTTTGGTAAATTAACCCATAAAGATCCAGTGCTACTTTTGTGTTAATTCCCAAATTGATTTTTCTCTCCATTTAACCTTTCTTAAGTGGTTTATCACCATTTATCAATATACATCTTCTCCATTTAGTTTTTTTTCCTCAGTGAAATCTGGTACTTTCCTATATTTATTTTACCAATCATGTACTTTCATCATCATGCTGAGAATACATTTGAGGGTTATCATACTAAAAACAGAGAAAACCTGAGAAAAAGTGATTTTTTTTTTTTTTTTGCTCAGTAAAATATAATATTAACTGAACATAAACCCAGTGTGTCCATCCACTGTCACTGATCCAACTCCATGTGTTTTACTGTTGAATCAGTGTTGTAGAAGATGACGGTGTTTCCATGTTCACCACAGAGCCTCTAAACATCCAAATGGGTCATATCTGATGACCATGAAAAGACAATAAACTGCATTTTACGCCAATTATTTACATTGATTGATAGGTTGAGTGGATCAACAGGTATTAAACTGTTTAAATCAGTTGATGCTTTCGGTCTTTATGGGTTAACTTTACAATCAAGGGTACAATATTTGTGGTAACGACTGAAGTGAGTATCTCAATTCCCAGAATAAATAAGATGAGCTCTGTTTTGATGTGTCATTTGACAGAAAAGGAGAAGAGGCAAAAGAAAGGGAGAAAATACAGATTTAATGAGAAGTGGAGGGCGATAAGAGCCGAGGACATACTGAAACTAGATTCCTTCATTAAGAGTTAAGTCAGTATATGAAGTTTTTAAGTGTCATTATCACTCATCAGAGTTAACTGTCCTGTAAGTTAGCTCTAAAGAAGTCTGACAGCACTTTCCTCTGTCAACAGAATTCTTCCCCATTTATCATTTTTTGCACAATAAAGCATCCTAGTTCTGTCTATTTACATGGTAATTCTAATGATTAAATTACTTTGATGCTTATTTTGATGATACAGGTGTGGCAAGGGCAGTGAGGGAGCACTTAAGGAACCGACAACACCGCCTGGATCTCAAACACAGGAATTGATAACTACTACTGAAATGCATGTGGTGTTAATAATCCTAGTTACAGGTCATTTTGTAAGGAGCTCAAAGATCACACAGGTTCGTTCTGATCAAGGACAGAGACGTGTTAAAATTAACCAAATAGTTTATTTAAATAATTGAATGCAGTAAATCATAAGAAAAAATAGAAGACTGGAACTGCTAAATAAGAAAAAGACAAGTGGTAAATCCACACGAAACCACAACAAATGGAGTCAAACGGGTGATTTTATTACAAATGGTAAGATAAAAGCCTCACACCGAAATCTAAAATCATTAATACACATTTAAAATTACCAGCCCACTTAAAGCAACTAAATTTAATAAAAAGGTAAGCTGGGGGCCACAGGTGGGAGGCAGACTACACTGAAGGGTGTCCAGGGGTGCCACCAAATACTTAACCCCAGTGCAGCACAGCAAACGCAGCAAAATTAAAGGTGCAATGCAAAAGTGTGTGTCCCAGTGCATTTACTCACAAACAAGTGGGGAGACCTCACCAATGTGCTTAAACCCCTCCCAAGCCATGTGGCAACCAGCTTCCTGAAATACCAAACTGAAAACAAATTAACAAGGAAACATCCCAGTTGGCTAACAAAAATGAATGACAAAACCCTAAATAAATCAACCAAGGGGACAAGTTAAACTAACAAACCAAGGCAAAACAAGAGCAAAACACAAGACTAACACAGGACAAAACAGCAGCAGGTGAACCACCTCTACAGCAGCGTTAACTGGGGGAGTGGTCAGGGGAGGAGTGAAACTACAGCTATGTTCACTCTACACAGGAGTGTTACCACACAGGGTTTGAAAAGGTGCAAGTTAAATATGTTCTTCACTGGTTTTTGCTGTAGTTACATATATATTATTAGAATTTGAAATGTTTTGAAAACTTTAATAAAACTTGACTTTTTGCAACAAACTGGCATTTTTGGTGGCATGTGATTTTTTTTTTTCCCACTGAATTCTGATATGTCCTTTAACATACGATTATAGGTCAAATTGGACCGGAGTACACTGGTTCGTGACAGGTTTTTCTGAGTAGAAATTCCCCACCTGCCCTCCACCTGCACTTCCAAGTCCATCTTATGCACGATTTATAAGATTCTCAGAAATTGTCATATACAGATGGAGTTCATTCAATGCGTAATGGACATTAATTTTCCAAAACAAAAGACATACCAATACCTTTTTGTTATTTGCTGTGACAGAATTTCACAAGCTGAGTGTTTTGTGATTCATGTGATTTCAAATGTCAGTCATCAAACAAAACACCCGTCAGATTTTCCCACCTATGTAGACTACACTTTCAAATGGCAATTGAAATAATACATAGAGGAAAAATACATGGAGGAAAAATAGTCTGAAATGCTGGGTTTGTCATTAGTATTATTATTATTAATTTATCCATTCATTCATGTTCTGAACCACTTTATGCTCGAGAGTGTCGGGGGGGGGTGTTACTGGAGCCTATCCTATGGGCAATTTAGATTTACCTATTAACCTATTAATTGTACATAATGGAGGAAAAGAAAAGTCTGAAATGTTCCTGGTCAATTCCAGATTGACAGTTGACTGGAGCCCGAGACACTTTAACAGTTCGTGACTGGTTTTTCTATGTAGAAATTGCCCACCTGCCCTCCATGTGCACTTGGAAGTCCATCTGATGCACGATTTACAAGATGCTCAGAAACTGTCGTATACAGATGGAGTTCATTCAACACGTAATGGACATTAATTTTCCAAAACAGAAGACATACCTTTGCCTTTTTGTTATTTCCTGTGATATACTTCACCAGTTGAGTGGTTTGTGATTCATACGATTTCAAATGTCAGTCATTGAACAAAAACACCCAAGACAGATTTTCCTACCTATGTAGACTACACTTTCAAACAGCAACTGAAATAGTATATAATGGAGGAGAAATAGTCTGAAAGGCTTGGTTTGTCATTATTATAATTATTATTGTTGTTGTTGTTAATAATGATAATTCATTCAATCAATCACGCTCACATTTACATCTATGGGCAATTTAGATTTACCAATTAACCTATTAGTGCATGTGTTTGGATGGTGAGAGGAAGCTGGAGTACCCAGAGAGAACCCATGCAAACACAGGGAGATTGATGTTGATTTGGACATTTTTTCCAGAGTAATTTTAATGACGGTACTTTCACAGTTTTTTTTGTTGTTTGTTTGTTTGGTTGTTTTTGTTTTTTTTATAAACTCAAACCCATAGCTTTCAGTGTGAAGTAGGCTTGCTGATTTTTATACTTGTGCTCTACTGCATTTAAACCATTTGCCCAACACATTTAGTTAATT
>JAPQRP010000001.1:18205575-18227137 GCA_037367295.1 Apogon hyalosoma | reverse complement strand
AGATAGATAGATAGATAGATAGATAGATAGATAGATAGATAGATAGATAGATAGATAGATAGATAGATAGATGTTTTCCTCATTTTCCTGAGTATCAATATTCATAATAAAGTAAAGGGTTGAATATTTCCTGTATTGTTAAAGGAAATTCTTCTTTTTAAGCTAAATAAACTCTTTAAAAAACAAATTGACTGGAAAATGTTCTATTGCGAAACATAAAACAGGTCTAATTTTCTGAGCTCATGAGAAGATGATATTTTAGTGATGAATAGTTCTCACAGGACAGTAACTTTACAAACATATGATCTTGCAGAATGTGATGCACTGCAGTAGATGAAACTACCAACAGTACAGAAAGTAGCCAAACAAACAGCAGTGAAATGCAACATACACATGAGTGGAGCAAGAAAATGAATCCAGCACCATCATTTATAATAGTAGAATGCTGCACATTCACTACTTTGACTTTTTATACTTTAAATATGGTCTGCTGATGATACAGTAGAGGGAAAAAGTTTACAGACACCCTTAAAATGTTACACAGTCTTTAATATTTTCTTGAAATATTTGCAGAAAAATCTGTTTTTGTCTTTCAGAAGGTGTGGCTGCATCAGATAGACAAATAGACTGCACTTATATAGTACATTTTTATACATCGTGCCAATAGTGCACTAACCAAGAACACTTCAAGATGTTGATACTCAGAGGTAGGATTCAAACCACCAACTCTTGGGTCATTGGCCAACCAGCTTTACCAACTAAGCCACAGCCACCACATGCAAAATGTTCTTTCAGAACTAAATTTCAACATGTCATGTCCTGGATGTGTTTCATTATTTTGATAAAATATCTGGTTTTGACCTCGATAGAACAGTGCACATGCAGAAGGAAACATGTGGGTTTGGAGAATGAAACAAAACTTGGCAGAGTTCAATGACTTCAGAGTGATTCTTGATGCAGTATATTACAAATGCATGGGTTACCCAAAAAACATTTTTCCACCACTGTACTTGTACTTAAAGTCTCTTCCATGGAGGTGAACTTTTCCATGAAGCAGTTCCAGCTCTTCCTGAACCCTTCCTGACACCCAGACATCTGGATCCTTCTGCAGGTGCATGGAATAAATGCAGAGGTGCTGAATAGCAGCCTGTGGTATTGAAGGGCTTAAGGAGTCGACCATGTCACCATTGGAACAGTGTCGAACAAGCTGTTGGTCCTTTGGGTTATTACTTCCCTTTCCTTTATGCTTGGCCTTTTCAGGTCTGTCTGCTCGCGAATGTAAACCTGGATTGACAGGTGAAAGCAGCTACCCAGTCAGAGGCATGAAACACCAGCAGACCTCGGTGCCTCATGGATGAGATGTGAAGCCCACTGGGAGAGCCATCAGCCTGTCTGATAGTTCAGACCCACTGACAGGTTACAACACACAGACTTTCAGAAGGATGGGACTACACAGAGAGAAGGGATGTTTCAAGGTGAGAAGGAGAGTGTTGTGCTGTGTATAATTGAACAAAGAAAGAGGAGTTGAGTAGGAAGGCACTGGAAGCAGCTGGATGAACAGACAATCCTGTCCAAACGTAAAGGCATCATACTGAGTTGAACAGATGGACATCAGTGGACTCATCACTCCTGTGAAGTGTCTTCTGTGACTGTGGAAGGAACAGTCCAGTGTTTGAAGAATTCAGTCCTGATAATGTCATCATAGAAATGCAGCCACAGAGCAGGGTTGTCAAACATGTGGCCCGTGGGCCAAAACTGGCCCCGCCAAAACCTCCATTCCAGCCCATGGGATGAATTTGTGAGGTGCAAAAATTACATTGAAGATATTAACAGTTATGGGTGTTATTTTAGTTCAAGGGCCACATGCAGCCCATTTTGATCTCTAATGGATCAGACCAGTAAAATAATAGCATAGTAACCTATAAATAGTAAGACTTAAAATTTTTCTCTTTGCTTAAGTGTAAAAAAAGTAAAATTACAGTGTGAAAGTGTTTATATGTACAAACTATCCTTTCACAAAAAATGTGAATAACCTGAACATCCATGAACAACTTAAAGAGACATAAGAAAAATAAATGGAATTTTAAAGATAAAACAAAGAGACAATTTGAAGTTATTATCTCTAGGTTATTATGATATTATTTTATTGGTCTAGCTGGTCTAGTTTTTCTGGCATCCTAAACAATATGGTAGGATGGTGATACAGTTGGCACCGGAGTTACAGTTTGGACATTTTTCTTGGTATTTATTTTGTGTTTTAATTTACTTTTTCATTGACAAACACATAATCTTTGTTTACTTGTTTTAGTTTGGTTATAGTTACATGCCTTACTATAGAGATACAGAGTAATAGGAGAAGAAGGGAACCTAGAACCTGAAGTTAGTTGTATTTTGAGTGTACAGTTATTCTTACAGCACAATTCTTTGTAATTTCACATTGACGAGCATTACTCTGAAATTATTTCACGATTTGTCGACACAGATTTTTGCAGATTGGTGAACCTCTGCCTCTCTAAGATATTCTTTTTATACCCAGTCATGTCACTGACCTGTTGACAAAGAACCTCATTAAAATGTTCCTCCTGCTGTAGCTTTCTAGTTCTTTTATTTTGTTGCCCTCATCCCAACTTTTTGGAGATGTGTTGCTGCCATCAAATTCTAAATCCTTATTATGATTTTAATAGTATATTTTCTTGCTTTAAACATTTGGTAATTGATGTTTTCCACATTTTATTGGGAATAAAATATTCATTTACATTTTACGCAACATAGGTAGGAGGTAGGAGGAAGAGAGCTTAAGTTATATTTTGAGTATATAGTTACTTTTAGTTTCTGTTGTTTTTACTGTTTTATTTCAGCATTCCTCATATTCTTATACTTCGGCCTGAAATGGACTTAGTAGAGACCTGAACTATCAAAAGCTGAACAAAAACAGTGACGGAATGTGACGGAATACGTTTACTCAAATACAACTTAAGAGTATTTCATATTCTACTGTTGTATATTTTTACTGCACTACACTTTAGAGGTAATTAGTATACTCTTGCTTCCACTGCATGTTATAAATAAATAACATTTATTGCAGATTCATATTAAACACATTAATGCATCAATAATTTATTCACATATATTACCCAGAAATGGGCTGCACTTGTACTTTTTATATAATTGATGCTAATATTTTAATTATAATAACTTCAGGGTGTCAACGCGTCCTGGAAAACCTGGAAAATGATTGACTAATTTTCCAGTTACGGAAAACATATGGAAAATGAGAGAAAAGGTCAAGTCTTGGAAATGATTAAGTTATTCTGGAAAATGATTTATCCTACCCCTGCCTTGTGACCTTATGTGCCTAACCTGAGATGAAACAAAAAACAAACTATTTTACGGTGATTTATCAAAATTAGAAAAAAATAATTTTAGAGAGTGCAGGAGAGAAAGTAGAAGAGAAAGTTGAGTTGGGAATTGCCCATTTGAACATTGTAACTTTAGTTTGTCAGGCTAATGAAGGGCTACACTGTTATCTGTGGGTGTGTTTTCATTCTATGATACATTTGTCATAATTATTTTTTTCATAAATTATAGCCTTAGACTGCACATCAAATTTCTGAGTAATAAACATAGAAACAATCTGGGTAAATGCAGGATACAATTGTAGAAAAGAACACTTCCAAAGAATGAGGGGGACAGGGGAATGGATTAGTGTATGATGTGATAACTTGTCTCTGCAGTGATTGAAAATGTCCTGGAAAATATTTCAGGGAAAGATTGGGAACCCTCAATTTTCTTTCCCTTCTCCACCACTGACCCAGAGTCCCTCAGTGCTCTGTGCAGTGGCTGAAACTGTAGGACTGACAACTGAAAACATCAGTGATAACACAATCCTTTAAAGTGAAAATGTATCTTTTTATTGGTACCATACATTAATTATCAAGGGCAGAAACTAACCAAATCAAAAAATATATATCAAACAATGATTTTTCTACAGGGTTTGGAGAAGGTACAAGTCACCATTCAAACTCAATTGCTGCTGGAGTAAAGTGTAAAGAAATGGAAATGTACAAAACAATAACAGAGCTTTAGCCTTTTTTTTTTTTTTTTTTAAGATTTCGAGACTCAGCATTGCTACCAAATATGCCGACTGAACTGAATGTTTAGCTGGTTTTAGAAGATGTTTTGGTGACTGATGGGGTCACTCTGTTGGTCATGAAAAAAAGACCATACAAAGGAAGACAATTTAGACAAAAACTATTAAAAGCCAGTGGCCCGACTTGAAATTCACTGGTCAAGTAACAAATTCAGCGAGCACATTCACTTGACATCAAGTTGAAAGCTGCAGTTGTGATGAATGTTCAGGGGAAAACTGCTTCCTCTCACAGGAAATACATGAGTAATTGTGTAAATTTCCAAATAAATTAAAGAGAAAATAAAACAAAGAAACAGGAAAATTATCTTTTTCATGGTGCCATTGTACCCCCAGGGTTTTTGTAATTTAATTTACACAAGTTTTAAAAAAGAGGGAGGAGGAAAGAGCAGGTGGGAAGATAGAGGGACAGGTTCATGAGTGTTTTTTCTCCTTTTTCCTATTTTTGTTTTCTTTACATTAGATCAGGATGGCTTTAGGTAAATCTAAGTAAGAATACATTTTATTACAGTCAGACAGAACTTTGCTACTACCTTAAATATACAAGCACAAATACACAAAAATTCAAATCTCCAAAAAGGAACAAAAAAAGACAAAATAAAAACATCCACACTAAATTATTTCTCTTTTATAAACATAAAAGATAAAAACAATATATTTTAGAGAGGGGAGGGATAAAAGTCCTGTGTTGCTCCTTGGTCTGTAGCTTTTCAGTATTGGTAGAAAATAAAAAAGTAACAATTGAAATGAAGGCGTTTAATACAAATTAAAAAACATTCTAGGGAAATATATACTGTATAAAAACTCTTAAAATGTGTTACTGTGTGTATGTGTGTGTGTTGTAAATGCTCTCTGGTTGAAGACTGCATCCTCTGTAGTCTAATCAGAGATGGCTCAAGCACTAGGAGACTCCTTCAATCATGTTTATCTGGGTGTGTGTCTGTGTGTGCGTTTCCCTAGTGCCATATCTCAGCTTTCATACTAGTGTGTGAATTTCAATGACTTTACAGACTGGTTCTAAATTCTGGTCTGCCTGCTTTGGCTGAGCCACAAATATGCTCAGACCGCCTCCTTCGTCCTCTCACGTGTCGCACACATTCAAGCACACATTCACGCGCGCACACACACATATACTCTATGAACAAACGCAAGTCGCAAGTGACTCGTGCTTCGACAGGGGAGACCAGAAATGAGAGCCATGTTTAGAGAAAACAGTGGAGGAGTCGTCCCTAAGCAACTCTCCACCTTCTTGAAACCCCCTCCGCCGCCACCATTTGCTGCACCCCCCACCCCCTTTCCCCCTCCCGTCCTTCAGTTCTCCCCTGGTTTGAAACCTCGAATCTCCTTGTCACATCTATCAGGTCACTGTCCAAACTGAAATTAGTGAGAGCAGACGGGACATTTTGCGCATGAGATGAGGAGGTGGTATGCAGAGGAGGGACACTGGACTGGAATATGGGAAGTCACGGCAACGACGATCTAAAACTTCCTCTGGCTCAGTGGAAAAGTCAGAGGAGGACACGCCTAACTCGGACATGATGAGCTCCCTCGAGTCGCCTGTGTCTGCGCACTGAAGCCATGTCTGGGTTGGTGAGGAAGAGGAGGAGGAAAAGGAGCGTTTGCTATGGCGCTCCTGGCTTTCGGGGTGAGGTGGGAGCTGAAGGGGGGTTGACAAAGAGGGGGTTGTGTCGAGGTTTGCAGGGCTCTGGGCTCTACTGCGATGCCTGTGAGGTGGGGTTGTCGCTCTTGCTCTCCTGGCTGGAGGGGGCCTTGTTGTTCCAGGGCGAGTTGGAGCCCAGTGCGGGGGAGTTGTTGAAGCTGTCCTCGTCATCGATGCCGTTCGCTGCATCGAACTGTGTGTTCTCCAGCCGTGTGATCAGACGCTCGTCCTCGTCGCCAAATTCCCCTCCCATCAATGTGGGCTCTCCCACCACCATCACATCCTGCAGAGTGTAAGAGATTAGAGGATTTTTAAAAGGTTCAGTGTGTAACAGTGAGATTTTGTCCTTTCTACATCTTGACCACCACCAGCAACTGAAAACACTGTGGAAAAAGTCGTGGCAGCCAGTGTTTGTTTTGTCTGGTCTGGGTAGTTTTGTTTAGAGCCAACACAGAAGCACGGAGCCAAATCATAATTGTGAATAATATATTTAATTTCTGTAATTTGATCCATCCAGATCCCTGTACATCCTACACACTGAATGATTTAAATTACTGTCTATGTCTGTCTTCAAGACTAACTTCTAAAACTTCTATCTGGTTAACACAAGGGATGGGTCATGATTTTTGTATAGTTAGTGTTTTATTAATAGTTTTTTATGCCCATTTTTTGCTGATACTAAGGTTACAACAGTGAAAAGGTGCAAGATCAGTCCCATATTCAGTCACACACCTTTTTGTGATGACATTCACAGAAGAACAGATTCATGTCTCATCTGGGATAAACCTTTGTCTTTATGGAAAGCAACTACCAAGTCCCCAGGCCTTAAAGACGCTGGTTTATTTGGTCTAAAACCACTTGCTGAATACATTCAGATACTATCCATTTAACAGGCTCCAAAAGTAATGAGGTGTAAAAGGGATAAATCCTTAATGTTTTTTTAGTGGCAATACAAGTCATTTAACAGAAGTGGTCTTACAACTGTTTTTACCCTAGGCCCTCACCGCAGGCTATTGTCATCAGTTCATCATCCATCCGTCTGTGCAAAAATTTTGGTGTGGACTGAAGGCCAAGGGTTTTCAAGTGTGTTATGTTTAGTGAATGTCCCTCAGTACATTTACTATTGGAGTGAACGAACAAAATGTGTAGTAGCAGTAAGCTGACAGTAGATGGCACTGGGGTACTCACTGGAACTTGGCTGGACAGAGGGAAGCCACTACCAGGACTCTTCTTTTTGTTGTTGTTGTTGTTATTAGTTCCTCCTCCTCCACTGATGGTGCTGCCACCTGACATCTTACGCTTCCGCCGTTTGTTAGGTGCCTGTCTTGATGGCTCAGCTACAAAAAAAAAAATTTAAAAAAAATAAAAAAATGAAGATGCAGTTACAAATCATTAAAATCGTAATCATATGCATGTATCTGTGCCTTTTTGGCGTGCGCTGATACACCTACCCGGCGGTGCCACCATCCTCTGCCATTTCTGGAAGAGACAGGTCTTGAGGCAGTCTCTGGGACTGAGGCTGTACGTCTTGTGTCTGGACATCAGCTCCTGCATTGGCTCCAGAATAACACACAGCTGGACGAGGGAACAAACAACAACAGGTTACCATTACAATATTTCAAGAAGAAATCTAGTGCTATAATTTAGTGCAATTACAGGGAGCAAAAGCAAAACAGGGAAAAACAAAAGAAGAAAAACAGAACTCAACATGATGTGATGACAGTAGGATGTATTAGTCAGGCAGAAAAAAACCCTAGCTGATCCCAATGTATATTTTGTCAAAAATTTAAAAGAAAAAAAAAAAAACATGCATTATTGTGCTGACTTTTTGTTCATGTGTGGTAACACCCCAAAACCTAGTGAATAATTTGTATCACAGCTCATCATCTCATCATCATTTGCTAAAGAAAATTGTAATTGCAAATTGAAACATGCCAAAAAACATGGTAGTTTTGAAGCCTATGGCAGGTAAAGTGATAGGACAGTGAGACACCTCTACTCAGTTTGATGCTGGAGTTCACTATATTGGGATTATTTGAGGTGCAACCTGTGACCTCAACAGGTGGAAAAAACACAGCAGTGTGTGGGAGAAATCAGTAAAGTTTACTGTGACACTGTATTATCAAGAAACTTTGGTGAAAACCCTCAGTAAGTAGGGGTGTGATTTAAGAACGTTTCCTAAAGACAAAATTAAGAGACACGAGTTCTGCTGCTGAGGTAAAAGATGGTTGTACTTTACTTACTCGGAGGTAGTTAAGAGTGGAGTTGGACAGGCCACATCTTGTTATATTTTTGGACAACTGGTCCAGCATCTGTGGATCCTGGGCCTGGGACATCAAAAGAAGACAGATAGCACATTAGCTAACAATGACACACACTCACACACAAAACACATTTATAACTATACTGATTCCCAGTCTTTTTTCACTCACATGCATGGCCAGTATACTGCGGGGAATGAGTTCACGGTGTTGTCTGATGCTGAAGTGCCACGTCTTTATCCTCATCATGTCGTCAAACATGAACTCCAGGTACAAGCGGCCCTCTACGCACACCTGCAAATGTTCAGAGGACTGAGGTCAGTAAACAGCAACTGAGGACTAAAATGTAGATACAGAGATAAAAACAAGTTGCCTCTGTTCAGGTTCACGACACTACAGCTCAAAGATGACGAACCAAGCTGTGGTTACATGGAAAATATTTCTTCACCCAAACTGCCATCATTGTGACCAGAACTGAAATGTTTACATGGACGCTAAATAAAATTATCCAATAAAATGTGTGTTTATATATCCCAGAGCACATTTCTGACATGTACAAAGTGGTTCTGCTTTCTGTTAAGAAACATATTTGCTGTAAATGTAACCCAAAGTTGGAGGTAGTCTTTCCCCAACTTCAAAAGTACAAACACTTATCAAATATTTGTTTGAACTTGTTTCAAGCCTTTTGACCATTAAAGCATTCAACTATTTTTACTTTTTTTTTTAGTATGTCCATAGACTTGGTTTTGCCATGTTTCTGTTGCTCCCAGAAACATATCACTTAATGTTACATGGGACCAACACAGACAGAATATTTTTATTCCAATTACCAGATTATTCATTTACACAATTCTTAGATGGTGGTATTTTTCTATTAATGGATTATTCAAGGATTCTCATTCCTTCCAATCAGACCAGTCGCTTCTGAACAAGGTAGCTACTTGACGCATTTCTATTCTAATTGTAATTATTAGTGGTATACTTGGGTATTTGTAAATACTCCTACTGTCAAAAGGTTCAATAATCACATTTTCTGGAAAGATAGAGCCATCAAATCAACTATATTTCTAGGCCATATTAGGGCAAATTATTTTCCCCGGAGCAACACCTGCATAATATATGCACATGTATTAACAGAGATGTTTCTCTTATTTGTCCAGATTCTGTACTAACACACCTGTGTGAACATGGGCTTTCCATTCTGGGTGACCATGGTGCATTGGTCACAGTCAAGGGAAACAAAGTTATTGTGGAAGGATTCCTTGGGATGTTTTAGCACATAATAGAGCTCAGTGGCACCGCCTTCGAATATACTCCGGAAGTATCTTGGAATCAACGTTCGGCCAATTGCTGAGAGGAGGGGAGAAGACACAAGTGGCATAAGAATAGGTAATCAACAACATGCTGTCCGTTTGAGACTGAAGGACAGTGGGTCTTACTGTAACGTTTGGGTCCATCCTCCAGACAGAAAGTAATGGTCAACATGGCATCGTCCTCAAAGAACTCTGTAGTGAATGCATCCCACCACAGGTTATCACACTCCTGCTGGACAGAGAAAGACATAATCAGTTTTCCACACCATTCTGACTTGCTTTGTGTATTGTGAGCCTCTGAGTGGATATGTGTACCTCTGTCCAGTTCTGTAGCCTTTTGTTGAGTTCAAATATTCTGTAGTCCGTCTGGTTGCCATATGGTGTGTGCCTCCTAGACCACCACAGAAAGACAGAAAGAGCACATGGCAAAAACGGAGAACAGTAGATGAGAAAAGTTCATTTGGTGAAATAAGAAAGAGAGGTGAACTGAGCCGTAAAAACAACCAGATCAAAGCTCTCAAGGCTTTTAGGACTGTTTCCTTGTCAGAGACTAAATGCAAAACACTACCGAAAGTGAGATAAGACCACAGCTTCCCACAGCCTTATCTATACTTGTGTAATTGCTGTTTTCACAGCAGATAGATAATGGGAAATAATGCAGTCTTACCCTATTCCTGGCTCCAGGTATGTGGGAGGATACATTGGGGTGGGACTGGAAAAACAAGAGACAGTGATTATTACATTCAGCTATGGTACTAATATGCCCTCCTTCAGGAGCTAGACTGTCTTTACCGCCCTGGGACGAGAGCCAAACATGGCACAAATTGGATGATACAAGGAGACAGTAAATAACGCGGCTCAAGATACACACATACAACGACTGGATATATCCCTCACTACAAACTGTAAAATGCTGCACACGACTGTGTACAGATACACCCCCTTATGTTAGAAAGCCGCACAAGTCAAATCAAATTTTATTTAGCAGTAAATGTTACTCTTACAAAGCCAGTATTTTGGCACCTGATTTAGGGGAGATAACAGCCTTGCAGTAAAAAACAGCATTTCATTTTTGACAGCATCCACCGGAAATAAACAATCCAACACTGCCTAAAAAGTGAACCTACTTTTTCAGTTGTTCCATTATAAAAAAATATAATTCTAACCCAGAGATACACTCAAAGCAGCGCTTACAAAACAAACAAAAAGAGATTGTGGATCTCCTAAACTTCACCTAAACATTGAGAAAAAAAAAAAGCCAAGCCTAACTATTTAAGGAAATCTATGAACTCCTTTATGAACATGGCAAGTCACAATCAGTCATAATACAGCAGTGGTAGTTGTAACAACAGTATTACAAAAACACACACAACCCCATTATCAGCGGAAGATTTCTAGACGAACATCTCACATCAGGGACTGAAGTCATGTGATTAGGCCGGCTTTGTGAGACTGTATAAACACTGCAAGAAATAATGCAATGACCAGAAGAAAAGCTTCAAATAGGGCTGAGTGATATGACGCTAGACACTGTCTGACAATACAAAATTTTGCATTGTTGCATATTATACTTGATCAATTGTTCACTTCACCACGTCACAAATGACACGATTCATACCAGTATTTTTATTTTTTTTTTGTCATTTAAACAACAATTTCTGCCAAACATAAGGGCACATTTTGTGAGCTTGTTATTTATATATATATTTTTTTTTTTTTTTTTTTTTTTTTTTTGTAGCTAGTATTTAAAGCATTATACTTTGGTTTATATTTGAATACTTGATCATTTGTATACCTATTGTCATATTATGCATTCCCCTTTTTGCTGCTACAGTTCTAAGAAGTGCTATCATAAGTAATTTCATGTTGTTCAGTGTATATTAAAAGGTAATGAGAAACAGGCATTACACTGTGGTCAATTTATGTAATGAGTTTTTATTCACTGAAGTCACAAAACACGGTGACAAAATTTGGGTGATATCACACAGCTCTAACTGTAGACTTCCATCCGATCAGACTGTACATACAGAGATAACACTCACCCTACGTCTCTGTCCAGCATGGTGCCGGGATGAAAGGGGGGGAAAGTGCTACCGTTGGGGGGCTCCTTGGGGGAGTACAGCTTGAACGACTTGGAGGAACAGCCTGGAAGAAATTTAAGGAGAATTTTTAGAACCATCATACATGTCATGTTCATTTTAAATCACTTCAAGTTTATGAGTGAGGTGGATAAAAGCTAAACTAGATGTAGCATCCACTGGCTCAGTTTGGACAGTACATCAAGGTGTGAACAGTAAGTCAAAAAACCCTGAACAAACACCACTCTTCAGATTTACAGTGGTATCTCTACGGTTACCTATTTGGACACTTACAAATGATGACCACACAATGTGCAGCACATGTAGCCTGAGTTGACCAGTATGGCCCAGTTTCAGTTGGCTGCACTCATTAACAGGTCGTTCCCAGTACACTAACTGGGGTGCATGAAGAGGCAAAATAATGTGACAAAAGGGAACCCTCTGTAAACAATATGCTAATATAACAGTTACAGAAACTGCTGTCCTCAATCCTTTTTCTGTACTTCATAAATAAACATAAACAAACCTCTACTGCCCCTGTTCACATACAGAGGGAAAAAGAACTATATGTCTCGATATAACATACACATACAGCTCCAATCCCTCTTACACTCTAATTGCCTGGCTCTCCTATAAAGGCCATCCAGGCATAGCGGCCTCGAGGTCATGACCCCAACCATCACTATGGTGAAGCCCCGCCTCATTAATGTCTGTCTTGTCTATGCATATTGAACATATCGCTGACACACTGTGTGTGTGTGTGTGTGTGTGTGTGTGTGTGTGTATGAAAACAGAACAGATACTTTGGTATTTTGTACAGTGAGCTGTCCTCTTCTGTTAATATAATGTATATTTATAGTGGTATACTGTCACTTGTGATTTGATCCGTCACCTACTTGGAGAATTTGAGCGTAAATCATAATTTTTTCTAAATTCAGAATGTCTACATTTCACAATTGTTATAGCAATGTTCGTCTAGGTCTCTAATGAACAAAAAACTATGCACTGAAAATCAGTTGAAATGAAGGAAGAGGAAAGAGATGCACTTTAGGGTCATTATGTATTTCATATTTACCTAATTTCATAGTATTTTTTGTCCCAAATTATGCAAACACCATAAACCTACATATACATAAATGTACACATACACACAGGACAACAAAAAAAGTAATATATGCTCTCTAAAGTCAGCATGGCTGTAACAATGTAAGGCTCACATCCTGGTGTTAATCTTACAGGATTTAATAGTAACCACAAAGTCTTCCAAACCTTCAACCAACTTAAATATAAATGTTACAGTCATGGGGAAACTTTTCCCCCTATGAGGACATGTTCACAACAAAATTCACATCCTCGTTATGGAACTAAGCCACAAAAGCCATCCATCTGAAACCCTACCTTCACTTTGTGTAAAAACAAGCCGTTTACAACATGAGCCAGCAATGCTTTGCAATGGACCAACTGCACCAGCAGAGAAAAACAAATGGGACTGATAAATAAATAAATAATCGATGGTTATGTGTCCATTAGTTGTTGAGAGCTCCATTAGCTCCTCTCTTCTCCTGTTAGCGGTTAATGACAGACAGTCACAATCACATCAGCTGGACTCCACTTCCTCCACTGGGAATCTCCCTTCACTCTCATACGCATTTACAATACATACATACATGCATTCACTCTTTATATATGCACATATATTGGACTTCCTGGGTCTGAATGACTGTAACTGTCGTCGACCAACGTTGTGTACAACTGTCATCTTAAAACTGATCGTTACCATACATGGGTGAATAATCAACATTAAGATTTCTTCTTAAAACAGGCCTGCTAGCAATAACCCCTGTCAAAAGCACCGAGGGTCCAAAAAATAAGAATAACCCTTGATGGTTTTGGACATCTGCCATCGTGACGCCTATGGGGACAAGTAACCTATCCAAAACGGCGACATCTAACATTATAGCATTAACCTGCGTTAGCTAACTTTTAACAAAAATATCGACGTAAATCTAAGGACTTCCATTAAGGAGGAGTTAAAACTTAGTGTTTGACATGTGTCTGTACCAGAATATAAACAATCGTACGACATTTTGGCAAGGAGTTGTCTGCTTACAAAGGCAATTAGAGAGGTAGCAAGTGCATAATGCTAATACTTAGCTGCTAGCTAGCCTAAAACATTTGACACAGGTGATTTCAGGATGAAAGTTAACTTAGTCACATAATGGCAAACCACACTAGTTTAAACAAACGAGGTAGTCCCACAAATCGAAACACACACCATTACACCTCTAAAACTTGAGTCGCGGAGACGTTGCTTATATACAACACAGCGACACAGGCCTGTAATTGAAGCTAACATTAGCGAGCAAGAAACAGTTAGCTAGTAGTAACCCGACAGCTCGTATTAGCCTTCTTGCTAACGCCATAACGTTAAATCCCTTTTCAACGGGAAAACACCGAAAAAGGACGACAAATACCAACTACAGCAGGTTGGAAACCACATTTAATTGCTACAGTGGTCAGACGTTTCAGTCAAAGTGTGTGTTTGGCAAAAGCGACCCTTTACCTGCGAAGAAGTCCAATCAGAAAATTGATGTTTACAGATCCGTGATGATAGACCGTGTGTACGCTCCGTGCGTAAAAACGGATAGGCCCGCTGGACGGCGGTCGGCTGGACGCAACGTACCTACACAATACGTCCCTTTGACTTGGATCAATAAAAAATCTCTTCAAACCGCGAGACTGAAACGGAATAAGGCCTAAATTGCGGGAGTCGGTCGGTTATGTTTTGTCCCGCATGAGGCCTTGTCAGTGGGCTGAAGCCTGCTGTGGGTTTACATACGGACCCCGATGAGCCCTTTGTTCACGGGAGGACATGAACAATAGCTGTAGGCCCTCCTCCTCCTCTCCCTCCGCAATGCATTTGCTCCTCTCTCCTCTGCCCAACACCGCCAGCCGCCCTCTCCCCCTTCTCTACTCCTCCCCACCACTCTAATGCACAACTGCACATAAAGGTTGTCTGCTAAGCATTTTTCCCCTTCCTTCCTCCTCCCAGCATCCCATCCCTTCCCTGTAACTGACACAGATGAGAATTGGCCTAATGCAGCCGCGTGGAAGTGTGTGTGGAAATAAAGATCATGCTGGCTGCAAAGTGGTTTTCATGTTTGCCTAATTAGTGCACATCAGTTTACTGCAAACAACTGAACTGAAGCGGTGACAGCCTTACTCCGGTCATATCCGTGTAAAAGTGATGCAAATGAAGGCCATGCAGCAGCCTGACCAGACAAAAAGTAGAACGTGATCACATAAATTAACTTTCATGAGGATAACAGACTAGGGTTGTTTACAATTAATTGTCTTTGAGTTTGCATACTGATCTGCCTCCAGCCAGTACTATTGGGAATCTCAGCAGAACACACACACACACACACACACACACACACACAAGAAGCACTAAGCCAAAAAGGAGAATCCCTCAAGCTTTTAAATCTTCTTAAATCACTTCATATTATAATCAGATATTCAGATCACAGCCAGAGAGGACTCACCCATATGGCGGAAGTTGGGGTACAAAAAAGAACAAGCAAGTATTAGGTTAGGACTTTTCCTTCTGCACGTAGACTATTTGTGATATCTCATCGATTTTTGCTAAAGTAAGAAAAGTTAAGAAATCCCACATCACATTTGAGCACGTTCCGCTTTGTAAGGGGTTCTGATTTATACACTGCTCATGTACACAGAGCGCAAACACAAGGGTTCATAAATGATTTAGTCACAAATTAGGCTCGTCTTGTGAGCAGGACTGTCAACACGATGGTAATTCTCAGCAAAACTCAACTCACAGCAATTCCCAAACCCATTCCCACCAGTGTAAGACTAGCTTTATGTTTGGGTTTTACTCAGCACTACAGATAAACTTAATCGAGGTGTTCCAGCTCCATGTAAACACTTTAAAGTCCATCATAAAACATAGGATAGCAGAACGTGACTGTCTCGGTCACATCGCTCCCCTGTATAGTCATTTACCCTGACAATCTACACAATGAAAACAATAATAGAAATAAGCAGTGATTAAGATATGTTATACATTAAACTAATTAAGTGTTCTATACTATAAATCCCCTATTACACAGCACCAGGCTCTCTCATGGCTGCTTAATTTTAATTAAAAAAGCCTTATGCTTTAGTACACCCAGAAATAATGTATAATAAACTGGTCCTGAACTGAGCCACATGCAAAAAAATCAATACAAAAACCCACAATGAAATGACTCCACTACAAGTGAAAGCTATATAAAATGTTTCTGGATTCACAATACTGCTACATTAATGTATATGTATATATGTTGTGCATGTTGAGCTAATTTGAACAATGTTATAATATTTCAGTGATTTCCATCCGGTGCAGGGTTATGGTGAATCTCATCAGACTGAGGTCACATTGCATAAGATCAGCAGATAATTTAGGACCAGGTATGAAGTGGCCCGAGAAATGAAAACATCAGATTCCATATGACTTGTGCTATTCACATCGTCATGAAAAAAAAAAAAAAAACAGGAAGCAATGTAAAGGAAACAATGGCAAATCAAGTGAAAAAGAAATACATACATCAAAATGAAAATATAGTAATAAATTAATAAAAATTAATCAGCAAAATTAATTGATCAGTCAAGTAATTATGTGGTAAGTACTGCAAGTAAGCACATTATTTATAAAGCATCCTTTGAATGTGGAATTTTAAGAGTTGGTGCAAAGAAAAAAACAGAAGTAATAATAATAATAATAATAATAATAATGATTAGAGGAAGAAGCTGTATAAGTATTTCTCAGAGGTAAATATAGAGAACAATCATACAACAATAAAGTGATAAATCAAAAAACTACACATGCATTACAGTATCAAGCATAAATGATACAGGTGAGGGTTTTTTTTGGTTTTTTTTTAAAAGCTTCTAACCCATTTCTGTCATAACTATTGCATTGAAGTACCTTAAGGGGTAAAACTAACAGAAATAACATTAATTTATGATTACTTCCACTGTTTGTCTTTTCTAGTAATGGCTTTGTTTATTTACATTCTATCATATCTGCCCAGTTATAATCTTTTTTGCCATAGTACATGGTTTGTTTTGATTCTGTATCTAGGTCCAGTTATTTTAGAAGTGGCTTTATATATCTGCCATGTTCAGCTTTTATTGACAGAAGGCAAACAGAAATGTAATTAAGTTTATATCTCCCAAAATTGTAATCTATGCCAATAAATGTCTCTTTATAAGGTGTATGTGCATAATTAAACCACTGTTTGATTTATACTAGAGCGCTGGTATAAAGTTAATTGAATTCATTTGTTTGCCAATTAACAGTGAAGTCAAATTTGAGTATCGCAACAGCCCAACATGTAACAACGGGAAATATTGCATTTATTTCTTCACTGGAATAATACTGAATACATCCCTTGTTTCCCCAGAAAGATGACAGCTACTTGGTGTGGACCTCTTTGATGCTTTGCAGACTCTGATTTTGGGATAAATCTGGTGAAGTGAAGTGACTCTCAGAGAGCCAGACATGTAGAGAGGATAAGCTGCTCCGAGGCCTGTCTCTCACCCGACCGGCAACAAAGATGCCCGGGCTGAGTTTATGTATATTTGGTTTGACCATGGTAAGCCTGTGACATGAGCACTTCACAGCTCATGAGGCTCCTGTCAGTCTTTTGGCAGCATCTTTGTGTGTCTAGTACCAGGGGGAGGTTTAGTCAGTAGTAGCTTAGAGTGTGTGTTGTGGGTGACTTATGTGGATTTGCCTATCTTACATTCTCTGGCCCCTGTAGCCATGGCAACACGAGCAGTCAATGCTGTCACAACTGGAGAGAAAGAGAGAGGCTGAGAATCATCCATGGAAATGGACACACAAGGGTTAATCCTGTGTGTGTGCGCGCGTGTGTGTGTGCGTATGTGTGTGTGTGTGTGTCTCCAAAGCTCACCCATTGAAATAGTACATGATGGGGTTAATCCCCAGTGCATGTGTGTGTGTCTGTGTGTGGTGATGGAGAGGAGGTGGGGGTAGGAGGTGTGGCAGGATAAGGCTTGAAGGGCTTACACACACCGTCTCTTTCGCTCTCAGGCATAGGGCAGGCCTTATCTTCAGCCAGCACCCCAACCCAGCACACACACACACACACACACACACACACACACACACACACAAGAGCACACACATACGAGCACACGAACACGCATTGCTGCCTAACCTTCACTTCACCAGCTAGCCTCCCAACTCGCAGTCACACATTCACACCTAAAGCCATAAATCCATGTATAATAAGTGATTAAAGCTGGAGCGTGCAGTGGCTGAATAAACTCCCTAAAGTGCGCTGTGTGATGTTTTCACTAAGCTCTCACTTAAACCTACGAGTGCAACTTGTTTAATTCATCCCTGTCAAAGTCAATAAAAGAAAAAAAAAAAAAGATGGAAGGAGGGAAACTTGTACATTGTTTCTCTGGACTACAACACAGAGAGAAATATCAATAAAAACAAGATATGTTTCCCTTTTCAGCTATTTTGTTTGACCTCAGAGGTTTGTGTTTTTGTTGCTGAATCAGTTATAAGACTAAAAAAGAAAAGGTCAGCAAGAGACTTACCTCCTTCACTTTCTAGAGCCTCTGACATCGCCATTTTGTCACCAACAAATGCAGTCATTCCACAGTTAAATACTGATCTAACCCAAAGTCCTGGTCTCTATTTTCATGCTTCTCCCTCTCTCTGATATCTCCCATGTCCAGGCTATCAGGCTCAGGGGCACAAGAGGGGGGTGCAGGGGCCTGGAGGATGCCTACAGTATGTGTGTGTGTTTGTGATTGTGATTCTGTGCTATCGTGCACACGCTCATGTCGCCTGTGTATGTGCAAATTGTGTGCAGTGTGCCACTTCCACTCACTAGTCAACAGGAAACTGAACAGCGCGCACATATCTGCTGGAGTTCTGATAACAAACGTCCCAGCTGTCCTCCCTTCAGTGAAGTCTGAGACACTGATCCGAGGATGGCCTCGTGTTCGTCTGCATGATAAAAACTTCTACATTTTACTTTTGTTTATTAAACAGAGCAATGCATATTGATGAATATCAGCATTAAAAAACACAATGTAATAAACAAACTGGATTGAGCAAAATTGCAAATTTTTGTCTACAGTCTCTGAACAGGTAGCAAAAACCAAATCATGACAAATTACGCTATATAGTATAACAAAAAGCCCTTTCTAAACACATCCTCATCAGAAAATGGCAAACAGGATATCAGTTTAACATTGTTTTTTCCATTGGTACCCCAAACAGGAATGACCACCCCTGTTTGTTTTTTTCTTTTACTATATTTTTAGCCAGGCTCACAGGGATACCAGTGTCCTGTCTGTTGTTTTAAATGCACATCTTAATGGCTCTTAGTGTTGACGTTTAGTACAGATTTTCAAATAGTTGTCCAGGAACCTGAATCCTATTGACTCTTGAACTTTCTTACCAACTCAAAGTGATGTGTTATGACTTTTTGCCAAAAACTACAAGGACCAAGGCAAAAACCATTTAATATTAGTGCATTCATTCATTTTTTCATTTCTCAAACGGCTTGGTCACTAAGAGGGTCATGGAGTTGCTAGATCACACCTATGGGTGAGTTAGATGGACTTTTTCACTTATTACGGTGCATGTCATTGGACAGTGGGAGTACATGGAGAAAACCCTCACATACATGGGGGGACTGTACAAAAAGGCCCCACTGGCCAGCGATGGACCCAGACCCTGACATTCTTTCTGTGAGGTGAGGTTACTAACCACAGCACCACTGTACCACCCTTTTTTGAGGATATTAAGTTTATATACTCCCCCAAATGTGATAAGTCTCCTAAACTGTATGAATAACTTTTTACAGAGAACAAATATTAAAGAATCCCTTTTGAATTTGTTTATGTTTGTATGTTAAAATTTTAGTAAATTCTTGTGGCCTTATCGATTCTATGTTTGCTCTTTATTAACTGTATTCTGTGAAATAAAGTTAAAAAAAAAAAACAAAACTTTTTGTGGATAGACTTGAATTTTTTTATCTAGCTTTTCTAGTATTTTGTTTACTTTGGCAGAAGTATGCACTGTAACAAATGTCATTTGCATTGATCTATATTGAGTTTTAAGATTATGAGTGCAATATTTAGACACAGCATTCAGATTTTTAGTGACGTCTTCCAGTGACATTGAATCAAACTCCCTCATCCTCATCTATGTGGCTGCAAAAAAAAAGTTTTTTTTTTTAGAGCCAGTGTTTGATCAGGGGATATTAACTCTGGTGAAAACTTAGAAGACATAGTGGTTAATGCACCTTAACACCTGCTATGAACAGGAAAAAAAAAAAAAAAAAGCAGAGAAAGTACATTTGGAGCAACTGTAGAAAAATGGTAGTCTGTTTTATATGTATATATCTATATATATCTATATATATCTATATATAGATATATATAGATATATATATATAAAACAAAATTACTATAAACAAAATCCTGATTCTCATTTTATGATAATACACAGGTCAAAACATAATTCTGAACATCATATTCAAAACCTGCAATTAGATCCCTCCAAGTCCCCCTAAATCTGAGACACTGGACCTTTAATACAGAAAATAATATGGTTTATGACTAAATGTCTACAAAAAACATAATGTTCCCATCAGCCTCAGCTGTACTTTGACTTTATTTAATTAGTAAATATTAGCTTCCATGCTAAACTGACACAGTAAACATACTGTAGCGTGTTCCTATTTGGAGGAATGAGTAGTAATCCTGACCAGGACACACTGGACAACATTAAATCACCAAAGTATGTGCAACAGCCTGCCAATGTCATTTAGACACACCTAAGCTCAACAGTATGTTTACTATCTGTTACATAATGCTTTCAATTCTCTATTTTTCACAGGCAGACTATGTAAACATATGACCTAAATATGAAGCAGTTAGATTATAAACTCCAGCACTATATTAAAAAAAATTAACTCAGCAAGAGATGAATGAAAGTATGGTTTAGGGGAACATATATGACATCACACTTTAAAAATTGTATTATTTTTATTCATGTTTCTGGTTGTACACTATAAAAAAATATTACTACTATTAACTTTAAATTATGGCAACATGAAAAAACATAAAATTACTGAGCAGTCTTATAGTTATAAAATATTAGTTGAAATATAACATGCACTTCAAATGTTATTAATATAGCTGAAGTATTAAATATGTACAAATGAATTATATTAGATTTATTTCACAAACTTGTATATTTGTCAAAATTATAGTTAAATTTCCATTTTTTTTCTCGGTGTAACTAGCCACTGTTCAAAGTTGCACATCAACAGGAAAGCCTGCTTGTCTGCAAAATTTGATTTTTATTTCAGGTTTTGTTTCCTCCATGTAGCCATCATTCTCCGTGTGATGTACAGCCACTGTGCGTCACAGCCATCCTCACAGGAGGGGAGAAAGTATAACTGACCTACAATCAGACACAGTGAGGAGCCTGTGCTTTGAAAGTGGCGCCCTCTTGTGGCCATAGTGAGTTAGTGTGTTTGTTTTCATCCTGCCCTACAGTATTTTCTCACTCGTTGGGTGAATTCCCTACTCTGGATTTTCTCTGGCAGATGAACACAGACAAACAGACTGCAACATGGGAACTTCAGCGGCAAGTGCATCACATGTTTTAAGAGGTCAAGAGGTGAGGGGGTTAGGTGGGAAGTTCAGCCAGGAGCCACTTTGGTATCAACATAAAATATGTGTTTTATAAAAAGTGTTTCCCCCAAAAAATGTCAGTGATATTCATAATTTTCACTGTCATGCTTAGTTTTTCCCCTAGTGCTGATATTGTGCAGGTGGCTTACATTAAAGGGTGTGTGTGTGATGTAGGAGTGTGTGTGGCAGCGGCTGGTGTCAGCTGACAGCTGTGTGAGGGGAGATGACAGTGCCCTGATGCTGCGTTCTCTGTTCTCTGGGAGCCATTTTGTCTGTCTCTGATCTCAGAGTCAGGTCTGCTCCCCCCCAACACACACTCTCTCTCCCCTAACCCCCCCCCCCACCAC
>JAPQRP010000001.1:18166444-18188711 GCA_037367295.1 Apogon hyalosoma | reverse complement strand
ATTAACCTATCAGTGCATGTCTTTGGATGGTGGGAGGAAGCCAGAGTACCCGGAGAGAACCCACGCAGACACGGGGACTGGTGTTGGAATCGAACCCAGGACCTTCTTGCTGTGAGGCACGAGTGCTATCCACTGCACCACCGTGTCGCCCTGACTGTTAATATCTTTTGTGTAATTTTTGCGCTTTGCACATAAATCCTGTGGGCCAGATTGAACCCTTTGGAGGGCTGGTTTTGGTCCACAGGCTGTATGTTTGACACCCCAGGTTTAGACTCGCTTTACTGACTGTGACAAGTCATCCAGACGTAAAGTTAAAAGTAAACCAGCAGGTTTGTTGAATGATGATGAATAACCGTCATTCACGTGGTCATGTCACACTTTCACTGGTTCCACTCTATTGTGGCTGTCAAATGGTACTTTATAAACAAAACATACGGGTTTTCATCAAACATAAATCTGTTAAATGTGACAAACAAAATACTTGATGCATGCTTTATTAGTTTAATACCATGCATTACAGAGGTCTCTCAGTTTAGTAAATAATGCCAAACTGGCACACTGTTTGATTTTATTTATTGGTGTAGTTGAAGCCTTGTGAGAAGATGCATGGGTTTATAATAATATTTGTGCATGTTTGTGTGTGTGCAGTTTATTCTGAACAGAGGAGAAGTGAAAGCTGTAGAGATGGACCCAGAGTCCTGTGTGGATCACTCCATCCTGGCTATTTTTGAGGACGCTGCTGTTTCATCTGAGGTCAGAGTCAAAGCATTTTAGTAAATCATTTTTGTCCTTAAAGAGTAGTGGTTGCCAAATGTTTTCAGTTTGAGATTCAGAGTCTAGAGTCTAGGGTCTCCTTGAGATCCATAAT
Source organism: Apogon hyalosoma (assembly GCA_037367295.1). Taxonomy (NCBI): domain Eukaryota; kingdom Metazoa; phylum Chordata; class Actinopteri; order Kurtiformes; family Apogonidae; genus Apogon; species Apogon hyalosoma. Next base: position 18,187,843 of record JAPQRP010000001.1, on the reverse strand, counting down.
TACAAAATTACACTGTAAAGCACATTTTAGTTGATTTTTGTCTTGTCACGTCTTAATGTCATTTTTGTCTTACATTGGTTCATCTCATTGTGTTGTGTGTCATTTGTTTTGTCTCTTTTGTCTTAGACTTTGTTTTATTCTTGTTGTATTTTTTACATCACCCATTCATTCATGTTCCTTAAATACTTAATTCTCTGAAGGATTGCAGGTATGCTGGAGCGTATCCCATGAATTTATCATCATTGACAAAGTAACAGAGTGAGGAAAAATATACAGCAGTTATTCAAGGTTTGGAAAAAATACCAAAAAGTGCTGTTCTCAAGGAAAGTGCAAGTATTTAGCATACCACACTTTTCTTTAAATATATGAGAGTACAGTATATCAAAAAATGGAAGTGATATCATCTTTATTTTAGTTTTGAAAGACATTAATTCATGGTAACAGAGTGAGATTCCAAAAAAAGTAACAGAATGAGGTGTTTGTTCAGTGTGATGCACCATAATAATAAAGATTTTGTTAAGATACTGATAAAATTATCAGTCTTTGGTGACATATGTTTCATTACTATATTTAATATACATCTTTCTACTGTTTTTATTTTAAATGATAAATAACATCTATCATCATTACAGTTTGTGATTATTATGAAATATAAGATTAGACACAGGTGTATATTTTGAACATATTTATTTAACATTGTTACTTACATGCTGAATTTTTATACATTCATTTACAGCCTTTACTGTTCTTAATTTACACTGTATTCTCATATATTTTCTTATTTATCCAGTTGTAATTTAGGTATAATAAATAAACACAGATTTAGAAACTAGAGATTTATGTCTTTCATGCTTAGTAATCAAAAATATTGTTTTAGAGGAAAAAGAAATTGACCCTGATGTTCACTTTCGCTTGGCCAGGCCCTTATACAAAGGCACAAAACGTTTTGTACCATATCACTCCCTCTACTGTACATCTCCGTAGTTTTAATGATCATAAGATGCAGTATTAATTGTGCTGTTGACTTGTCACATACCAGCAGAATTTGACAGAACAAATTAATGTGTCATCTGGTCTAAATATGGACATTTGTTTTTGCTGTCGTTGTAGGGTAAGAGCACAGTGGAGGAAGAGAACGAGAACCTGCTTTCTGCTCTAACTGAGATGTTGGAAAATGTGGAGGATGATGATGGGACTCTGTCTCCTTTTGATACTCTGCCAGAGTCCACACTCCTCATCCACCAGGAGCACAAGGACGACTACATGGTGAGGACACTCAGATAAAAGAGCAGATACCACTTGTTTTGATGTCATAGTTAATCTAAATCATATTACTGCAAATCCTGTGCAAGTATCCTTTCTGTGCAAGCATACTTTCCATTTTAAAACTTGAACTAAATAGTTTATTTTTGCTCTCCTACAGGAAATGCCACTTGCTGACAGACTTAGACAACAACTTAAAAATCCCAGTTTACCATTCACATTCAAAGGTGATGGAACAAATGATAATGAGAGCAACAAAGAGAGAGACATTTTGTCACAACAACAAAACAGGACATTATTTCAATCCAAAAATAACAAAGCAGAGGCTGAAGTTGAAGTTTTCACCACAGCCTCTCTTGTGAACCTGGTGAGGATCATGCACCCCTATTGTCTGAAGCTGCATGTGGAGGAGGAAGGGAAGGACCACAAGAGCACAACCAGACCAGTGGCCTCCTTGAACGACACCTTATTCTCCAAGGAAGAAGTGTGGAAGTACGAGAGGCCCACTGAAGACATCGACGAGGAGATAAATGTCGTGTCTGATGATGATGATGGACCTGTGGAGGAGAAAAAGGCGGAAGATGAAAAGGGTGATGGAAGCAAAACATTGAAGAGTGTATTACTGAACGGGAACCCATCCCGAAATCAGCCACTGAGAGAAAAGAAAAGAGTGAGTTTCGGCCCCGTGCAAGTGACTTCTTTTGATGAATCCATGGAACAGACTGAGAAAAATCTAAAGAGTGGAGTAACTCTTTCACCCCCACAGAAACCACTTGGAAACCCAACTGGATCAGTACTTGAAGCCCAGACACTTCCCTCTGAAAACAGAAGTAAATCATCAGAGGGTCAGCTGCGAAAAAGTGAGACAAAGGCAAAATCACTCAGCCTGCAACAGTACAGACAACTGCGCCAAAAGAGACAACCCCTGGTGGAAAAACAGGGAAACTACACCACCAAATGGCCGTCTGTGTCTGAGCCTCCCAAAGAGCTGACTCCCATACTGTGTCTGCCGGGACAAAACCAAACGACACTGTATTATCCAACAGATACCAAATGTGACACTGCTTCAGAGACGTCATCCACTTCATCAGCACTTTACCCTATGGAGTCCAAGCCATCCAGTCACATGCACCATAAAGGAAAACATCAGAGGTCGAAGGTCAGGTCATCTCCAGAATATCAGAAAAGTCCGATAAAGACTCAGACACTCCTGTGTAGTGATCCCCCGAATCCTGTCCTCCTGCCACTGCCAGCCACCCAACAATCTAAAGACATATGTGGACCACAACAGTCCACTGCCCAGGTCTCATTAGAGACAGAGGTGGAGGAAGTAAACAGCCTTAAGAGCATCAGACTCTTACAGACCCCAGCAGCAGCAGGGCCAAAGCTCACAGTGTTGCTACTAAACCCTGATTGTAACCTTCGGAGCACTGACTTGCCTCAGGAGGAGTCTTCAGACAGAACTTCCAGATCTCCAGCACTTTGCTCCACCATGACACACAAAGCACCTTCAGAATGCATCATTCGGAGTCCTCAAAAGTGCAGTCCAAGCTCAGCACAACAAAGCAAGCTGGTACCAAGTATCCCAGAGTCACCAAGTCCAACTAGGGTCACACAAGTACAGTGTCCTCCGTCCTATCAGCCACTGACCCCTGTATCTACACCTGTAAAGGAGACATTACCAGAGGTTGTCTCCAGGATTTGTCCACCAGAAGCACCACCACTGTCTCTTCAGCTTGGTTGTAAAGTGCAAAGTAAGTACTCTGGTGATCTATTTAGATAAATCTGTCTGTATTGTAATAGCCTCTTTTCCACCCCAGGAACGTTTACCATTTATCTGGGATTTTGAAAAACCTTGGTTCGTTTTCACTGAAATTACCCAGGAAAAAAACTTTCCCTTGATCCCAAACTTTCTCTAAAAAAGGGACCTAGTTGGGAGGGTAGGACTTTTCAGATTTCCTGGAATTCTTGAGGGGTGGGGCTGTGTGCTGATGAACGCTGATTGGTGTAACACACTTGCAGTGCTTACATTCACCCATTATGTTTAAGGCATACATGTTTCTTCTATTTGTACAAATGTTACTGTGTTTGTGTTTTGATAATTTGGAAAATGGAGTAAAATAAGACTAGCTACGAGAAGTGGATGGGATGACAAGATCTCTTTGCTGATTACACACCTTTGAGTGTTATGAAGTTGGTCTTTTGGGCATATTCAGCTCACTCCTACGAGTGTATTGTAATAATCTGTCCATCTCACTATGCTAAAGAGTCTGGACCTTGTTGAACCTATTTACCGTATATGCTCAAAAGAAGTCATCTCGAAATGAATGAGCAATTTGAATATAATTTCCTGAACTTTGAGGTACATTGAAAAAGCAAACCACACAGATTTCCAGGAATTCTTTTACCAAGGTAAATCAATTTCTTGGAATACTGGTGGAAATCTGGCTTATACTTTCAATTGAGATACTTGGTGATACAGCATTATATGGATAGAGAAGGATATGGTGGTTGATTGTTTTTGTTACCATTATAAAAGATCTTTTACTTTTTTTTGGTCCAGTCTTTAATAAAATGTCTTGCGTCTGAATCTGAATCCAACCCACTTTGTAGAAACCAAATTGTGTATTGTGTCGTATCCTTCAGAGTTAAACTACTTAGATGTGCTTTTTGATCTGTCATCCCATCCTACAGCCTAAGATTCAAAGAATAAGAGGTAACTGAGATGAATGAATCCTTTCATGTTTGCCATTTGTTCTCCTTCAGGAATTGAAGCCACTGATCTGACGAGTCTGTTGGAACAGTTTGAGGAAACACAAGGTGATTCAGATAACATGTTCACTGCTGTTTGGTGTTCACTTTGCACTGTTAATGTAACCCAAGACGGTCATGAAAGGAGACGGTGCACTGGAGAGTCATTTCTCTAGGTTTCTGGCAGATTTTGCCCCATTTACTCAAAGGCAGGAGTGAATGTGAAAACAGATTTTTTGTGCTATAGTCACTGAAGTAAATATTAGACCTATTCTGATATTAAAATAACATTTGTCAGAAACCGATCAGGAGAGAATTGACTTGGAGGCCTATAACCGTCTCTGTAACACACTCGTGTTACTAAATCTGGCAACACACATCTACGTAGTTCAAAGGAGCTAGTATCATTTCATTCATCAACTTTGATCCATTCCCACCTCCTCAACCCTTCTGAACCTGTCACTTAGGAGATCGGAAGTGTATGCTTCTGTAAGATTGGTAAAGCGTACAGTCCATGATCTTTGTAGCATCTTTGGCCTAACCTCTTTGTTTTCCTTCATCTCCAGCTAAAGAGGAGGGTGACTGTGAGAAAGATCTGCAGACCAAACCTGAACACATGGCTGAACCAGTCACTGTTGCTCCGCCTCCAAACACACTGACAGTCACAGATGTCGACAGATCTCAGTGTGTTGCGAGTTCCAGACTACTTCTGACATCCTCTGCAGAAGCACTTATAAGCACTTCAGAATCGGCAGCAACTCCAAAAACCCTCAGCAGTCCACCAAATTTCCAAACAACAGATGACATGGAAATTCCAGAGCCACTCGGCACTGAAATCATCCTCACCACCAGGCGGAAAGTCCCTCCCTCCAAGTCCATTCAGATAATTGACCCTCGCCCTATGCCATCCAAAAAGACCCACCCCAGTCCCCCAGAGTCGTCTGCTACCTACACATCTGCTCACATATTTGCATCTATATCCTCTGATCATGATTACTGCAGTTCCCCAACACCTGCGACTGAACGTAGTAGAGCCTGGAAACTCAAGAATATCTCTGAAACCTCTGATGCAATGCAGGTGAATACGTGTGACTCAAGTATCGCTGTTGCTGCTGCTGTGTGCAAAGAGCAGACCCCGCCTAGCGACGCTCACAGTCCCCTCAGAACTGAGAATGAGTCTGTGATGCTGGACCACAGGACCACCTCAGACATGGACCAGTCCTCAGAGCTGCTGTTCTCAGACCGGGCTGTCACAGGGGAGAACTGCAGTTCATCAGAGGCCAGGACAGAGTCGAGCATCCCCCTGACACCTCCCCCCAGCCCTCCCTGCAGAGGCAGAGGGAGGGAGAGGAGGAGGAGATATCGCAGAAGATCCCCTCGTTCTGACTCCAGCTCCCACTCCTCATCCTCATCATCCTCCTCCAGCAATACATCTCGCTCTCCAAAAAGACAAAAGTATGCACCGTTTTCTATGTTGATTTTGTGCTGGACAGTGCAACCAATAATTTGTATTTTGATATTACTAACATTATGGCAGTTTCACCATATTGTAGTCAGAAGAACATGGAATGTGAAATCACTTTATGATCATCATGTTATGAATGAAGGTGTTCACTCAACATTTTCTTGTCTCCACAAAATTATTTGAGCAAATTTTAATTGTATTAAATGTTGAATTACCATGATAGTGTGCCTTGAGTTGGCCACTATAACACAATGAACCCATGTTGATCACCCTGGAGGTGTTGACTACAGTGAGCTCACTGTACAACATCCTGCTGATTACACTGCATCTTATCAAAGAAATCAGCTGAAGACCAAACCTCTACTGAAGCAGTTGGGTACCCACAACAACATGTTCTTCTCAACATGATTATGCAAATTCACACAACATTTTGTTCTGGAAGACGATCAAATTAACCAAAGTTAAAAACCTGAAAGAAATTTGTGGTCAGAATCTTGAGATATTGTTATTTTTGTAGAAAACTGATTGTGGGCTTCAACCTTTCAAGGGCAGATTTTTCTTTCTCTTGAACTCAGCACTATATTATACATGTATGTGGTCAATTAGAAAGTGAGTTTTGACTAAGATCTGATTTTCTTAAATGTTTTCCCATGCCCATAAAGAATTTTTGGAATTTCCCTTTTCCTTGATGTTTGATGGCCAAAATTGAATCATTTAAGTCAGAACATTTTTGACCAAATGGCAGACATTAGACTTTGGACAGATGGACACTGGTAAAACATAGTCTCTTGGTTGGAAATGGTAGTAAAGTGGTTTAATTGATTTAAACATGATCTTGAATCATTTTTATAGGTTGATGTAAAACCGTAGAATGCTTACCATTGACTAATCGGAAATGATTCAGTAAAGCCGTGTAATAGATTACAATAGTGAGCAGGTGAACATAGGTAATAGATTTACCGCCAATATTATCTAATTCACTGCCGATTGCTCCAGCTGCTGTCTTGGTTGTGCTATTGTTGGATGATACACAACAAACTTGTTTAGCACAGAGACTTGAACTATCACTTCACCTGCGATCACTCAGCACTGTGTCACTGGCTTTTCTTATTTATTCCTCTGTGTGTAATTTTTTATTTTCAATTTGTCCTCCTTCAAGGCTCCATCACAAGTGTTCAGAGAGCAGCTCTTGCTCCTCCTCTCCGTCTCGCTCTGTTTCCCGTTCCCCCCCTCCTCTGCCACACCAGATGCCTTACTCCAGACCGAGATTTAGCAGGTCAAGATCCAGATCGTGGTCCAGGTCTCGGTCTCGATCCCCATGCCCACGTAATTACCAGAGGAGATGGAGAGACGTTAGCAGGTCAGTGAATGAAGGAATTTTGTGTCCAGTATAGAACAAAATATCTTGTCATAAAAGTTTAACTCAAGGCTGTTCAACTTTTCCATTTCTGTATCAGCAGGGAGTCCAGGAAGCTCAGGAGGGAGCATGAAATTAGGATTCAGAAACTCCGAGCCATAGTGAGTATGAGATTACAATGCTGTGTGTAATGTGTTTCAGGGTTTTAGTGGAGTACTGAGCTGTGAGTAATTATACAATCCTCTCAAACAGGATGAGCGTAGGGTGGTATATGTTGGCCGCATCCGGAGGTCTATGACCCACGATGAACTAAGAGAGCGCTTCTCTCAGTTTGGAGATGTGGAGTGTGTGTCTCTTCACTTCAGAGATCGAGGGTAAGCATTGAACATTAAACTGTATCTAGAGTATTTTACTGCCTTTACTCTGAGGGTGTGAATGACTGTTGTTCTTCTGGCCTTTGGATTCCGCAGTGACCACTATGGCTTTGTCACCTTCTACAACATGGAAGATGCTTTTGCAGCCATTGATAATGGGGGAAAACTCCGGAGGCCTGACGAGCTGCCCTTTGACATCTGCTTTGGCGGAAGAAGACAGTTCTGCAATTCAGACTATGCAGATTTAGGTGAGACTCTTTGTGCAACTTTCAACATACTTCATACACCTATTGTATTTTGAGCATGCAGCATTTATTGAAGCACATTGACACTGAATCTGAATGTGTTTCTCTTTAGATGCAAATCGGGAGGCACACTCGTCTCCTGTGAGGACCCGGTTTGAGGGAGACGACTTTGATTCTTTACTCAAACAAGCTCAGAGAGGCATTAGGAGGTAGCAGAAGAGTACAGACCAATCAGGGCACTACAGCGGTCACAACAGAAGTTTATTCATTAACCTCAGAGCTTTTTGCTCACATTTATGTAGCAGATGTTTGTCTTTTTTTCTATGTTTTGCTATATGCATGGCGTTTTTTATTGTTTACAAATATGTATAAAAATATGTAGCACTGATGATTGGTAAAATGTAATTTCTCTAAAAGTTTTTGCATTCCATGGCACTAAAGATTTTGTACAATTGTATGCAACAATTAAAAGGAATTTCCTGAAGAATTATATACTTGAGTGTACAGAGGATTTTTTTTGTTCACAGGAGACATTTTGGCCTGTCAGTGCACAGGGTTCCTGCAGGGTCTTAAAAGTCTTGAATTTACAGATCTGCATTTAATACCTTAAAAAAGTATTTAAAAGGTATTACATTTGAAACGGTAGGTCTTAAGTTGCCTTAAACTTGTTCGCTGTGTTGTGTTTAAATGTGTCTGTTAAATGTCTGAGCTGCAAAGAAGGTAATGTTAGTAAACTCGATTCCATCCGTTCCAACTCGACAATGTAAAATTAGGAACCAATTGTATGTAACTTTACAGCCCCTGGTGAGAAATGACTCGGTATGGTGGGAATCAAGGCATTGGAGTAAATAAATCTTCCTAAATTCAAGGAGTCAAATTTTTGCCAGTATGGCTCTGAAATAGGCATTAAATTCTGTTCTAAGTAGTCTTGAAAAGGTCTTAAGTTTTAACTTTAACTTGCAGAAACATAGGAACCCTGGTGCAGCATTCAGTTCAACTGTAGCTTTATAATCTGCTTGTATGTTTTTGCTCATTCACAACAGCACATGGTCTCTAATCTTGCAGTCTGTTCTCTAAAATTTTTAGTCTGTTTTTATCTGCTGTTTTCACATTCACAACAGCTTCATTAATACTCAGCAGAAGCCCATAAACTACCTCCTTAAATTTGTCATGTTCATACAATTATTAAATATGCATATGTTCCTAAATCTCCAAACAATAAGTGGATTGCACTGTGGCAAACAATATTAAAGTATGGTGGGGGTCTACACTGTCCATCCACATCACTCTTAATCCTTTTATTTATTTTTCTTCCTCACCAAATCTGCAGTGGTGGAAGACATATTCAGATGCTTTACTGAAGTAAAAGTTCCAATATGTTCATGTGTAAATACTTAACAGGTAATGGTTCTGTTCTTAAAACCTTAAATAGATGCACCTAAGCAAAATGAACTTGAATAAAAAATCAGAAGTAATCCTGCAGTATAATGGTTCCTGTCAGTGTTAATGTGCATGTTACATTATAATACTGTATATGTGTAAGGTTGAGCTCTTTTGTTACTGTGTCTACATCATATAATGTAAGGTTATTATGTTTATTATGGCTAAAGAAAAGTCTAAAAAGTAAAGCTGCCAGACAAATATAGTAGAGTAGCATAATATTTTGCCTCTGAGATGCAGGGGAGTACATGTGTATAACTGCAGTAAGTCAAGCAAAATCCAAGTAACTTGACGTATGTGAGTAAAAGTACTTCGTTGCACTTCATTGCTGTTTGGAGTTTTTGTACGGCACAGGACTCAGACTAGAGGATGTGATCTTTTAAATATATAACATGCGCTGATTAGGAATAGGATTATGACCACTGACAGACAAAGTGGTATTTTGATTATCTCATTCCAATGGGACCCATCAGTGGGCGTGATATACAGCGTGTCCCAAAAAATTTGACATCCTTTCATCACCTAATAATTTGTTTAGAATTTGTTTGCTCTTTTTGCTCAAAAAAGTGAAATCATTTTTATTGTTCTGCTTTCAGGAATAGACATGCTGTTTACTGCAACAGAAAAGGCATTCTGTGTATTGAAGTACGCCCAAACTCAGTCAAAAGTGAATGTGCAACGTGAACGTGTTAGAAAATTTCATAAACAAGCACCAACAGGAAAACAGATTTGGACATGGTATAAGAAGTTTCAAGAGGAAGGCTGTTTGTGTCGGAAAAAAGGACTCCACTACCAACTTCATGTGTGCCACGTCACAAGCAGCGCACACACTGAACATTTGGAATAAATTTGGAACATTATAAAATTATCATCCCCAGAATTTTTTGTTTGAAATTTGTAGAATAAAACAATTTATGTCCAAAATAAATCCTATTAAGTATAATTTCTCCTGACCATGTTGTCACTTTGATATGACATCTAAAATGATGTCCATTTTTTTTGGGACACCCTGTATTAAACAGCGAATGAACATTCAGCCCTTGAAATTAATGTGTTAGAAACAGCAAAAATGAGCGAAGGATCTGAATGAGTTTGATGAGCTATATTGTGATGGTCAAATCACTGGGTCAGATCTTCTCCAGATCAACACAAGAACAGTTTCTTCCAGAGGTGGGTAATCCCAGATGAATCAAGTCAAAGTCCTACCATGTATTGGTTTCAACCTGTTCACTGACCACAGGTGATTCCACTAAGTATCCCATCTACCTGGATGAGGAGTTGTGCTCATCAAAATGGGCTGATTCAGTGAACAGGTTGGAATCGATACATGGCAGGACTTTGACTTGATGAACCTAGGATTACCCACCTCTGGTTTCTTCCCCCAAGCCATCACACTGATGAACAATTAAATCTGCAATATAACAATAGTTCATATACCTCATGCACAACCTCAACCTGTTGTCTGCTCTTTCTTTCTCCTTGCACATTTTTTCCCCATTGCACATATTTTAAAATTGTACTACCTGACTAAAATTTTTATACCCTTTTTTGTACAAAAGTTGGTTTTTTTTTTGGTTTTTTTTTTTTACTTATTCATACTCTGTTTTAGTTGTGTTTTTTCAGTGCTTGTTTATTATGTTGTACAGAGAGAGCATAGTTTAAAAAAAAAACAAAACAGAGTAAAATTCCTTGTATTCTTTTGAGGATTCTTGGTGAATAAAGATGATTCTGATTCTGATCTTACCACCTGTCTAATATTGTATACGTTCCTCTTTTCCTACAAAACCATCTCTGACCTGAGGCCTAGACTCATACTATTCATACTATTGAGATGAGAAGGTGTGTCCAAACTTTTGGCCTGTACTGTATATGTGCCAAGTTTGAAGTAAATGTAAACAAAATGGATGTTTTTATAGATGTGAAATTTGGCCCATTATAAGTAAATGGGGGGGAAAAAGATTTTTAAAATTAAAAAAAAAAAAAAAAAAAAAAAAAAATCAACTTTGACCTACTTTTCCCAAAATGTAATTTGATCTATTCTGGATTGCTGGCAATCTATAAACCCAATTTGGTATGAATTCAACCAATAGTTTTGCTGCTAGAGTGCTAACAAACAAACAAGCAAACAAACCGTACCAAAAACAATACTCCTTGCCTCCCCTTTCCTTCAGGGTAATAATCAATATTATTACCAGTTCTTCTGTCAGTGGTCAGAACGTTATGGCTGATCTGTTTATGAGTTCCCTCCTTTAATTTATTTATATGTGATTTTATTAATTAATACAGATCTCCTAAGTTTATTGACTCAAGCCAGAAAATTTTATTCTAGATTATCTAAGTCCTTGCTGTTTTAAATGTATCTTGCCTTGGTCCTTTGTGCTCTAATGTCCAGTCAGATATATATTTTTCTGTTTCTTTATTTTCAGTACACTTCAAATGTCCTAATCTTTTCGTTTATTTTGTTTCAGATATTTTCAATAGTTCTATGTTTCGTCATTCCACCATGTCTCCTAATGTATTTCTGTTTTTTCTCTTTTGTAATATTTTCCCAGTCTTGTTCTGTAAATTGCTTTGTGCCAATTAATTTAAAAAAAAGAAAAAAGAAAAAAAAAAGTGTATGAGTTCCCTTGTGTTTAAGAATAAAGGGACACTGTGCCTTTAAGACGTCCACCCGGTAGTGGAGTCACGCACGTACAGTCAACATGCGTCTGACTGAGGAGGTGAACTTAAGTCAGTCATCTCCAAACAAAAGCCTCCACTAACTGTCTTTAAATATTTACGACGTTAGATTTTAGCTCATGATAGCATAATGTTGCGCAGTGTCTTCGGCTCTTAAATGCGACTGATGTGCGCAGGCGTGAGAGTGTAATAAAAGTCAATCAAATTAAAGGCTGGCGCACAAAGCCATGAGTGATAAAAGCGGCGTTTAGTCCAGGATCTGCCACAGTTTGAGAAGACAGACACAACTAACCAGACACTCACAACACAACACAACATGTCGAAACGCGGAGATGCCGAAGGAGGAGCCCAGAGGCGGTTCATCAGCGGGGTGGTGGAAGGTGAGCGGAGCCCGGAGGTGGTTATGATGACCAGAGATGTATATGTAAACAGAATTAAAAACAAAAAGAGCAAGATTAAATCATGTGCATGTAGTCAACTGGACAGAGAATAAATAAACAAAAAAAAGCAGCCCAGGTCTAAAGGTCAGGTCATAAGAATCAGAAGCAGATTTATTGTCATTGTTTGGTGTAAAAAACAAGTGTAAGAAATAAAAGTGAAAGGCTGTTTATCAATTTCAATAAAAGGCAGTAGGGTAAAAAAAATAGTTAAAATATGTATTAATACACAGTCTACAGCAAGTATATATGTATCACAAGATTACATTAAAAAGAAAACTTCAATACAGTGACGCTAAATACTGACTTGGCCTGTAGATGCCATTTAGATTAAGTTTTTTAGTGTGCACGTATTTCTTGTATTTTTTCACTGTGTCTTAATGAAGAAACTGAGAAATCTTACAAATTGAAGACACTGCAGACCTATGAGTCCATTTGGTCTATATGTGATGGTGAAGACATTTTAGATACTGATCACTTCTGATAAATGTATCATTTAGTGCATAACTTGACCTTTGCCTGATCCAGGTTTTTATGGGCGGCCATGGACTATGGAGCAAAGAACAGAGCTGTTTAAAAGGTTTGTAGCCTTTGTGTTATTTCACTATGAATGTAACTGAAAAGCTGAGGAAGTTTCTTTTAAAGTGCAGTTTTGCAGATGATCAGTTACTTCTCAACAGTACATGAGCTTCTTCCAAATATATATATACATATATATATACACACACACACACACACACTGTGGCATCTGGTTTGACTGAAGGCACTTTGAAAATGTAGTCTGAACAACTTGTACCATAAAAAGATAAAATTCATAGTGTATACTGTGATGTGAAGTTGTATAAAATACACATACCTGTAAGAAAAGTAAGTAATTTAAGTTGACTGAAATGTTATTTTCCTTTGGGGGGGGGGTTAAAAAGGGGAAGGGTGCGTTTGTGTTGTGGTTCCGGGCAAAATGGCCAAAAAATGGAATTCAGGGCTCTTGACAAAACATGATTCACATTAGTTTTGTTAACTAAATCCATATGGCACTTATGTGTAATTGCAATAAACAGTAATAAGAAAAAACAGCATTTTCAAGGCTGGGAATGAGCATTATTTGTTAAAAGTAAGTATAATTTTTAACACCATTTTAAATACCTCCTGCCTCTTGTAGACGGTGAGTAGTCAGTCAGAGTGACTGTATAACAATATACAAGCATGTTGTACTTTTTTAATTTTATTGAGCAAGACAAAGTTCTAGAAGGCCTACATAGCTCTGCAGAAGTCCACATTTTTCACAACTTTGATAAATGAACAACTAGATAAAGTAATTTAATGCAATGTATTTTACAGCACTAGTTTGTAGTTTTATTAACTACAAAAAAATGGCACAAATGTAGTTTAACCACTTGAATCATGATGTAAATTATCATTTTGTTGAAACAACAGTAATTAGAGTTCACAATTCCTTAACATTGCTGGAAAGTGTTATTTTCAATCCTTTCTATTTAGAGTCTGTGGAGATCCTTTGTGTCATTGTTAAGTGCTGGTCTTGTGTTTCACAGGGAGCAGAAATGGGGTTTGAACACATACCTGTACGCTCCCAAAGACGACTACAAGCACAGGATGTACTGGAGAGATCTGTACTCTGCTGAAGAGGCCGGTCAGTGTCACCTTACACTGCATATGAAGGCATCGCTTTCCCATATCCATCCTTTTTCAGGGCCTGAGCACCGACTCATGTAAAGGCCCCGTTGTACTTGACTTCAGCGGTTTTCAAACCTTTTCAGCTTTTGACCCAGAAGAGAAATGTCGTGTCTTCTCAGGACCCGAACTAGCAAATTAATAAACCAAACTAGCAAGAATGCACCATGAATTACCATAGACATTGTTTTCCTTTATCACAACACTGTTTCCAAAGTCTGTTTTATGGCAATTTCTACATCATTTCCATCTTGCTGTGTCATATATATGATTTTCATCTTTTCCCATTTTTGTCTTGTTGCCTCTTTCATAACCAAAGTCTATCCTCTGCATTCCACATGACTGAGCATTTCTAAGCTTTTTAAGCGTACACTGTCAGGAAAATTAATTCACACATTACATTGGTACTTAAGTGTCTCTATAGAAACCCTTAGCCCCGAAGATTGCAAACAGCACATCTCTGTAGTTTGTTGTTGCATTGTTAAAGCAACGTAATGAGAGTTCTTAAGGTTCTTATTTTTTGTGTCCTCTTCACTTCATTCTACATAACGTCCACTGTTGGTTAACATATTCACCCAGATTCACACAGATAGTCATTCAGAAATGTCACATCAAATAAACTTTCACTAGAATAAAAAATTACAAAACCTTTAAAAATACAAGAACTTTCAATGTAATTTTCATTTTGCATGTTTTACAGAGTACTTCTCACTGCTCAGTGTCACTAAATCCAAAATACCACCAGATTCAAAAGAGGTTATATTTATTTTTTCCTATTTCTGGAGTGAGATCATTGCAAGTCCTCCTATATGTGGACCTTTAAACTGCAGCCTTTGGTGATTATATAATTCCACAGGCTGCTATTGAGATTACATTTGCAGTCCGATCAATTGTGCAGTTCTGTTTTTTATTTATAGCCAAGTCCACTGCTGAAAAACCAGCATCTAAAATGAGTCTACATAGTTTTTGGTGTCATTGGTGTGTGCTCTTCACACACCTGCACATCTGTTGTCACTGTGTTAAACTGGATTTCCATAGTCATTATTTTTTCCTCGATGTCAGACTGAGGACACTGTGACTCATCATTAGCTCCTTAGACACATTGTTTAATTGCCTAGAGCTCCTCTCTGTGTGGTTTGTCAATACATTTATAGAGGCAAGAGCTGTGATATGATAAAATCAGAGCCATTAAAACTATCTTGTCAGATGTTCGTGTCTAAACAGGCTGTATATCAGCAGACTTTGATCCATTACAGGTTATGTGCACCATCTGCATGGTCTCATTATTTTGTAAATTGTATCAGCCTCAGCATCATTTGCCTGTTCATAAAACACTATTTGCATGTTTTAAATGTTTATTGTATATTTTCACAATATAGATTATAAAATATTCTTTCATCTCTGTATTTATTCTTGGTCTAGAACAACTCATTGCCCTGATATCAGCAGCTAAAGCTCATGATGTCGAGTTCATCTACGCCATCTCCCCGGGTTTGGACGTAACTTTTTCTAACCCCAAAGAGGTCGCCGCCCTCAAGAGGAAGCTGGATCAGGTAGGACTTTGTGCACAGAGACAAAGGGTGGAGCAGGAATAGATCATTAAATGGGAGCTGTATTTAGCTTTATGGCTTTCTGAGGGTTTGTCTTAGATGGCACATAATTTTCTATCAAACACGTGGCCGTAAAATGGAAACTTTCTGTACACTGACTTCATCTAGGTTATCAGATGAGTGATGGCACAGACTCTGCCGTGTGAGTAAATGGGGTGAATTCCCAGTGGATCATTAATATTTTAAATGAGTCAAACTAAAGGGGATCTTTACATGCTCTCAAGACCCCTGATGAGGTCCAAAGCTTTTTCACCTTTGCGACCCCCGATGAGTTTGCATCCCTGATTTTTTCTTTTTTTTTTTGGCCTGTCTTTAATGACATTCGCATAACAAGAAAAAAACAAAACAAAAAAAATCATCAGAGGATAAAAATGAATGTAGAACTACTTAAATGAGCATTTATCATATCTTTAACTCTTCACCGAATTATTCTGTGTATGGAATGAGAATATACACAGAAGTACTTCATCTGTGTCATGTGTTGTTCAGAGTTCTGATTAAATGTTTGGGTAGTAGAAGTGTAAGTCATTCTAAACATTTAGTTTCACTCCAGATAAAAACTGACTCTGAGTTTCCATCTGCTCATATCCTTCTGTTTGACTGTTTCTTCTTCAGGTCAAGGAGTTCGGCTGCAGGTCTTTCTCTTTACTGTTTGATGACATCGAGACTGAAATGTGTCCGGCTGATAAACAGGCCTTCAGCTCCTTCGCCCACGCTCAGGTGTCCATCACCAATGACGTGTACCAGCATCTGGGAGAGCCCCACACCTTCCTGTTCTGTCCCACAGGTCAGACACTGGGTGTAAACACAGCTGTGTGCCCTCTCAGTGCATTAAAAACTACGACACACCTTTGATTTTTCATTGTAAGTTCACTTTTTCTGCCTTTGTCTCTGTCTTTCTGTCCAGATTACTGTGCTGCGTTCTGCACTCCCACTGTGTCCCAGTCCTCCTACCTGCACACTGTGGGTGACAAGCTGCTACCTGGCATTGACATACTGTGGACTGGTGAGGCCACACTGGACCGGCTTCACAGCACATCAAACTGCATTCCAACAGCGTCACTCGCACAAGGATACAGCAGGACGGCTCAGTTTGTTCACTTTCTTTTCTTTTAGGTCCAAAAGTAGTTTCCCACAAAATCTCAGTTGAATCCATAGAGGAGGTGTCTTCTGTCCTCAAGAGGCCACCAGTGATCTGGGACAATATCCATGCCAATGATTACGACCCCCAAAGACTGTTCCTTGGACCATATAAGGTAAATCTTAGCTAAAGTCCATACTGATACTAAATTGCTGTATCATTTCTGTACAGTTGTTCTGTGCAATCACAAATAACGACGGTAAAGTTACACAAACTTTCTCCAACTATATCCCCATTATGTGACATGCTTTACTGACAAAGCCACTCTTCTTCATAGCTCTGCTCAATGTTAATTCTATTCTGGACCAACATATTTAAAACTTTATCAGATATGTTGCATGGAGAGATAAAGTTTGATCCACTTTTGGTCCTACTTGGATTGATCAGTTTTCACAACTTTATAAATATCACTATCATCTGCTATCCCATGCATTTATTGTAGCAAAAAGACTTGTTTTGATGTTCTAGAAAAAAAAAAAAAAAGCAGAAGTCCCATCAGTTAAATTATGGCTGGAAGAAATAGTTAAACTCTTTCATCTGAAGAGAATTCAGTTCTCAGTGTTAAATAAACTGTGTCAGTTCAATAAGCTTTGGCATCCCCTCCTATAATATATTAATATCACAGCCTGAATAATGGTACAAGGATTTGTCTCCATTCTGTTCTGGCCCACTTTCATAGACTTACTCAGAAATAGCAGAATTTTTGATTCCAAGAAGGATCCATCACCTTGGACCAGCAATATTTCCTAAAAATCACATCAAAGCTCTTATGCAATTTTATCAACTTATATATCATTCATGCATTTAATAGTAAAATAGTGCCTTTAATACATATCCAGCTACATGTAATGACCAAACATGACCTTTGACCTGAACTCATCTGAGTATTATGTTGGAAAATACAGCAAAATCATTAGGTTTGACTTTTAAAATCTAAAATAACATTCTTACCCACCTTGTAGATTTTTTTGCTTGAAATATGTTAAACACACTACATTTTTACATAAAATATATCAAGCTTTAGAATCTACGAGGTGGGCAAGATGTTCGATTTTTAAGGCAAATTAAGAAGCTTTAAAAATTGTACATTCCATGCAGAAGTGAATGGAACATCCCAACTGATCACCTAAACATGTTTTATTTACAAATGTTTGTTATTATGATCATAAGTATTTGCTGCTTTAATGGAAACTCCTTTCCGGTTGAGTAAATCATGTTGCTATTAATATAAAAGAGTTCCAAAGTTAGTATTACAGACATTATCATGCTAAAAGGGATCCATTTTGGAGAT
The DNA here is from genome assembly GCA_037367295.1 of Apogon hyalosoma. Taxonomy (NCBI): domain Eukaryota; kingdom Metazoa; phylum Chordata; class Actinopteri; order Kurtiformes; family Apogonidae; genus Apogon; species Apogon hyalosoma. The sequence continues at coordinate 18,170,101 of JAPQRP010000001.1, read as the reverse complement.
GCTTGATACTGTTGTTTTGCTTCAGAAACTGAGTCATGCATCATTGAACATGGTCCAAAATGATTTTCTAGACATAATTATGTATTTTACTGAGCCAGACACACCTATTTTTAAAATAAATCCGAAGTGGGCTAAACAGATAGGATACCAGAACATGTCCTTTATGTGGCTTCCCTTGTGATAAGATGTAATGAAGGGAGGGGTTGTGGGATGTTAAAGTGTGTGTTTTCTGTCATGTATTTCTTTTCGTGTACCTTTTTTGCTTCGTTCTTCCTGTGTTTAATTTTCAAAACGAGGGCAAATTGTAATAATGGAGGCTTTTCTGATTTTATTTATTTATTTATTCCTCAATAAATAGATTGACAAAGGAATAATGATGGTCTTTTCTTGTTAGGATCGTCCCACTGAGCTCATTCCCAAACTGAGAGGCGTACTCACCAACCCAAACTGCGAGTTTTACCCAAACTTCGTAGCCATCCATACTTTGTCGACATGGTGCAAGGCTTCTGTGGATGGAGCACAGAGGGATGTGGAAATGAGTAAGTGTGTGGGTTCCCCTTCTCACCTTATTGTGGAAATCAGCTTTGAGCCACATTAACGTTCATTCTTTCATTCAGTCTCTGAATTACTTTGTCCTCGAGAGGGTCGTACAGTCACACCTACGGGCAATTTAGGTTTAGACCAGTTAACCTACATTCACACTTAGAATTATTTAGTGCCTCTGAAATCATGTTAGTATTTGTTGTTACATTAAATTACTGACGAACTGAAACTACATTTCTTTACCAAACAGCTAAACTCTAAAATTGATTTCCCACTGTAATGTTTATCTATTCTAATATATATTTAAACAGAACATGCATGTCTGGTGTAATGTCTGTTAAATCTGTTTTTACTTGTATTTTCATTCCCTTAAACAGTGAGAATTTGTAAGTGTTTTGATTTAATCCTCATGACCTTATGACTTGTGTGTTTTTATATTATTATAAATGCTGATTTTCATACTCCTTAGACCTGATCAGAAAAGAGTAACCACCTGAAATGACAGGGAAACACTGTCATCCCTCTAAAATATCTAAAACGCTTGTACTTTTCTCTGCGAGCTCCTTCAATTGCAAGACCCTCTTTTTTGTTTTTACAATGAGACACTTAATGTTGCTTCTCATACATTAAACTGTCAGTTTCAAGCTCTCAGTTCTAGAGCGTAAACAGCATGAAGATGTTTTATAATATGAGGGTTTTGCGTTGCACCTTTATGAGATCTGAACAATGTATAAACAGTTATTTTGACACGTTTGACTGTAATCTGTGTTACAGTTTTTAGATAGAATGGTTCATTTTGCATTTAATTTTCAGTAAAATAAATATGATTTGGATTAGATTAGATTAGATTAGACTTTACTGATCCCGCAATGGGGAAATTCAACAGTCAAGGCAGCAACAGAATAAAGTGCAAGAAAAAAAGTGTGCTTGCATATAGTACAAAAAACAATATAAAATGATAATAATTGTAATAAGAACTATACAGCCTATAAACATATTTACAACAGAGTGATGATGCAATATTTGCTGCCATAATATGACTGATAAGGCAGGTTGTCTCTGTAGCACCACAATCCCTCAGTTATAATGATGTTGTGACACATTTAACCTTTAGAGAAAGAATTGCTGTGCTTTAGATATTGCCCTTGGACACACTGTGCTTTCGGTTAATTGGTCAGCTGTACACATTTTTGTAAGCAGGAGACGAGGATCAGGACCCCTACTACAGCCCCCAGAAAGCCCTGACTCTGGCCCTCACCGACTGGCTGCAGGAGTTTCTGAGTACAGATCAGCCCGGAGGTAAACCCCTTAAACGCAGCGCATTGAAGCAAGGAAGAAAGAGGTGAACACGTGTTTCGACAAAGCGAGCCAATATTTCACTTCCTGCGTCTTCCCCAGGCCCACGTCTTCCTCCATCTCGCCTCAGGAAAGACCCTTCAGACGAGGAGCCCATGCAGACAGACATGGCAGAAGGCTCGTATGTTCCCGGACCCAACGAGAACCCGCTGTACACTGCCGAACCCCTGACCCTAGACGACCTGAAGCTGCTGTCGGAGCTCTTCTACCTGCCCTATGAACACGGGCCGACGGCCAGGACCATGCTGCAGGAGGTGGACTGGCTCAAGAACCACAGCGCCGATGTTTCTGCAGAGACAGACAAGGTAGTTCTACTTTACACATTTATACCCCCCTTTTACATGATTTACAGCAGCTGAACCTAGTTCTGTTTTTCAGAGAGCTGAGTGGTGTTCAAGAGCGCAGCGCTTTGATGATATGTGTGAAGCAGTTGTGCAGATGTTCAACCGACTGTCCAACGCCCCAAACCGCAGCATTTTGTACGACCTCTACAACTACATCTGTGACATCAAGAGTGGAGTGGGTTTGGCACGAGCCTATGTGAAAACACTAGGTGAGAAAACAGGATTTTTTTTTTTTAGTAAAACAAACTAAGGACATGCTGACTCCATATCTAGTAACTCACTTGTTTGATATTTACCAAAAACACAGGACTGGGGAAAAATTTTACCGTGTCATAATTGAACTCGCGCATTGACCCGTGGGGATCCACAGGTTCTAGATTTATTTGTTTATTTATTTGTTTGTTTATTTGATGACAGTGCATATTAACGAACACTCAGTACAAATAAAAACCTTACTTTGTGTAAATATGCCGGATTTAGCCTAAGAGCTGTTTTCCATCCGTAGTCCTCAACATTTAAAAACAGACTAAACATACAAACAAGACAATACAGTGTATACGACACATTACTATATAAAACTGTACATCATACAACACATTATTAATACAATAAATACAGTGTCAGGTGTGGTAGTTTGTATGCTATTATGTGTATGTGCATGCTGTACTGCATTTGTCCAGCAGTCACCGCCAAAGTATTCTGTGAAATAGCAATGTGATTGTAAGGCTACTGTATTCCAAAATTATTAATATCTCCCAAAATATTGGTCCTATCAACTTACCATTTTCGCTAGTCTGTTCCTTGACCAAAAATAGACAAGTATGACAAACTGCAATAGTCAGCTCTTTCCAGAGTTTGTGTGAATCCCCTGACACACACACACACGCACACACACACACACACACACACACACACAGAGGCCACTTGGCTTTTATAATATAGATACGACACACAGGACAATTACAACTAAAATGTTATCTTTAATTCACAAGCTTTTGGTGAAAAGCAGCAGAGCAACAGCTTAACCCTTAAAGACCCACAACTATTTTTTATCTCAACTTCCAAATAGTTTTTTTGTCTTTCCCAAGTGAATTATCACCATTTATTATAATATTATCCTCTACCTTTTGCAATTTTCAGTGAAAATCAGGTATTTTCCTATATTTAATTTACTGATAATGTGGATGTTCATAAAAAAAATCATTTGGATGCTCAATGTAAATTCAAAGGTTATTAGATCAAAACAGAAAACAGTTAGGAAAGAGTGACTTTTTCAACAAAATATATCATTAACTGAACATAAAAACAAGTGTCTCCAACACTGTCATTGATCCAACTCCATGGGTTTTAATGGTGAATCAATGTTGTAGAAGATGACGGTGTTTCTATGTTCACTACGCAGCTTCTGAGCGTC
>JAPQRP010000001.1:18106521-18133104 GCA_037367295.1 Apogon hyalosoma | reverse complement strand
TAAAAACAAATGGGAGGGTGGGGTGAGGGTCAGTCTGCGGAGGAACTCGCTGGACGCTGATTGGTCAGCAGTGGTCCTGACGCTCTACTCCCACGTTTGTGTATGGTTAAGAAGATCACGTGGGTTGCAGCTTCTTTGATCCTATTGGTGAATTTCCTTTCCGGTATAAATGGAGCCACCGACAGTTGCAGGCGCGCCACATTCAACTTTTTATTTTTGAACTGCAGCTCCCTAAATCAAACACGAAATCAGTAGTTTTTTTTTTTTTTAAAGGTTATTTATTACTTATATTATTTTCCTCATCTAAAATGGACTGTATAGATTTTCCAAGAGTTTTTCCAAATTCCCCAAGGAAGACCCGTGGACAAATCCAGGTTTGTGTCTTATTAATGCTGTGTTACTGCATTAGTTTAGCTAACTGTATTAAAATCTAATACACTAAGGCACAAGAATAAATTAGTACGTTAACTTCAGATTCCTAAGTGTCTGTTGACTGATTTTTAACCCTTAACTTTACCGATTCCCTCTGTCCTTTGTTTGCAGGTCATCTTTGGACCGATGTTTTCAGGCAAAAGGTGCTTTATTTTATTACAACCAAACAACACCGTAGTTCTTCTGTTGTTGCCAGTGGCTGTCACTGTGTTTATTGTTAAAAGTATTTTCCAAAACAATGTTTATCTGTCATTCAGCCAAGACTTCCCGCCAAATGTCTTTGTTCACTGTTTACCCAGCTGTCATCACTAATCTCTGCATACACTATGGTGCTGCTAGTTGTATTACTTGTTTGACAATATTTAGCATATTCTGTACTTCATTTTCTACTAACTGCCACATGTTTATGATTTAACTGTGCTATGTGACCAAATCTCTTAAAGCATTTTGGGTCCATGCATTAATGCAGTACAGTATTGGTTGGATAGTGAGGTTAATTCAGCTTCTGCTCTGTGTTTAAGCTGAAATAACTCATCTGAATGTCATTTTTGTTGCAGTACTGAATTGATGCGAAGAGTGCGCCGTTTCCAGATAGCCCAGTACAACTGTTTGGTGATTAAATACGCCAAAGACACGCGTTATTCTGAAAACGGCATGGCCACACATGACAAGTAAGTCATCAGCTCTTATTTTATTTCCAGAATCTCCTCTCTCTCTTTTTGAAGCTGAAGTAAATAAAACTTTGTAGTCCTGTTGAACAGTGTGTGGTGTGTGCACACGTCTGATAAAATGTATGAACTTTGTAAAGTCTTCAAACTAGAGTTAATTACATGGTGGAGAAATAAACTGAACAATTTTATCAAGTCTGCGCAATAATCATGGAGTTTCAGTTAATGTGTGAGATTTTGTGAAGGAGCAGAAAATGGTGTTCTCACTTTCTTGCAGCAGAACTGAATAACTAATATTACCTTTGATTTTCCTCCATCTTTTTGGTGCTTTAGAAACACAATGGAAGCTGTACCTGCTAACTGTCTGGCAGACGTGCGTTCACTGGCACTGAAAGCCTGTGTCATTGGAATCGATGAAGGACAGTTTGTACGTATACTGTTACTCACTCTTCTGTTAACATTATTATTATTACCTAGGTGTGATAATTTTGACACCCATCACAGCGTAATGATGTATTTTTGTGTTACCATAGTTTCCAGACACTGTGGAGTTTTGTGAGGAGATGGCCAATTCAGGAAAGACTGTTATCGTAGCAGCGTTGGATGGAACCTTCCAGAGAAAGGTGAGTGTGTTTGTTTCTTTAGGTCACTCACATAGTGGACATTTGTCATAGAAACAAATGTTCACTGTGTGGATGCTGTGGGAACAGAAAGAGCACCACTGTGGCTGTAGACACAACAAAATACCTCACACAAGGAGCGTATTTTGTGGAAAATTTGGAACAAATGCAATAGGCAGCCAGAAAACGGACAACTCACATCCTCTTGTTCCTAACTATAGTGTCAGTTGTGTCTATATAATGTAATTACACCTGTATTCATTTTCTGACAATGACTGTTGCGTTTGTGCATTTCTTCAGCCATTTGGAAGCATTCTGAACCTCGTTCCTCTGGCAGAGAGTGTGGTCAAACTCCACGCTGTCTGCATGCAATGTTACAAAGAAGCTGCTTACACGAAGAGGATAGGAGCAGAGAAGGAGGTGAGGAGACATAGTGTGTAGGATTTGACTGGTCCAAACAACTGAAAGGCCACAGTGTGGATAGTATGCCTGTACCATCTTTGAATATTGCAAATGCATTTTGAATTACCTTAAGTGCTGCCTATTTCAACAAAATCTTACTTTAGTGTTTTGTTTCTTTGCTTAACTAAATATTGATCATTGAGTCAGTTATCTAGCACATCTTGACTGGGGATAAAACCAGCTGAACAGTCTAGTAGGATGTGAGAAAGAGGCGCCTTTTCCCCAAACTTTGCTAACCAGACAAATGTTGTGCCTCTGCTAAAGGTGGAGGTGATTGGTGGAGCTGACAAGTATCAGGCGGTGTGTAGGAAGTGTTACGGAGGACTGGTGGATAAAGAGAACAGTGCTCCTTTCAGGGATGAAACTCCACCGCAGGCACTGACTGGAAAACTTGTGGACTCTGGGATTCCCAGGAAGCTTTTCTCTTCCCTCCAAATATGAGAACAATACTGAGACTCAGCTGAGCAATTTTTTGAATGATGTGGGTGCCCATGCATCGGTGGAGAGAAATGAATTCAATCATCCTGGTCCCTTTCCTTTTAGACTTATTTTATGTCATTTATGTTTACTAAACTATTGATGTGTAAGTGCACTTTTTTTTGCAGGAACATCAGCTGTAAAATGTTAAGTTATTTTTGCTTTAAAGACTTGATTGTCTTGTCTGTATTTTCTTTACTATGATCTGTTATTAAACAGCTGACTTAAACTCTATAGGTTTGAATAAACTTCTTTTTGAAGGATACAAATTTTTAAGAATTAAGATGCCAGTTAACTCCTTGTGCATAATACTTTTGTAGAAACATTGAGTTTGTTTTTGCTTTTAGTTATCTATGGTGTGTAATCCAATGCCCTCACATGCTACCAAGGACCAAAATAACCTGTTTAAATCCAGACCAGCTCCACTGCAGTGAGCTTCAAGGCTGGAATGGAGTATATCCTACATATACTATGTAAAACTGTTAGCAGTGCAATGCATTAAGACCCCAGTGTTAATCAGACACAATAGACTGCGCGCAGTTTTATTCTATAAAGAAGACAGTCTGATGTATCAATTGTGCTGACTTGGACAAAAAGAAACAAACATACAGTATGGTAACTTCCCAACTCAGACCATTCAGAACATTATCAGTTTCCTATACCAATCTGAATACAGTCAATAGAAGCATTAGAAATCCAACATGATTAAAAGCGATTTCTTTTCTTCCTTATGTCTACTATGGGGACCTCAATAAAATTTTATCTAACAATATATTTAAAAAAAAAAAAACAAAACTCAAATCTAAACATTTATTAGTACACTAGTTCAAAAATCAGCATTAGGTTTAAAACTGGAGCTGTTTAACTCTTGACACTAAGTCAAATCACAATGTAGAGTCACTCAAGGTGAGTAACTGCAAAAAGTCACCACAGAAATACTTTGACTTCCAGTGTACCTTGACAAGCAGATATTACTGTTCTTCCAGAATATGAAAATGAGCAAAACTCAAGAAGAGCTGATGACAGCTGTGATCTTCAACTGTTATAAAACCTAAATATAACAGTCATAACATTTGTCTTCACTAAGGTCATGTTCAGTATCACATTCAGATCTGCACATAACTCCTCATAAGGACATCATTTCTTCTGTATAAAGATCTCCTGTGCAACACCAACTACATGCCATCCGTTGTAATATGCTCTATCATTTGCACAGATCTAAGTTCTGCTAACAACCCTGTAAAACCTTTTGATTAGTCCCCCACCCCACCCAACTTTTAAGAGGAACTTTGGCTGAGATAAACCAGCTACAGTCTGAGGTGTTAAACTGACAAATATGATAACTGGCACGCACAAAATAGAATAAACCAGTAGTCATTTAAGAAGTGTGTGATTCTCACCCCTGCAGAATGAGATGGTTATCTGTTGGTAAAGACTGTTAGATTAACACGGGAGTAAATGAGACAAATGATAGATGTCATTAAGGCCCGGTACGTCTTCATAGGCTCCAGAGGTTTCGCTGTCTCTGATCGTTAATAAATTACTGTTCAGCCTCTTAGGTAAGTGCACAGTTATCTACATTCCTCTCCTCCTTGTCTACTCATGTGGTAGATGCAAGAGTTTAAAGGTCAGACACCTTTTCACATGGCACTTTTAACCTATTTTTACAGACCTAAATGTGGTTTTAAGTTAACCTTCACAAAACATTTTTTAATGGAGTGATCTTAAAAACACTGTTATATCCACCACAATGAAGGTTTTACTTGTAGTCCACAGATTGCTTAGCACAAAGTGTGTATTTCATGTATGATTTTATGATTATATGGCTACCAAAATTAACTGGATCATCTGTACAGAGCCCTGTTTCACAAAATTAAATCAATCACAGTGACATTTGGCTTTGCAGTGGTCTTTTCCCACTGTACTTTATATTCCCACACATGCATGTGCTAAATCAAATTATCACGCACTAAACTTTAAAGAAGATGCAGGGATGTAAGAAAAAAAAAAAAAAATCAGGCACTTCCACCCATTGAATGCCAGTTTTGTGAAGTCTATGTACAAACACACACCAGAGAGTAAAGAGACTAAGTGGTGCTCTTATTGTCAAAGGTATTAAATCTTTTAATAATGTCACAGTGTGTGACCTTTGACCTCCTGGGTATTCTACCTATCCTCTGTCTATCAGCCCATTTGAGGTAAAAGTTGTATCTACTGATAAACTCAACCTTCAGCCTGATGTCTTAAAGGTCTGAAAGCAGTGTCCTCGGCTCTCGCTTGTAACTGCAGCGCTGAGTTGTAAAAGAACATGTAGAACCACATCAGCGTGATCTAGTTCTGGGTCTGTGCAGTGCAGTCACATCCCTCCCCCCTCTGTCGGGGTCTTAGTAGGCGGGCGGCTGGTAGCTCATGTCTCCCTGTGGCTGGGTGTTTTGGGTGAAGGGAGACGGCTGCATCTCGGGCCCACTGGAGGGGTAGACTGAGTACGTGGTGGGGTTGTAGGTGGTCGGGTTGTAGGAGGGGGGAGCATATGTTGGAGGGTACGGGGTGTGGGGATCCGGCGGAGGTTCGGTGTATGTCGGGATGGTGACTTCACTGACGCCACGACGGAAACGACCCAGGGCAAAGTAGGTCAGAATTCCCTGCAGCCAAAAGAAAGAAGAGGAGGGGGTTCAGGATTGGGTCCAAATCCATCAGACAGAAGTTCTACTGTGATCCTGTTTCCAAAACATACAGTGGTGGAAAAGTTTTTGGACACCCCATGCATTTGTTAGATATTACATTAAAAATTCCTTTTAACATTAAACTCTGGGCCACTTGTTTCCAGTCAGAATCACTTCAATGTAACACAAAACAATGGATTAGCCAATAGCTGAAGCATCATTCATTTTAAACCAAGTTATGGTCAGAAAACAGCAAAGGTAAGACCAAATACGTCATCATTGCTTCATTATGCAGCCTTTATTTTTGCTCTTTTTTGACTTTTTTGTCACTTATGAAATTATTCATGATACACACTGGTTCATCCATGTGCTTGTTTGGATTTTATTCTGTTTTCCAACAATTTATTTATTTTTTTTTAACATTTAGCTGATGTTCATGACATGTTGAAACTGTCAAGAATTTAGTTTATTTTTTTCTTGTTAACAATAAACAAAAAAACAAAATCATTAGCATATTTGTGTCCCATGCAGCAACACCTTTTGAAACACAAAAATATTTTTCTGCAAATATTTCATTATGATATTTGAGACTGTGTAAAAATTTAAGGGTGTCTGAAAACCTCCAACAACCTCTGTGGATGTTCCACGGTGCTGCCAGATGTACCATAATTATCATATTTACAGAAGTACTTCACTTCAGGTTTATGGGTGGAACATGCTGCCTTATCATATGCTGCTCCAACTATATCACCTTTTAAAAGTGAAAACTGAAACCTGTCGACAAGTGTGACTATCATTTTACTATCACTATTTATTTTAAAAGTTTCAACTTACACACTATTATTCTTACTATAGCCTTTTTCGATGTTTAATTGTTGAAAATTATTATTTAATTTTATTTGAATCAGTTTTAATTCACAGGTGTGTATGTTTTATTGGTGTACTCTTCATTTTAGCTATTGTTTTCTGCATCTTTTTGTTGATTTACTTTAATGATGGGTACTGATTTTGCTTTGGCTTCATACGTTGTGCTTCCCAATAGAATGAAATATGCTATTTAAATAAATAATAAAATAAAATAAAATAATGAAAAAAAGTTTTGCTTGCTTGCTCGGTACCAAACCTGGTTTTCGGATACTTCCATGATTTGTTTAGATGCTAATAAATACAAAACAGTTTTCTGCTAATGCACTGCAATTCATGTCGAGACCTATGTAATAATTTTCATCAGGGTCTGATAAATATTACATTAACTTCAAGTTATGTTAAACAGCTTAATTTTTTGTGATGAAATTGCTTTGCTAGAACAAAAATGCAAAATTAAATGTAAAAAGTGTAAAATCATTTAGGAATCAGTACCGAAGCCAAGGTATTGGTATGGAAGTATTCTTTTCTTCACTCCCCGGCCTGTTAATGTACAATCGATGATGCCAAATGTAAGATAATTTGATCACTATAATGTCATTTACAGTTACTTTAATCTTAGTAGTCGTACTCAGTCTAGGCCATCTCCTTTCAGTTCCTTTTCCACCACAGGTTTATGAATGTTGTCTTGTTGTAATGATGAAGTTTAACTAAAATTATTTTTAAAAATCAAAGACTTTAGGTATTTTAAATTGAAAACAACTCTCACATGTTCTGACTCCTAATTGATCATTTTCCCTCAAAATATGGTCATTTTAATCCTTTATGCTATTGTAACATTGTCCTTTTAGGTTACTTGTATTTATTTTCTTCTTCCTATTCTTTTTCTTTTTATTAACTACTGAATTGCACTGTAGTTTTTTGATACAGCACTTAAGTCTTTGCTCTATTTTAAGTTTTAACATACCCATTGTTTAAAGTGTTATTCCCTTTTATTGTCTTGGCCTGTCTCCTATCATCCATAACAGCATGTTTTATTGGTGCTTTTTATGTATTTGTTATACAGCACTGATCTGATAAGTTTTATACCAGTAAAGTTTTTATTTTTAGTGTTGCCGATACAGTGTTTTGCAAAATACTTTAAGCAGCAGTATAATGATGGGTGTTGAGCTTATCAACGCCATCTAAGACAAACACCTATATGTGGATCACAGATTTAACTTGGGTGATGTATTTACGCATCATTAAGAGGCAGTCAAACTTTGAGGAAATGTTTCTGAAATTAAAGATGAGGGTGAATGGGCGGTTCCTCAGCTTTAGCCCGGTCTTATGCATGTCCTTGGCACACAGCTTTATCTTGTAATATTATGAGCTGGGCCGGGCCAAACATGTGACATGAGACTAATAAAACATTTTTAACTAAATGTGAAGCACAGCTCAGGTGAAAAAGCTCATGCATTTCATTTTAAATCAATGCTGTTGAGACAGAAAAGCTATAAATGAGTAGATTCGTATTTATTCATAGATATCTGTAATGGGGAATGTAGTGCAAGTATCACAACAGCCTGTAAATAAAAATGGACACAGTGACGATCCCAAAAAGGGAATCCAAGACATCTCAATCTCCCCCTAGTGGCTGGCTGCAATATAGCTCATAAATCCCACCCCCTCCACGTTGAACTGGTCTAAACATATCAAAGTGCAAATCCAATACATTTCTATTGATTTCAGTCTTTTTAGATTTCATGAGACTTGTGTTTGTTTATTTTTTCCTTTCTTATCAGTTTGTTTTAAACAAGTTGTTCAATGTTATCATAATGGTTGATTGACAGCTGTAATGACCAACCACAATCCAGAATCCAACAGGCACAAAACTAGAAATTAATTAGGCAGTCGCAGGCGGAGGTCACGCCCCTTTGTCTCTACTGACACACAAATTTCATCACACATGCAACGTGACAGCTCTCCTAACCACAAGATTTTAGCTTCACTTTTGCACAATAGAAGGAAACATTGTCACAGCAACCTTATCTTTATGCACAATTTATGAGCATTATATATGACAGAACATCTGTGAGAGAATCATAAATTTAAAAAAAATCATATAACAATCATAAAATAAAAAATGAATCATGAAATGGAAGGTGTGCAGCAAATAACAGAGGTCTTCATCCAGGACTTAAAAGCAGTAACCTGTAGGAAAACCTATTAGTTACTATTCAGGTGTCAGAGTTGGAGCACAAGTTAATGCAGCAATGTAAGAACAGGCTTGAAATAAATGATATAAAGCCAAGCCTACTTAAATACTGGGAAAAACCACCGATCAACATAAAAATGTTGATTTTCTCTCAGCAGTTAAACCTCTAAAACTGAGACCACCATCTGTGACTTGACACATTTATACTTTACGTATGATAAAAATGTAAAGCAAAGTTCTTCAGCTTTTAAATGATATTATGTAGGTCTTATCTGGACATGTAAAGGCTCCATAGTGAATGTGTTTAGACCCTAATATTATGCACCAAAGGTTTATCATAATTTCCTACTTTGAGCCAATAAATAGTGGCTTTTCCACTGGACATCTGTGCAAAACTTTACCAATATTTACTAAATGTCAAAAAAACAGAAGTGCATAATGTCAGCTTTTCCATTTAATCATAAATGCAATGATTTGTTGATTTATTATCGCATGATGACACGAGAAGTTATTCCATAAACATGGCGACGAACATAAATATCACATTGATTTACAGATATATTCATTATTATTATATATTACCCCTCTATCCCGTACTAAATTAAAAAATGATTCAGTTTCCTGGTGTGTCCACACATACCACACCACGTTTCTTTTAAAACTCTTCTTCTTCAGTTGTTGTAACGTCAGTCAACACGTTTTGGTTTTTTTAATTCACGCGACTAGTTACAGAAAAAGGTCTTTCCATTGCAGTTTTGTGTGATATACCAATTTTTCTACGCCTGAAAAACCACCTCTTGCCAGCACAAAAACTTTTTTATCAAAAAACAAGAGCTTTGGTGAAATTGTCGTTTTTCCATTAAGCAAATTTTAATGCATAAGTTATATCCGTGCAATTTGAGGGTCAATGGAAAAGCGGCTAATGGTTCTAATTTGCTTCGGAAAGGTAGAAAATTAGAGCAGACAGAAATTTAAAACATCTACATCCAATTTTCTAAGTAAGAAAAAAAAATTAGAAAAGGATTTGTCTGAGTTATCGAGTAAAAGCATCATATTTGACACTATTAATATTCTGACTAACATTATAGAAATACGTTGAGAAAGCTAAATAAACTAGTCCAGGTTATGCCTATAACCTTCTGGATTTAGGTCTATGAGGGTGAAATAAGGAAACAATATGATTACAATACACAAGTGACATTAATACACAGTTAATCAGCTTTAATAGTGGACAAACGGTGGTAAATTAATTGACAATCATCTTAGAGGACAAAGTCTAAGCCGTCGATGGTCAAGCTCACCCAGGTGGCGATAGAGAAGAACGAGAAGGCCACGGTGGCACGTGCAGCATCCTCAGGAATACCTCCGACATCATGCGTGCGAGCCCACTGACTGGCCAACAGGCAGAAACATACGAACCACAGGAAGGTCCACACCCCTAGAACACACAGACGCACAAACACAACAAGACACAAATGGCCGTTTTCATCACTGCACGACAAAATATCAAAGTGCTTGTCTGTTGACCCAGATAAGAAAAGTGAATTTAAATGAAAACAGCAAAAACAATGTCCAGAGAATAAAACGGGCTCTCCTGTCATCAGCAGCTTGGGAACCGTGAGTTATGTTTCTAATGTTCCCTAAGAGCTGCTTTTGTCTCCTGGAAGAATGGCCGACTGTGAACTGTGTCATTTACAGCTAATGAATATTAACTTCATGGAGACGTGCAAAGTCATCCTCCTCCTCCGCCACGCTGACCTGTCATCGTCTTCTGTGTGTAATGATGAATAAAACATGTCACACTCGGTCAACAACCAATGGTTTCTTTGTCCACATTATTAAATACCCAGGCACTTCCTGTTGAAAAACATGCACACTGATAGGCTGAACAGTGAAGTGAGGAAACGACAGTAATCATTGTACGTTTCATTATAGCACTACAGTTTTGATAATTAGTATTATAGTAAATGTAGTTTTCATATGAGGATTAAGACGTTCAATGTGTTAGAAACATCACTCATGATTCAATAATGATTCACACAATATACGAAAACTATGGTGTAAGTATCAAAAAGCATTCTGTTGTCGATATTCTGCACATTGTTCTGCACAGTTCTGCGTAAAAGTCCTAGGCCATCATCAGGTTTATTGGTTCTAATGATCACACAAATGGATTTTTCAGTCTCTGTTTTAAGACACTATCTGAAGTATGTACAGCAGTAAAAACTAAGGTTTCAGGGAAAAACAGCTTCTATAAAGCAAAGACATAGTATTTAATGTGACCTCTCTTGGCACTTCACATGTATTTAACCCTTTTGTTCAAACAATATGAGCTTTATTGCATTCATTTTCTGATGTTTTATACCAGGATTCATTCAACACATGTCAGATATTTCGAACTGTTTGTGCTGGTTCTTGTCATGGGGTCAGAGGTCACAGTAAATAGTCACTTTAACCTTTAGATCCTATATTTTTGTTTGTCTTTTAAGGCCATACACGTATTTCCTGTATTTCCTTGTTGTGTGTGAAGAAAAGACGATAAGAAGTAAATGTGCTCGTTTTCAAAAGTAACTAACTTTGTGGTGGCCTAAGTGTTTTACACAGTACTGTCTGTGTGTCTGGATGTAAACAGATGGGATATAACATCATATACCATACAACAATATTCAAATGTACATGTATAGTTTCATATCAGGGTCTATCATTTATACTGTACGGCACAAACACTCTTTACAGAAGGAGGAGAGTGAATGTGACAAAGCAAAGTTCCAAATGGAAGAGGAAGATGATGAAATATGATGCAGTATACAGCCTAGCCAAAAAAAAAAAAAAAAGTCCCACATAGAATATTTCACTGAACCGCCTTTAGCTTTAATTCAAGAATGCACTGACTGCATTGATTATTTATGCTATGCAATGCTTCTGCACTATCACAATAAATGTCACTACCTTCATTTGGACTCTGTGGTGTTCAATCCACATGTGAAAATGATGTCTCACACTCCCTGAACCATTCTTGGTATTGTCCAAGTTTTATGTCCTCTACAAACTGATGGTGCTTTCAGAAATGAGAAGGTACTCGCTGCATCAGTTAGGGTTAAAGAACTTGTTGCAAAAGAAATATTAATCACTGCAGTAACTGTCCAATGGAAGGATCTCGGGGACTTTTTTTTTTTTGGGATGTGTATTAAACATCATTCTTATCTAATGAATAATTAGCACTTTATAGAACAATTATTGTATCATGTTATTTATCGTAACCATGATATAAAATTACACATAAAAAGATTATGACAAACGATTTGGCTATATCAACCAAATATTCTGTATACAGTATTTTGTTATATGTAATATGTGTTAGATGTTAATTTTGCTTCTGCATCTGTATTATCTAAACTCTATTGTGTAACTTCGTTAGTGGTTTCCAAACTTTTTCATCTCAAGACCCAAAATATCAATTTCACATCTCATTAACAAACTCTTCCCAAATAATCTAGAATTAAATGTAAAGTTTTGCCTTTTTTTTTTTTTTTTTACTTCATTTTGTTGCATCCTTTACATTATTTCTGTGGTGTTTTCCCAGTTTTACACTTATTTTTCTCAGTTTGTTCATGTTATTCACATTGTTTGAAAGGATAGTTTGAAGATGTAAACCTTTTCATATGGTAATTTTACTTGTTTCACTCTAAAACACAGAGAAAAGTTTGGAGTTGGCATTATTTATATATTATAATATTATTATTTTACTGGTTTGGCCCATTTCAGATCAAATTTAGCTGAAATATGGCCCCTGGACTAAAATGAGTTTGACACCCCTAGCCTAGAAGGTATGTGTATGTGCATATATGTGTGTATACACTCGTGTTTATGCATATATATAATTTTTATTTATTTATCTATTTTTAACCACTCCCAGCCTATTTTTTGTTTTATTATTTTGTTTTATGTGTGTGGATAAAAAAGAAAAAACCCAATAAACACATTTTCAAAAACAAAACAAAAAAAACTCTCTTTCACCACATACCATTTCAGCGGTTCAGTCTATTTATTCAGTTGTATCATGTAAAAACAGGTCACTTCCTGACAACCCAAACTGTGGCTCTAAAACAAGGTTAAAAAAAAAAACACTTTGCAGAACTGAAGAGAACTCCTGCATGTTGTGTGCTCATCACTACTGTTAGCCACATCTACATTTCATAGACTGTTGTTATTTGATATGAATGTAACGAGTAGTGCACGTTTACAGCATTCATGCAAACAAAGGAATGTGGCTGGTGGTGCAGCTCACCTGAGAAGCCCAGGTCTGCCATCACAGCATATTTTCTTTCTTGTGCACTGCTCATGAAAGGCAAGTAAACATCCAGCACGAGGAACCCAACGCATGCCAGGAAGCCCAGGACTCCGATACCGACGGCGTACTGGCACGCTGAGTCATTCTGGTTGAAGATGCACTTGGCATGTGCACTAGTGGGGGGGTTGACGTATCCCTCTGTCGTGATGCAGCCGAACACCACAACGGCAAAGATCTACAGAAGAAAAAAACAGACACACTGATGAACACAGGGCTCATTCTTATTCCTTTAGTGTCTCACATGATTCATAGAAACACAAGAAACAGGTTTTTCAAGTTTACCCATTAACAGCCTACATATTTATAGTTACTTAACACTACAGTTTTCTAAAGCAAAATACATTCACTCCTTCCTTCCAGGCAGAAACGTGTAATAAGTAATGAAGGGGAAAGTAAAAGTTAACTTGAAATAGGCTTGTGAGTGGAAATCTACTGTCAAAACTAACTTTACTCACTTAAGTGCAGGAAAACTCGACCTTGTTGCATCTGATATTTGCAGAATCTTGAAATGCATCAGATCAAATATCAGATGAGTGAGATTTCATAATACAATATAAGTAGAGTTTATTTGCAGCTGAATGGGGAAAAAAAGGAAACAAGTGAAGCTTTTGTTTACTCTGAGCAACACTGAAATTGATCACATTTTTGTTGTGGAGCAATGTGGAAAAATGCTTTCTCTAGGGACTGGAAATGTATGTGAATTGATTACTGATTAGTCAAAATGGTAAGTCTAATATAATATAGTTAACTGTATGCAAATACAAGAACACAGAACGAGCGCCCCAGAGAAATATAAATTAAAGGAAATACAAGAAAAGAATGAAAAAAATACAAATAAATAAGAATAAACGTCCCTAAACATCAGCATCATGAAAATTATCATTTCAATTCTTTTACCCATTGTTACGCATTATGACATAGTACCTCTTAGTCTTATAGTACCGCCAGATGTCACTTGTTTTATTATGGTCATTGTTCATCTTGACGATCAGCATTTCATAAGAAGGAGTTTATCATAAGTTTAAGTCATTCTTTCGTGTTTTCAAAAATCCATGGTGTACCTGTGGTTCACCCACTATTTGGTCTTTTTTTTTTTTTATTATAACCCTCGTGTGTGTGTGTGTGTATATATATATATATATATATAATTTATTTATTCATCTCTCTGTCTCTAGCATTTATTCTACACAGGTGAGTTCGATTGTGAGGCTTATGGCCGTATAAAGTTATGTGATGTTTAAACTGTTAAGATCTGACCCCATTTGGATGATTCTAAACAGATCTTTGTGCAGCTATTGACAACACAAACCAAACAGAAAACAGAGGTGATTTGTGGTTTTACTGTGGCTGTTTTCTGTCTAAAAACAGAGCTAGGCTAACAGAGCTATAATGTAAACTATCAGCTGTCGTAGCACATGAAGATAATAAGATATAATGTTATACTGACTGACAAAATAATCAACTATGAGTTTTAATTTGAAGAAGAAAACCTGGTGATAGCATAATACAGATATGTGAAAACAAAAAGCTTTATACTTTATTCAGTGTGTGATACAGTCTGTGGAAACAGTGTTGATTTGTTGGTGGTTTGGGTTGTCCTAAGTGTGTTCTAGTGAGACTTCCCCCTGCGGTTGAAAGTTGGAACATTAATACCACACAGAACTCCTTTAACATTGAAAAAAAGTCATTTGTTCATATCATCCAGCCAAACAAAACAAAAACATTAAACTAAACCAAATTAACTTGTGTCACTGCAATGATGTGACTTGACATGTAGTTACAGGGCATTTGCAAGAACCTTTGTTGACTTCTACTTCAGCACATTATCACAGCCCTATCTGTTGCCTGGTCCCTCTAACCGTCCCGTGGTCTGCTGCTGTCCTGCTCCCGTTACCCACCTAACCATGTGACCTACTTCTAAGTGCAGCTGCCTGCCATGTGACCGCAGAGATGCCACCGGCTCCATAACAACACTCATAATGAGCCACAGAGCAAGATAGAGAGACGACTGTTAGAGAGGCAAGCGGGAAGGAGGATGAGGTGAGGACAGGATGAGAAATTAACTAATTATCCTGAGATAAAAATAAGGCAGGGGAAATCACAGTGAGTTTTAGACCAAGTTGGACTGACAGATGAACAGATGGATGCTGAGTGACAGATGTTAAACAGATGCAGAATGTCCCATATGCGCATGATGCTATGGATGACCCACCTCCTCCTCCTGCTCTTTTTGTTGGGTTTTATAAAAACAACAAATACATTCATGTACAGATATTGAGAAAAAACTGTGAGTACACCATTTCACACCCAGCATGTGTCAACTATTTTACTAATTTCCTGTTTCAGAGGAAATATCAGGGTTTAACCATAAATTAAGTGACCCAGAGATACTTTTTGCAGTCTTTCAGGAGAAACGACAATGCATCATGGGATATGTAGTCAGGATGACAGAGAGATTCATGTGGAGACACACTTTTTTAAAATCAGTAACAACTTTCCGTTTCAACAATGTTTGACTGTTTCTTCATCAGTACAGAAAGAACATATTTTGTCTTTTGTCACAGATGCTGATTCATTAAAGTGAGGTAAAAAATGTGGATGAGACAATGAAGTAGTAGGAACATTTATATGACAAAAACATCCAACTCTTAATTCATTCTTGGCCAAATCTTAAACATGGCGACAAAGGTATGTGAACCAGTAGAATTATCAGGTCATTAGAAGAGGATTTCAGAGTTATTTGTCAGAGTTAGACATTTATCAGTTATATATATCAATCACTGGTACGACAATTAAGTATGAGAGGCCCTAGAGGTCGACTGAATGGTTAATATAATAATGATATTTTCTAACTGAAAGAAGACAGTAGCTCATTAATCTGCCAATTTCTTGTCCCCTGAGAAAAACTCAAAACTGTTATAATGACCCCTCTGCCCTTTTGACAATGAGGTCTACCCTGCATGATACCCCTGATGCTCTCTGCTCCCCTACCACTATCACTATCCCCTCACCTCATCTGTGCTAGCTTCTCCTATGACCATGCACTGACCCTAAAAGACCTGAAAAATGTAGTTCAAAATTATCAAATTTTGTCAACCCCGATTTGCTCTTGAAAATTAAGGTCAAGGTCGATAACCAACAAACTAGTCCAAGAGCCTTCCAAGATGCACCTTAATACCAAACATGAAACAGAATGGGTGATTTAAGGAAAAATAATTGTGTTGACACCATTGCCGAAGGCCAAATTTGATGCATCAATTCCGATTTGACTTCGTAAATTAAGGTAAAGGTTGATGCCAAAAGAACTCTTCCAAGAGCTTCCCAGGTTGCACCTAAATACCAAATATAAAGGATATCAGATGATTTGGTGAAGAGTAACGACGTTGACACTGACACCATACCAATTTGGCTGATGAACAGCCAAGGGGTAGAAGGTTCAGCTGTTAAACTGAACCTAAAACCAAAATAATAGATACTTAGATCAATCCATACATTCACCTGAAAGTGAACATTAAAATAACCATAAAAATCTGGGTAATTCTAAATCTGTCAGCTTTCCCAGGTGAGAAACCTGATATTATACATCAGCCACTATCACTATCAGACAGGTTCTAAAAGTAAATAAACTTCTTCTGATTCTCTCATTAAGTCATTCTGGTTCAGGCACTAAAATTAACTGTCTTAATCAGAATCAGAATCCGCTTCATTAGCCAAGTATGTGAACACGTACAAGGAATTTGGCTTCGTTTTTTCTTTGCTCACAACCTACAATTTCAGCATAATAATATATGATATTATAATAATAATCAAATAATAATAATCAAACACTATAGTAAATAATAATCAAACACAGTTAAACATAGACCTAATATAAACAAACATTCAACTAGAGACAAGGACAACAATGAGTGGAGAATAGTTAAGATAAATATGAATAACTGGGTAGATGTGTACAGAGATCCTGTATATTTAAAAAATATATTTATGTATATATTATTTACAGTGGATTTATATTGTCAACTGTTAACTGGAGTCCTGCAGAAATGCTGCTGAACGACCTGAAGAAGGAAGTTCAAGCAGAAAACTCAAACCATTTCACTGGATTAGAAACTGGTCTGAGACGCTGAATGAGCAAAATTTCCACTGAGTCATTGTGTAGGACTGAAAAACAGTTACTGGCAATGTTTAGGTGACGTTATAGCTGCAAAAGGACAAGTGTCGCATCAGTTACTGAAGGCCCAGGTAAGGCTGAGATGATGTTCAAATTAGAACTGTCATACAAATACCTGTGATTAATGACATTATTGTTTTGGTGACTTTGGTCCTCAGCAGTCATGGAAACGCCCCGCAGTAATCACAAACTGAGTGTTCTCCAAAACAAGCATTTACGCCAAATCCTGAAGATATTCTGGCCGACCACTATATCCAACAAAAACTTAAACTTTAAAACAAAACTCATCAGTTGACCAAGTGATAGAAGCGCACAGATGGACACAGCTGGGGCACATCTACTGTATGACATCTACATCCATAACAAGAACTGCCTTAAGATGGGAAGAAGGTCAAGAGGGCGGCCCAGAGAAACATGGAGAAGAACCGTGGAGAGAGAGAGAGAGAGGTGAGAAACCATGGCTTCTCCTTAGACGAAGCACTAACGATAGCAGCAGACCGAGCCAGATGGAGAAGCTACCTACTGCCTCAAGCACCACCAGGCTCAGAAGAGGATTAAGTAATGACATTATTGTGAAGAAGTGGGAGAAGATGTGGAAATAATGACTAAATGTGATTTCTGTTACTTTCTGGTTTATACAGGTGAATGGAGATGGTGATTATGTAATAAATGTGACGGGCCAATAAGTCACATACACTAATATACTTATGTTTTAGTTTAATTGGTTTACCTGTGTTTAGTGTCAGGGCACATTTATGCAGAAAAGAAAGAAAAATCCAAAAGGCTTCACAAACTTTCACTTGTACCAATGTGTGTGTGTGTGTGTGTGTGCGTGTGTGTGTGCGTGTGTGTGTGCGTGTGTGTGTGTGTGTGAGATCAGCGATACACATTCAGCAGGAGGTATCACCTTACCTGTCCGTAGGCCGCTGTTTACCAGCAACACACATAATCTCCCACTATTGCACACACTCCTACAGACGCACATCCTCTTGAAGTTTCCCAAACAGTCTACATCTGTGGCAATCAAGGACACATTCAGTCCTTAACATTCACCTACTGTACAGCGCTGCTACACTGTACAGGTTAGACTGTGTGTTTTCTAAGTGGCTCACAGTCGGTCTACTTCAACCCACTCTGCTCAACAACACACACCTAACATCTACCCTCAACAACCACACAGATTATTTCAATTTCATGTATATATGTAGGAATTCTTGTCAAAATGAACACTGAGTTATTCTTCTTCCCAAGGAGACTGTGAAGGACAAATAAAACTGTTCTCGTTTAATCCTTAAATGCGTGTGTTGACAGTTCTCCATTGGTTGTGTTGGATGATCATGTTACATGTGTGGTTGAAATTCCTTCTGGACTTTCCAGATGACTCCTTCCTAATCACAAAAAACAATCTGAGATGGGTGATTTGCCTAGCAACAGGTGACCAGAAGTGAATACAACTTTCCCTGGTGCATGAACTCCTCTCTGTGGGGAAAACCCCTTTGATTTTATAACCTCATTATAATGAAAACTATTGACTTTTTTTTTTTTTTTTTTTAATCTATATCAAATTCAAAACTCAGGGTATTATTCTTTTTGGTCTTAGTGCTTCCATTAATCTAATCTCTCTTTACTTATGGCGCACTAACTGATTAAAGTCTATATGTTGTGGTTCCAAAATAGTAAGTAGGCAGAGTAGTGAGAGTTTTGCGTCTTTGTGCGGTGACAACAGCAGTGTTGACCTGTGCTGTCACCGAGCTGCTGTCACACACCAGCTGCCTGCAACATGACGCCCCGCGGAGACTCTGCACATAGTAGCCTGTTGTTCTCAATCACACAAGCCCAAGACTCCACAAATATGTCATTTAACCCTCCCGCAGTGCACCGGGAGCCGAGCCAGACGCACCTGTCCACTCCGACCTTTTACGCAGGAACCAACAGTAACACACACGGGCTCAGCTCCTCCGTACACGCTCTCCTTACCCAGCTCAGTATCCGCACGATGGTTTGCGGCTGTCGGACAAACTTGTAGAAGTCGAAGCCTCCTCCTGCGAGTGAAGCCCCGTACGCAGTAGCACCGCCCGTCTCCTCCATGTCTCCACGGAATAAAACTCTCCGTGTGGTGTGAGTCCACCAGGCAGGACAGGACGCGCAGGCAGCTGAACTAAACTACAGCCTAAACTACTACCACCTTCTGCTGTTCGACTCTGACCAGGCCAGGAGGCGTCAGGAGGAGCTGCGCACTGTGCTGCGGCGGGCGGCTGCGCGTCACATGGGCGGAGTTCAGCTGCGTCTGCACCGGGCTGAGCCGAGGAGACGCTCAAAGCCACCTCACACAGGCAAAAGATGGAACGGTTGTGTCAGACCTCTGAAACCGGCCCGCTAAAACGTCCAATCCGGCCCATGGGATGACTTTTTTTTTTTTTTTTTAACCCGTAAAGACCCAAACATCCACTGGTGACCAAAAGCATCCACTGATCTAAACTGTTTAATACCTGTTGATCCACTAAACCTATCAATCCATGTAAATAATTGGTGTAAAATGCTGTTTTTCATCTTGTCATAGTCATCAGATATGACCCATTTGGATGTTCAGAGGCTCCGTAGTTACCATAGAAACACCGTCATCTTCTACAACATCAGTAAAACCCATGGAGTTGGATCAATGACAGTGGATGGAGACGCTTGTTTTATGTTCATTTAATGATATGTTTGCTAAAGAAGTCACTTTTTCTTCAATTTTCTGTTTTGATACAATGACATTTGAATTTACTGTGAGTTTTCATGAACATCTATATTAAATATAGGAAAAATTAAATACAGGAGAATACATGACTTACAGTGAAAAATGCAAAATACAGAGGATAATATTACAATAAATGGTGATAAATCACTTCAGAAAGGTCAAATAGAAAGAAAAATTCAATTTGGGAACTGACACAAAAGTAACACTGGGTCTTTATGGGTTAAATGCAAAAATGACACTGAAGACATTAACAGATATCAGTTAAAAGTGTCAAAATCATTTTAGTTCAGGTGCCACATGAGTCCAGTTCGATCTTAAATGGATCAGACCAGTAAAATACTATCATAGTAACCTATAAATTATGACCAATTTTTCTCTTACATGAAAATGTTTACATATTGTTAGCGTCATAACATAATTGCCTAAGTCATTTTTTTCCAGACATAGTCAATGATGTAAAATAAAGCAGCAGTGTTAGGAGAGTAAAGTTTTCAGATATCTAAGATCTGAGAAAAAATCTATGAATATGAACATAAATACATATAAATTAGTTTTAGTTTCTTCCAGCTCCAATTCGAGCAACATATATGGAGAAATCTGTGGATGTCAAATTTCATTCATTGTTGGCAATGTGAATGTTTGAAATAAGTTGTTAATTTGTTTGTTCATTTGTTCATTCATGCATTTATTCAGTCTTCTGAATCTGTTGAAAGCTAAAGCCTTCAGTTGGGGTTAAAGGAGTGCAAGCAGTGGAACTATCAGTCATGGAATTTTAGTATGAAAAAGTCTTAATTTACCCAGAATTCAACTGAACAGTTTGTGCAATAAATGCATGTAGACGTTCATCTGAAGTCTGACTCACATCCAGACCTTGTGAAACTAGTCCCTGGAAACAATGCACTCTCGCCCTTCAGGGTCCTATATACAAACTCAAAAAAGGCTTGAGAGGTACCATTTATTCATATTTTAAACAAAGTAGTATGATATTGGAACATTTACATCTTTCTGAGCCACTTAAGTGCAGAAGTGCTGTCAGGTACATGATGAACATTAACAGATTAAAACAAAATGTCAAACAAATGTTCTAAAGCACATAATGAACATGGTCACCTGCTCATGTCACTGATGGTACAGTGCAACACAAATCTCTTACAATAATAATTTTTTAAAAAAGTCATACTAATCACTTTCTTGACTTCGCCCTTCCTTCTTCTTTTCACTTCTCCGAAATGTGATTTATTTCATGATTTCATGCAAAGCTTTTTGCTGTAGTCACTGGTGTAACATATTTTACTGAGGAATAATAAAAAAAAAAAAAAAAAAAGAAAAAAAAGGGGTACACCCTGGATGTGTTACCAGTTCATCACGGGTTGATGAACAATCATTCACTCCCTCACATCTACAGGCAATTGAGTTAGATTATAATATTTTTTTGTCATGAAAACACACATTTTTGGAAATGTTTCCACAACAAATGCAGATATTCTTGCCTGCAAAATTTGTTATTTCAGTCACTGGTATTATTGTTGCACAAACTTGGTGTTTTATCACCTGCTTGTACATGTCACTGCTCTTCCAATTTCAGCACGCTTTATTGTTATATTTATTTTCTCTTTAATAGTAACATTATTCATGATTTACAGAAAAAGAAATTCTTTCAAGACAATGGTGCTGTCCTTCTCAGCCAGGAGTCTAAAAGGGATGTATCACTGTGTAGTGGTTCTTGTTGAGGTGTTTCTGGAGGAAACAGTTTGACCTGTCAGGCTCATTGAACTGGTTCATCCTCCTCTTTCTTCTCTAACTCCTCCATCGTCTTCTTCTCTGCTTTAATTTGGGGCCATTCATCAACAGATGATTCCGACGCCTGAGGACACAACAGGAAACACTTTGACTTTTTATTTTATGTAATTTAACAATTGGTTCATATTCAGGCCACATGTTTAATCTCACCTGGTCAAATTCATTTGCTGTAGTTGTCCTCATTACATCAATATCCTCAGAGTAATCTGACAAATCCTAGAATGTTGACAAAATAAATAATTAAACAGTTTTTACAATAATTTATTATGTAAATAAACTGACATATTGTGTCTTCAATAATGACAGGAAACACTTCAGTAATGACTTACCAGCTCATCTTCATATGCTGCCATCATTTTATTCATATTCATGTGCAAACTAACATAAAAAAAATAAAAATATAAGATGAGCAAGGACTGTTTAAGGGCAGTTGAATAGTATTGCCTGTTTGATCCATTCAGTTACAATATTTCTTATAATCAGTGGGATGTAATGAGTTACTGTCACTACACAAAATGAGACTTTTGAGTTTTAACATCTTCATATTCTTGTCAAAATGCATAAATTATTAGCAGCCAACTACATGTGTGTACTGTACAAATACCTTTGTTTACATGCTGAGGTAAGTTACTATGTACAAGTAATGTATGAGTTTTTTGTGCATGTTATAGGTTGCTTCATTACCAGAAAAATGCAAAACTATAGATGCAAAATCTGCCAATTTTTGATTTATCTTTCCATTAAACCAGTTATATAGGTTTTTAAGGCCTTAGACAGAAAAAAAAGAGACTTTTCCATTTTTACACCATCTGTCATTGTTTTTTAAATGGCAGATGGTGAACTACATTAATAAAACTGCCAGTTTGTTTCTCCTGTTTGTCTTAAAACCTGGTGGTGAAATAACACAATTCTCTTCATGTGGTTATGTGATAACATTAAAAATGTTTACCACCACATTGACATTTTAACTGTTACTCTATGAAAGTATCAAAGTAAGAAATCACTCACAGAGATGTCTCTTCATACTGCCTTGGTCCTAAAGAAAAAAGAATACAAGAAAAAGTAAATGAAGGAAGGTCCATTGTTTTTACATTTAGGGAGGAATTTCATTTTACATAACCACATGAAAATGACAAGCATTCCATTTTGCTGTTTGCCATCATTTCATTTTACTTGGAATAAGCCAGTTAATTTTACAGAAAAGTAATTTGTGTCTGATACAATTTTTGTACAGAAATAGTAAATGACCTTCCTAGAAATTGTTTTTTAAAAAAGGCCATGTCTTCCACCTCTCTAAAATGTTGTTTAATAGGATATTTTCTTCTGTATTAAGGGTTCAGTGTGTGGTATTTAGTGACATCTAGTGGTGAACTTGGACAGTAGTCTTGCATATTCAGACTCATCTCCAGACTTAGTTCTCTCTACTGTTCATCTGGAACAGGGTAAAAGATATCTCCATTATTAAGAGAGAAGTTAACCTGGTGGAACGTGTGTATGTGGAAGAACATCTTGGAATTAGAATAACTAAACCCCACAAAACAAAAGACCACATAAAAAGATGAGCGTCTTTGTCAAATCGGGACAGTTTCAAGGGGTAGCTGGAGCTCGAATAATAAAATCCTACCACAGCTGAAATATTGATCCTTATTCTGACTGAATGATTCCAGCAGTGAGACTACATTATCACCACCTAACTATGGTATCTGTGAAAAATGTGTTTTATCTGTTCTGAGCTTTTTAGTTATGGGGATATTAATTCTTGTCTACAATAAAATATATTAGATGACATTAATGCACCTTAAACACTGGGTGTCACCCACAAGGAATCAGAGAGTAGAAACATGGCTGATTTTAATGTAAGTGTAATGATTTATTTTTCTTATGAATATTACATTCAGTTTCCACAATTAGAGCCCCAAATTCTGTCTATAAAGTATGTGTAATGTCATAAATACTAATAGTGGATTAACTCCAAATTTAGGTAAAAATCAAACTATTCAGATATGGTTCCGCACAGTGAAACTCATGCGCAGGGAAGGAATGTGAGAGGAGGGGGACTTGAAATTGATCAAAATTAAGAACCTATGAAGCATAACTGAACTCCAATAACTAATGAAGACAAAGGGAACAATGTAAACTCACTGAACACCACTCCAATCACACAACAAATGGAGACCAGGACAATAATGAAGCTGAAACATCCAAAGACAACCACCACCACGAGGACAGGGAGACGGTTCACCACTGGAGGATGGAGAGGATAAAGATATGAAGCCATTTGTCATGAGTCATAAATATCTGGCAGATCGTTGTTGGATCAACTGTACCTTCTTTGTCCAAATATAGCCTCTCACTGCTCAATGCAGTGGTGTTGTCAAAACTGTCGGACACTTGGCAGTGGTATGTCCCAGCGCTGTCCCTCCCCACAGACATCAGGAGAACAGACCTCTCTGGAGGCTGGTCCGCCACATAGTAGAAGCTGCCTCGGCCATGTAGGAGGGTTGTGTTGAGGAACCACTGGAACCGAGGGTGAGACCCTTTTGCAGCTTCACAGTAAAACCTCAAGCCGACGACAACGAAATTTTCTCCGATGTCGTAGTCATAATGCATGGACACAGGACCGCTGACTGGGACTGTTAGAGATGTGTGAGACATTTTGCTGATGATCTGAATACTTCTTAGTATTACATATTAACCTCTCCATTCCCACTACCATTTTGTATTAAATACATTCAACTTTCTATAATAAAACTTGTCAATATAGATATTATTAGAAAGCTCTGGTTCTCTGCATTTGATTCATTAAGTTTATTTTACAGTACAGTGAAGGAAAAAAGTTTTTGGCTCCTCCATGCATTTGTGATATATTATATTAAGAATCACTCTTAAGTCAGGTCAGGTATTTTTCCATTCTCCAAACCCACATGCTCCCTTCTGCACATGCTCTGTTCCGTCAAGGTCAAAACTGGATGTTTCAGCTATATAATGAAACGTATCCAGGGCATGACACTTTGAAACTGCCAAGAATTTAGTTTTGTTATTTTTTTCTTGATAACAATAAACAGAAAAAATGCAGCCACGCACAAGAAAGAATGTTCCACAAATATTTGATGATAATATTTAAGATTGAGAAAAATCTGTAACTTTTTTCCACTACAGTATTCCTGAGCACCAAAGCACAATTAGTAAGAGAATTACCTGGATAGCAATCAAAGCTAATATGTATGAGTTCAGGTTGTATTTTAGCCACATACTAAAAATTTTCTGAAATTGGAACTGGATGATGGTTTATATTTTCCATCCCCTTGGTATCACTCCGGAATATGTTTCAACTAAGTGACTAACGTTCATATTTCCCCAGGTATTTCAAGGTTGGCTAGCTTGGCAACTGTTGACAACAAATTCTGCTGGAAGCTGTCATGAGACTATCTATAGCAGCCCATAAGTGATAAAAATAAATAAAATAAAAACTTGGCTAGACTCAGCAAAAAGGTACGTTTGAGAACTATGTGCGGGCCGCATAAAAACTTAACTTAGATGTCAAATAGGGGGCCACAAAATATCATCCCGCGGGCCTAAACTGGACCCCAGGCCGCAAGTTTGAGACCCCTGAGCTATATGATGAAACACATCCAGGGTATGACATGTTGAAACTACCAAGAATTTAGTTTTGTTATTTTTTTCTTGATAACAATAAACAGAAAAAATGCAGCCATGCACAAGAAAGAATTTTCCACAAATATTTGATGATAATATTTAAGATTGTGTCAAATTTGTAACTTTTTTCCACTACAGTATTCCTGAGCACCAAAGCACAGTTAGTAAGAGAATTACCTGGATAGCAATCAAAGCTAATATGTATGAGTTCAGGCTGTATTTTAGCCACATACTAAAAAAGGACATTTTCTGAAATTGGAGGTTATAACCTTTAAAATGAGGTGCCATCGGTTAATTTTGGCCTTGTTCAGTTATAAGTTTTGCAACTTGGTTTGGCAAATAGGTGAAAATTAACACAAATTAGATAAGAAGGAACAGCACATACCCACTTCTAAGGGCATCCACCGACTGTAAGCGGCTCCGTCTCCATTGGTTGCCTGGCACTGGAGCCATCCTAAATGCTGGTCTAAAACAATAGGGATGCTGAACGTGGCACTTCTATCTTCAGCTGCCATGTTTGCAATTAAATCTTCCGTGTTGTGGAGTGAGAAGTTGACAGGCGGAGTCCCTCTGGTTGAAAGGCAGGAGACCACGGCAGAATAATTCTGTGAATCCTGTTTTATTACTGTGAAGGAAATTTCAGGGTTTGACACCAGATCTGGAGAGATCGGAGGACAGAGGATGTTTGTTTGGCTTTATTCAAATGAAATAGTTTTTAATTGACTGTAGGTCAAAGTGAAAACAACTGCTAACCTCTGACTGTGATTACAGCTCCAGAACTTGTAGAGTTGAAGACTGTGTTGTTGTATTCATTGGAAGCAATACAAGCATAGGAGCCACTGTGATCAGAGTTGGTTCTGACGGTGACACAAATAATCATTTAAGTCAATTTAAAACCAACTAAATAGATTTTCTTGGCCAGCTTTACAGGTGCCTCCTGTTTCAGAACATGTCAAATATGTCAAGTCATTAGGCCTGATTGCGGTTATAAAGTGAAACGCAGTCCCACCTGCAGCCACCCAGTAATGCATTCAACATTTCACACATAATCTCAATAGGTTTTCAATGACCTGTAGATCCTGAGGAAGTTATCAAAGAAATAGTGCAGAGGAGACGGGGAAATAAGTCGACCATTCAGCAGCCATTCGTAGGTCACATGTGTTCCAGCTTGAAGTTCACAGCGTAACTCCAGTGTTGTTCCCTCAGATAACTCCTTTTTACCTGAACTGACGACAACCTTTGCACCTTTTACTGGCACTGGAGGATGGACAGACAGACAGACAGACAGAGCAGAAGACACAAATGGAGATTGTTCAGGAACAGCTCCTTTGCAGAGTCACTTTGCTCTTGGTTCAATAATTGTGTCCAGGCATATTTTCTTTGGGGTCATTTTCAGCACTGAATTAGAATTTAAAGAGCAAAAACTGTGAAAACTTCAATGCCATATATCATTGTGTTGACTTCTTAAAAATATACATACA
>JAPQRP010000001.1:18060186-18074198 GCA_037367295.1 Apogon hyalosoma | reverse complement strand
GCTGGGATAGGCTCCAGCGACCCCCGTGACCCTAGTGAGGATAAAGCGGGCTCAGAAAATGGATGGATGGATGGAATATTTCACCTTTATTCCAGAATGACGTCTGTGTAAATGAAATGGTTCCACCTCTGTCACAGCTCTGTAACACCTCTGGAAGTAGCCGTTTTTAAAGGTGGAATAATGATTCCGGAATGCTATATAAAAGCAACCCCTCTCGTTCTGCAACCAAGGTGTGACGTTTTGATGACGTTTTGTGTGTGCCACCCCTGTGCTGGGGGGATTTAAAAATGAGCACGGGCTGTGTACAGTAAACAAACATATCAACACGACCAGAAAGATGTTGAACTGGGGAATGCTGAGATCTGCGAGCTGTTGTCACTTCGGGCAGAGGACTCTATCCACGCTAACATTTGTGGAACGGTGAAAGACGGCTGACTCTGGAGAGGTTAGCAACACCATTATGCTCAGGGTATTTCCAACGCAGAAGTGACACATCACACTATACACTGCGCTGCATCACCGCTCCTTTGATTCCAGAATGTAGGTCCGCTGGGTAAAAGTCCAGCCTGTCTCACCTCTGTTACTCCTTTGGCTTAGCTGTGTAAACCAGTCAGTGGTGGCAAAAAGGTGGGATCACCATTTCACCTGTTTTCCAGGATCTCTGTGTAAAAGTGGCTACTGTTACCTCAGCTTTACAAGCAGTCATATGTGAATTTGTCTGTATTTCCCAGTTGTGATATTTAGTTTTTCTTTTTTCCCCTCCCCTGCAGACAATGTGGCCTATCTGTCCAGCCCTTCACATGACTATGGTAGAAGGAGGCAGGAGCGATGGGAAGAGGAAAGAGAGGATGATGGAAGACAGATGGACTCCCTTGCCGGTGAACGTTGGTCTTCAGCCACACTAAAGATTCTGTCCTCTATGCCGAGTCGCACCATTGGTGAGTGCTGTAGAAACCCAATGAACATGAAGCAATGTTACGAGGCCTTCATTCTTGGTGCTTATTTTTACAGGTTTGCTTAGTATTGGTTCACATTTTTGGGACAAAATCTCACTGCAAAGAAAATACTCTGTCTGCAGGGTATGTATTAGTGCCTTAAAATACCGTAGTCCTCTAACGACCACAGAAAAACCAGCACGTAATGTGCAGTGTTAAAAAGAGCTATGTTATTAAAACCTAAGCACTTAACCTATACTCATGCCATTCCTCACAGCTGTTGTAAAACCAAATAAAATGTGTAAGTTGGGCAGAGTTTCATGAGGAAGTACTTTTTCTGTCATCTTCCTGTCAGTGACGATGACAGTCAGGTGTTTCAGTGTGTTGTGGAAGACTGAAAGCTGTTTTATAATCTCTTTAGTTGTGACAAATTACATATCTCCTGATTTGCTTTTACACTGGAAAGATCATTTGGAAGAAACACTATCTTTCTTCCCTCTGTTTAAAAAAATTTAAACCCATACAGTAGTGAAAATTAGCATTATAATATGCCTTTTTTCTTGCTTTAGTGTGCAAGTAGTAAGCAGAATTTTTTAAAATATGTACCTTATGTATGCCGCATGGAATTATCAATTTAACTGATTTTGTCACTGATGCAACACAAAGCTTGAGGATAATTTCAAGTACATTGAAGAATGTTGACGAGCTCTGAAGAGTCTGCTTCTTCTTTGGCAGGACGCAGCAGAGGGGCCATCATCTCACAGTACTACAACAGAACTATGCAGCTTCGAAGACGCAGACAGAGCAGACCCTCCATCCGAGACTTCTCTCGTTCTGCCAGACCGAGCATACGAGGCTACGGCATGGAAGCGGACACTACAGACTCAGAGGGCGCTGAATGTGAGCACAATAACATGTGAAATTACCAATATTAACACTCGCATGAAACACAGGTGTTTGTTTACAACGTATGCCACATTGCTCTTGGGTTTTCTTAGTGAGTAAGAGGAAACATCTGGTGAACAATCTGCAGAATTTGTCAGTGAGTGACAGAGTAAGGATGCTCCGGGGGATGCCGCTCAGCTTGGCAGAGAAGAGTGAACTCAGGTACATGTGGTTCTCATCCTAAAATATATGATGATATGCTGAAATTCGTTGCGTGTTTTGTATGTTTCATTCTGAAGTTCTGTTCATTTGTCTTCAGGATGCAAACGATGCAAAAGGAGCAACGCAGACACTCTGGTCGCCAGATCCCATGTTGCAGTCGACTCAAATATTACATCATTATTGTGAGTCTCCTGTGACTAGTAACACAACCTGTTCTCCTTCATTTATTTTATGTGATTTTTACATGCATAACACAAAGCTCTATATCTTCTAATAGAGATATCTACTGTTCCCCAGAGAGTGTATTTGCAGCATCCTCTGATACTAAAGTGCTAAAAAAACTAAAATGTGATTTTTGAGAGGTAAACTGAGCAATGACATTGTGATAAAGCGTAAAACACATAGGAGGTGATAAATACATGAAAAATCAATTAAACTGTTTAAAAGCAGCTGTTTTAAAATCACTTTGAGCTGTCACACACTGATGTTGATGTAGTTAACTGTTTCAGATCACTCCAAGTCATAAAATTTGTATAAAAAAAAGTAACCGTTAACGCCACTAATCCGAGGCATGTGGCTCATGTATCCTTCAGTGGAAGACTGATGAACCTTGGTCATTTAATTGGTCAAATTGAATCCACTGGATTAGCAGCAGTTTTGAGCTTGAAACTAGGTAATAAAGTATGCAAGCTAACTAGAGCTGCAGCTCATAAAACCAACAAATGTGACTTATAGTGGCTAATGGACGGGGATGAACAGGACCATGCTAATTGTTAAAGCAGTTGTGTGAAAAGTGTCCTTTGGCAATTTAGGGAAGCAAAAATGCAGTGATGAAAAATCCTGTATATGCAGCCATCATTTGTCTAGACGTGATGACCACATGGTTTTGTAAGAAATATATTAAACCATTCCTCATATGGTAACATGGACACTAAACTTCCAAGCACCCACACATATTCCCAAAATACATGACGATTTGTTCGTCTTTAAGGTTGTGTTTCCTGTAGGTGTTATCAAACCAAAGTAATTGCTCCATTTATGACTCTGAGTGTGAGCCATGGATTTCAGGCTGACAGAAGTTAAATCTGTGTGCCATGAAGAAAAAATTAAAACAGTGGAGTAAAGATGTTTGTGTTTGTCTCACTATCCATTTTAATTACATAAGACCATCATTAGATCTAGTCTACAGTACAATTTTTGTGTTAAATTTCATGCACACACAATTTATTTATGCAGGATATTGAGATATCTAGATATTATACTTCATGCAGTAGTTGAACAGTGTTCCATGTGTCTGTTTTAAAATCAACATCTTGTAGTTAGAGTAGTGCTGTTTTTCTCTGTTTCAGGCTGTGAGGCAGAGTTGGTACAACTGGCTGTCCGTCATACACTCCCTCCAACTGTGGCAGGTGGCCCTCAAGAGAGTGAGCGGGCGTTTTGGCACGGGTGTCCTCTCATATTTCCTCTTCCTCAAGACCCTACTCTTTTTCAATCTCTTCCTCTTCCTGGTGACGGGGGCATTCTTGGTGCTGCCACAAGCGGTGCACCCTCCTCTGCTTTCTCAAGGGAGACACTCCTCTGGACTGGAGCTCCTCACTGGAGCGGTAAGCAATATCACGTGATTACATGATATTTCATAACATCTTACATGCTATGAAACCTCAGGTTTTAGAAAAGAATAACCACATCCTCAGTGAAGGATCATGTAAACATGTATGATAAGATCTTGGCCTCAAACTTGTTATATTCAGCTTGATAAAATCACATAAAATATGCTTTACATATACTTACTATGCTATGCTTATTTCTGTTTTCTGATCCGACCCAGAGAATAGTCATGAACGAATGAAAGAATCCTGCTGTTGTATTTGAGTCAGTGTGATCCACTTCTTTACACCAGAAATTAGTTTTTTCTTTATTCTAATGTCCCATCAACAATATGGGTGGTTTAATGTTATTCATTTTGTAGATAAACTAGAAATCACTTAGGGTGTACAAGTGTCTGCCAAGGCAACATACCATCTCCAGTGATCACACTGGATTCATGGAGATTTGCTTATTTGGCATTCTGTAATGTAATGGACCAATGATATCTTAGAATTTTAAAGAAAGCTGTGTACAAAAAACTTAAGGTTACAGTGATTTTTAGAAAATTGTCCACTGTAACCTCTACCTTCAACCTTTGCTTAACTAGATCTTGACACTGTAGATGTATCGCATACTGTGATTTGAATTATGAATGTTTTCAAATGTATACTATCTGTTGTCCATGTGGGTCAAACTGATCCACTTGTCTGATCATCACTATGCTTTATAAATAGTCAGATCAGTCAGGTGGATGAGTTTAACCACAATGACAAAAGTCACACTTTGGGAAGAAAATGCAACATTAAGTTTTAGTTGCACAAGGTAGAGCAGCATAAAAGTACAGTTTTTAAATCCTGACTCCTGAGGAAATCCAACATCTTCTTCTCCTTCAGCTTTGTTGTGTTTATAATGAGTAGACATATTCAGGGTTTTCCTTTGGGTGCAGAGGGATTATGTGCTCTTACATTTTTTGTTGGTATGTGATTAAAACTAAAAAGAGACAGCAAACCTGTAAATTTGGCTCAAATAAACAAATCTGTTCAACACACTATTCTGCTTTTTATAAATGATAGACAACTCCAACTTTATGAAAAGGTCTGTTACAAAAAAACCCAAAAACATGGCCTTTAGGCTCATGTAGTACCTTCTCTCTCTAGATTTGTACATACTATAAATCTGTTTTTGCTGTCTGGTAAAGCACTTATGCTGCTGCACCTAAACCTTATGATCGTAGTGAAATCCCTGAAATTTCTTACATAGTCTTTCTATAAAGATACAAAAAGAAATACATGTCTTCAATATTAAAACTGTAAAATCGCAGACCTGAATTGTATCTAAAGGCAAAAGTCACTACTAAGTGCAACCTTACCTTCATTAGTATGTGTTGAACTTTCTTGGTTTTACTGTTTTGAAAGTTTTCTCCATGATGTTGTGGTATATTTTTTCAAGCTTTTTCGCTGGTTTTTACATATGTCCTGTATATTCCGGTTATATCTAGATGGACTGCAAACTACATATGTACTATCATTATGACTAAAATTATTACCTACTAAAACAACAACAACCCTAATAGTGGCCTTGGACTTTTTGCACAGTACTGTAAAATAAGAGCATAAACAAAAGCATAACAACAAGTAGGTCATGTGTTTCTATAAAACCATTTATAGAACACAAGAAATAGAGAGTTTATGTCCATTAACTTAGTCTCAGTAGTTGTCACTATTCTATCTGCTATGAAGGAGAAGGCTGTGTTATCTAAAATCCACCCAAGAAGGAGGATTTAATCTGCATGTCTTGGACATCAGATGATCCATGTTAAGATCATTAAACAGAGCAGTAGCAGGGTCAGGTCAAGCGGTGACACGGTTACATGTTTTGTGTTCATTGAGCTCTAACTTTGTACATAACCTATATCAATGTGTGTATTATAGTTCAGTAGGTATTTGTAAGTACTTGAACATAGTAAGGATAATGATTGCATAAAATATTTGATCAAAAATATTTTAGAATGTGCTCGGTAACACAGTTTCATCAAAATGTCACTGAATTTGACAAGATTTACGCCAAAGTGCTTAACATGTGGTTCCCACAGGAAATTGACTTAAATTTGCCCTATGATGTGTTAAATAACATATTAAGCTACACTGATGTCAAAATTTAGGAAAATATACTGGAAACTTTTGGACTTGTTGATACAGATTTATAGTAACAAGGTTTCAATTCTTGATCCTATTATGCTCCAAGGACCAATGTGTCTAGAAAACAGGCCAAATATTTTTAATACAAGCATTTATTATACATAACTGTAATAAGCTAACAAATGAGTGCATACAGAATAGGATAAGAGAAGAAACAGATTTTTCTCACAGTTGTGCATGTTCCCTTGACCTGACCCAACAGTATAAAACCTTAGATCCTAGTTTCATGGAGTTGCTGTTAGAGGCGCCACCTAGAGATGGCTACTATTGAGCTGGCTGTGTTTTCTTCCTCAGGGTTATTTCTCAGACTCAGTAATGTACTATGGGTACTACTCCAACTACACACTGCGAAAGAGCTGCAGGGATGACATTGGAGAGCAGAACATGTCAATATCAAATGGAACCGGGATGGACTGTGCATCAAAACACCACTCTTACAACATGCCAATGGCCTACTTCTTCACCATAGGAGTGTCCTTTTTCATCACAGGCATCATCCTTGTCTACAGGTATGCAGCATCTTTCAAATTTGCACCTGCTGATGTGAATGTTCCCCCTAACATGCATCCATCCGACTGTCTTAGTGTGTTTTAAAATCACTGTCATCCTAAAGATTTTCACATATTCTGATGCATGTTTATGTTTATTTTTCCAACAGCATGTCAAAGTCATTTGGCCAGAGCTTCAGAATTGATAAGTCTCACGGTATTTTGGCTCTGAAGGTGTTTTGTTCTTGGGACTTCAAGGTCCTCAAGAAATCCTCTGTCAAACTCATGTCAGGAAATATCTGCACCCAGCTTAAGGTACATGCACACTCATAACCTTACATAAGTATGTTCCCAGGCTGTTTCTGTCTGCTTTTACATACAGTAATTGGCAGAGAGGAATGTGATGATGCATTCTTTTCCTTTTTTTTAATCCCTCTGTTTGTCCCTCCCTCACAATATGCCTTCTGTCTGCCTCCCTAAAGCCTCTCGCTGATCTCTCTCTCTTTCTCTCTCTGTCTCTTTCTCTCTCTCTCTCTCTCTGTAGGAGCTGCTGGCAGAGGTGAATCATAAACATGTAAAGAACACTGTGTGCCAGAAGCTGTGGAGACTGACGGTTCATGGCATTGCCTGGACTATCTGCCTCGCAAGCACTATTGGCTGTGTGATCGGCATTTACTATTTCTCTGAATACATGCACCAGGTGAGACAAGACAAGGTGTTTCTAGGGTCACAAGGTACATTTTTCCACTGTGTTCGATCCCAATGTGTCTTAAAGCAGCCAGACACTCAATTAGTTTTGCTCAGGGGCCACTTTTGCAAAATGAAAAGACCAGTGTTCAGTTATTGCACAACTTTAATTATTAGACAAAGTTAATAATCATTAAAAGGCTTGTCACTCATCTTTGAAACTATTTATTTTTAAATGAACTGACTTCATGGCATCACTTATTAATTGAATTACCTTGAAACTGCGCCTATGTGACTACATTTTAGTTGTGAAACAAAGAAGAGGAAAAGAAAGAAGAAAACAAAAAAAGTCTGCAGTGTCACTTAGTGTATTTTTGATGTTGAGTAATCAAAATGACAGAATATTCACTGGAACAAAATTATGAACTTGACATTTTTAATAAAACAGTGCTATCTTCACCTTCCTCATTTGGTCCTGATTTTTAGAAGGACCCCTCCCCAGACCGAAAGATGTCTCAGTCCAGATCAAACCATGGATAGTGCTATTTGAATGGTTCACACATACAGAGTATTTGCAGAAAATTACACAAGGTTATCCTCAGCAGTAAAGAAAAGTAACAGAACAAACAAACAGGAAACAGAAGGATTGACAACACTGACATCAAACACACCTGTCTATAAACCAATCAAGTACTTAAGTTGTTCAGACTATACAAAATTAAACTAAGCAAATGTACACAAAGTAATAGATAATGACCAGGCCAATACAGTTAATAGAGTTTGGAGCAGAAAAAAAGGTAATTAACCAGTACCATCCTGCCCCACTCCCAACAGTATTAACAAAGAAAACACATTCTGTAAATGTGAACTTTACTACTTTCACTTTTTTACTTTTTTTTTTTTTTTTAAACGAATGCTTGAAATGAACACAAGCCTACGTTATACATACCTTTGTAAGTCTGAACCACAGAACATCAGTTAATCAATAAATGGTGGAATGAACATCACATTAACCATAAAAAAAATGTAGGGGAGAATGATCATTGCCTCTTGAGCTGTGGATTAGCTTGCCTCATAGTCAGTATTTCTAGTTAGGAAGCCTAATATTAACTATTAGCCACTATTGGCCATAACTTCAGTTAATGAGGGGACATGGCCTATCAGTGCTTATCTCTGTGGCATAATAAAAACAGGAAACCTTGACAAGAATTCAAATACATGCACATAACGCCCAAAAACAAATCAAGAAAAATTGCACTATATTCTATATGCCATGATAATTAAAACCCCTATGTATAAAACAGTTAGAATAACAAAACCAACCAGATGTAAGTTGCACAATCTGAGCTCTCTGACTCTTTGACCCTTACTCTCTGTGTCCAATAGAACCTGCAGCTCTTCTCTCGTAGCGCCCATCAGAACCCCCTGTTGAAAGAGGCCAGTATGCTGGCTCTCCCCGTCGTGGTATCCGTCATCAACCTGCTGCTGCCTGGCCTGTTCAACGCTGCCGCCTGGATGGAGGACTATGATTCTCCCTCTATACGCACATACGTCGCCATTGGCCGGTACAAACAGAGACGCTACGTTAGAAGATGCAGTTCATGTTTTAGTACCAGAATGTTCAGAACTAAAGGAGTCAATTGATACTCTGTTTGCTGATGTTTTTAGCAACTTGCTGTTGAAAGTGAGTGTGCTGGGAGTCCTCTGTTATCACTGGCTTGGTCGGGTGGCCGCTGACCCTGCAAGTATTAACCTGACGGTGAGATAAATATTCAGCATTACTTCCATTTTTCAGTGTTATGACTTATTGGAGAACCTCATTGTAACAAAGCACAGAGAATAAGGTTTTTTGCTATTCTTAGTCTGAGTTTTTATTAAATGACTCCCTTTGTGTTACATGGCCTTCAGTGCTGGGAGGACTTCGTAGGCCAGGAGCTGTATCGATTCCTCCTCATGGACTTCATTTTCACTCTTCTAGACACCTTGTTTGGAGAGTTTCTCTGGAGGTCAGTCACTCAAATTCTAATTGTAGTCTCTTTTGTTCTTCTTTCATATTCCTCTTTAATCATCTAATTCCTTCTCGTGCTGCCTGCAGGTTGTTTTCTGAGAAGGTGCTGAAGAGAAGGAGAAGACCAGTGTTTGATATTGCCAGGAATGTTCTGGACCTCATCTATGGACAGACTTTAGCCTGGTACATAACTGACGGCTAAGATATCTGCAGTCATGTTTTAGTAAACAGTTTCTGATTAATGACAACTTGTTTTGTTTTGGTTTGGTTTCAGGTTAGGGGTTCTCTTCACTCCTCTTCTGCCTGCAGTGCAGATCCTTAAACTCCTGCTGCTCTTCTATATTAAGAAGGTACTGTGAACAGAAGTGACAGTGTTTGGACCAGCACAATGTTGAGCTTTTCCATCTGTACCTCTACATCAGTGTTGGACTGGTTTGTACTTGATCGCAGGGGTTAATAGGTTTGGTTTTAATAGATCACAGCATAGTGTTTGATTTGTGGTTGTATTTAGATCAGATTGCAGCCTTGAAACGCAAACCCTATTTTTTAACAAAGTATTATACGTCACGTTGGCTGAGTTTTTGGAAACACAATAACAGAAATCCTCAACTCAAGGTGTAATTATGACACAAAAACAGCTTTATTAATCCCACTAGAGGAATCTGTTTGGAGCAGCTTATTTTACAGAAAACACAACATGCAAACAACCTAAACATGACTGATCAAATGGAAAAAAATGTCTTATAAACAAAGCTAAATTAGATAAACTTGATACAGATCAGATAATGAATGCAGCAGAGTTAACAGTGGAATTGCAGAAGGAATTAACAGTCTAGAATTGCAGTTAGGTTTACAAACAGGTAAAACAAAAAAGCCCTGATGGAACATAATCACTTCCAACAACAGCACATAAATCTAAAATACATGCACACACATTAATCGTACACATTATTTACTCTAACAGATTTCTCCAGGAGGTTGATCCAGCACCCGCGTATCAGATTATTGCTGATGTTTTTTGTTCCTCACCTTGGATGTTGTGACTTGACTTGTTTTTTTTTTTTCCCCTCTTCGTTGCAGGGCAGTGTGATGATGAACTGTCAGGCCCCCAGGAAGCCGTACAGGGTCAGTCAGATGACCACCATCTTCATCACTCTCCTCTGTATCCCATCCTTCATCGGTGCCTCTGTTTGTGTCACATACACCATGTGGAGGTACATATATGCAATTTTTTTTTTACACGTCTTTAAGTGTCACACCATCTAAATCAAATTATATAGTAAAATGACTTGCTCTTTCATGCTAGAAATCATTGGTGAAAATAGTAAATCAGCCATCGTCATTTGTTTTGTACATCAGGATACTGTGAGTGAACAAAGTGCCATGAAAATCTTGACTGATTCTTCACACTAGTCCAGACAATTAGTCTTTAGAGCAGTACGACAGATGCTAATCTAGTCCTCTTTTCTTGCCACCTGTATGTCTAGAAGCATGAACATAAAAAGTCTTATCATCTATCTTCTGTCTTTAGCATCACACCATCCTCATCGTGCGGCCCGTTCCGCCAGCTCAAAACCATGTTTCAGGCGGGGAAGCGATGGGTTGAAGAGCTTGAAAAAGATAATCCCAACCTGTCTGTGTTGGCCAGAGCTCACGCCTACCTGGTGGAAAACCCTTTTTTCCTGTTTGTGGGAGCAGGAATCTTTCTGTGAGAGCACACATATATACACTCATGAACAAGGAGGGCAAACAGCGTGACTTACTGTTCACTCAGATCATAGACCATGCATGTTGATACATTCAGTAATTTGAGTTGTAGGCTTTAAAATGTCTACAAAATGAAACTATTATGGAATCGATATCCACTAATGCAGTGTGGTCAGAATTTAGGGGCATTAGATACTACACCAAGCTAATGTGTTGCAGTATAGAGGGAATGACTCCATATTGTGACACATGAGCACAGAAGCTACTGCTAGAAGTGATGCTTGCTCAAGAACAGCTCATTTTAATGTTTAGCTGAAGTCTGTTAAAAATAAATCATGAATGTGAAGCCTGCTGTGCTGTTTTTTGTGCAAGATAAGGTTCAAAGTAGGAACTTTAGATGAGTCACATGTGAGGTACACTGCAGTGTATACACACTCTTCTGTACTCATTTCTATGAGGATATGTTCAGTTAAACATTCCTGGTGAATGTGAGGGGGAAAATGGTTAATTCTGGGACTTTCCTTCTCACCTTTTGTACAATTTTTTTTTCTACTTTTGATGTAAGTTGGTCTTAAAAAGTATTCACAATGGACTTCAAAAGGTCTTAAATGTCCTAAACTGAATTTACAGAAACCTGCAGAAACCCTGAGGTAGAAGCACATGCATTCCTACAGAGGTCAGTGTTGTCTATTCATGTTTTGTGTCTGTTAGGATCATCATCTACTTCCACAGTCAAGTGGTGGACGGTCAGAGGAAGATCATCAACTTACTGCAGGAGCAGATAGAAAATGTAAACTACAAAGCACTCAGCTTCATCTTTTCTTTGAGCAGTACTTAAACATCCAAAGTCCTGAACGATCTTCATTTGCTGACATTTTCCCAAACAGGAGGGAGAGGATAAGAAGTTCCTAATCACTCGCCTCCAGTCGATCCATGAGCAAAAACGAACCCCTGCTCGAAGACTCACCAGTCAGGTTGGTGTTAAGTGTTTTGTTTCTTCTCATGAGGAATGCTGTGTTTGTTCTAATCTGTATATTTACCTCCTTTCTTTCTTCTCTAGGATTCTACCTGTTGAGCCGCCAACGTTTCCATCTCAAGTAGACACACTCCTACTGGTTAAGACATCTTCAAC
Source organism: Apogon hyalosoma (assembly GCA_037367295.1). NCBI lineage: Eukaryota > Metazoa > Chordata > Actinopteri > Kurtiformes > Apogonidae > Apogon > Apogon hyalosoma. Next base: position 18,062,349 of record JAPQRP010000001.1, on the reverse strand, counting down.
TAATGAATAGATCTACATCATGTGTTGTGTTTATAGATGAAATAGCTGATCTTTAGGAAATTTAATGTACAAAAAAACAAAACAGCACATGTTGAGAAATCTTAAAGCTGATCTGTCAGAATAGATTTCAATCATCTCTTAGTAGCACTTTCATATCAACTGTGAACAGTTTTATAGTCTGCAACATCTTGAATTTTTTTAAAAATAATTTTATCATTGTGTATATTGTACATAAACCTTGAATGTTGTGGGGTTGTGTATGGTCTGTTCTCCTGGGATTTTTTTTTTCTTTTTAAGGATGACTGTATTGTGAAACTTTTATAAATTAAATTATGTTGTTTTCATGTCACTCTCATCTATTATTTATTAGTTTTCATGTCAGTTGTAGTCACTGATTCTAAAACATGCACTAGATAAATATTCTGTTGACAGCCTGAAGGGCAGTACAGGCATAATATGCTTGTTTGCATACAGATTTTTTTTTTACAGACATGCACAAATATAAGTGACAGTGTTACAGTGACTAAATGTATTCAACTGTGATATATAAAAGATATCTTAAGTAAAAAAATAAATATAGAACCATTTCAGAGTGGCTTGAAAAGCAAAGTAAATATCTTACTCTTTGTACCTTTTTATTAGTAAATATTACCCATTAAATTATACATTTTCCGTGAGAAAAAGCAGCATATTTGGTGGAAAGTTGAAACAGCAGCACCGTAGATCATATGAATATGATACTGAAAGTTGACAGAAGAGTATCAAATCCTCACAAAACAAGCTGAGAGGGGTTTGTTTTGTTGTTTTCAATCTCTACTTAGAATGATTATCACCATGATAGACTTAAGTGGATAATTATTATACAGTACAGTACACATTTAAAGTATGTACTCACAACCAACCTCCACTGTGTGTACGCCTTACAATAATAGCATATCTATATGTTCAAACAAGGATCTCCACATGTGTATAAACCTATTTTTTTATCTCAACATCTTCAAAACTCATCAGGCACTTGGGATCAGTTCTCCAGTTTTTCAGATGCTGACAGTTTTGTTTTGCCGCCGATGAACGACAACATCAGTTTTCTCATTTCGAGTCCTGTTTTTTCTTCAGCACAATTCTGTCACAGCAGTTTTACGCTCGTCACTGCTGTATTGTCAAATGTGACTCAGTTGCCATTATTGAGCATGCCCAGAAGCCTCCTGGGGTCCATGCCCTGCTGCTGGGCCATCTTCTGCACGTCAAAGCCCATGTGCTTCAGAAACTGGATGACGCTCATCTCCTGCCCCGTCACCTGGTCACGGATGGTTGGACAGGACGGGTTACAGTGTGGCCACGGGCAGCTGTCCACCAAATGCATGGGGCAGCCCCTCGTGGGCGGAGTCTTGTGCTTTTGGTGGTTGTGGTTGCCGTGGCTACCGTTGACATTGTAGTTGTCTTGCAGACTGCGGTCCCAGCAGTGCAGGGCTCTGGGTAAGGATGTCCCTTTGACCTGAATGTCCATCCAGTAGCTGCAGAAAGAAGACAACACACCAGTAGGTATCACACTAGAGTAGTGGTTCTCAATCTTTTTATGTTGGGGCCCCCCTTTGGAGGATGAAAAATCCCCAGGCCCCCCTCATCCCCAACAACACTGTAAAAGTGGTGCAATTATAACTTTTACTAGAAGAAACATCAATATTGTAACAATACTTTTTGCTTTTCCTTGAGTAATTTGTTGTGCAATTTAAAAATAACTTAGATTTTTGCTTGAACCAAACAAATAAACTCAACATGACTGCTCCCAGAGATAATATTTTCCAAAAAAAAAATAGGAAATGTGCAATTATCTTACAACTATGACAAAGTTCCTTTTTTTAGAACAAATTTTGGTAACAAAGGTGAATATTTTAACAATATCAGCAGCTTTAATGAGCCTGGTTCCATTGCACATCTCAGAACATTAAAGTGCAAACTGTACAAAAACATTACACTTTTTTTTCCCCACTCTAGTCCTTGTCCATTCTCCAAACCTAAACTCTGTGTCTAGTATAGTGACATATCACCATGGTAGTAGATTTGTTTGTTGTACGTCCCTAAAATTAGTCCAGGGTGCTCCAACACTAAAACATTAGCTCCACCAGCTACATGTTCTAACCTGAAGAAAAAAAAAATATTATT
>JAPQRP010000001.1:18035890-18051969 GCA_037367295.1 Apogon hyalosoma | reverse complement strand
ATTCCCTGCCCCGTGCTTCTCACTCCTGCGGGCCAATCGTTATTATCGTTGGCTGATGCTCCCCGCGGGGCGTCGGTCTCACACCAAGAGCGCGCGTATGTGCGGCACGCCCCTTCCTTCAGTGGGCTCTCTCATGCACCCAGTCCCTTTGAAGCTGTGTCATCATATGACCACGCAGCCTTTGAAGTGTGTTTGATTGAATGTAGTGTGTGAACGGAAAGTCGCAGTTGGACAGGTCACTGCTGCGGAGGGTCACACCGCGTCTCCAGAGTCCAACAACAACAACAACAACACACAGTCCGCAGAGATACCAAACCTCTGTGGCCTTAAAAACCAAGCCACGGTTTCTTTTTGTGGTTGAGATCATTTTAATGAGATGAGTCCCTTCTGGAGAACAGAGGAAATGTGTGGTAACGATAAGGTCACGGATGGCTTTGAACCTGACTGTGGTATGCAGATGCAGTTCCAGTTCCACTCAGTTAATAACCGCATACGTCCACTGGTTGATACTTCAACCCTTAAAATAAAGCGTCTGCTGTGTCAGATATTCTCCTCTTCATCCTTATGTGGAGTCAAATGTCACAGAAGACATAAAACAGCAAACAACATCCAAATGAAGCTCCCTGTGGTAAGATCTGCTCATATTTTTTTACACTGATCTGAAAGGTCAAGGTTGTTTGAGTGGAAACCCCAGAGGATCATCCTGTGTGTGAATATTTGTCAACAGTTCCTTTACATGTCCCATCCTCATTATCCACAGACATTATTTCAGGAAATGTATTGCACTCCTGTTGATATTAATTATTTTTGTTCTGTTTTTCGTCTTTTATTGTCTCTTAATTGTCATTTTGTTTCACATTTCCAATAACGTCAATGGTCAGTTGCTGGTTTTGGTTCAATTTTATTTTGTTAATTTTTTATTTTGTTGGTTGTGTTTTTGATGTTACACTATGTTTTTTTGGATGCAACTTGTACCTCACACTTTGTGCTGAAATTAAATGTGCTGCATAAATAAAATAATGCCAGCAACTCCTCCTGCTATGAACTCATTTGTCTGATCTGAATAGTTTATTTAGTTTTTCTTACATCTCACATTCTTAATCATTCTCAATCATCAAACATTTTCTATGAAACCTGGAAACTCGTGGCACAGATGCTTTCTGTGTCCTCAAAGTCTGCCCTCCGTGTAGGCAGGTTTGAAGTTTCAAGCCTGCTGAGCGAGACAGGAAACTGATTGTTTGTTTGTTTGTTCAGACGGTGGCAATTTCCCCCAGAACTGAGAACTGTATTCACCTCTGTCTGTCTCTCCCAGGTGGACTGACACTTAAATATCGCAGAGTTGGTCCGTCAGTCGTATGCCCTTTGACCTCACACCTCTCCATCTGTTGGATTCATGTCGTCGGTCCAGTCTGATTCCAGCTTGGATCCAATTTGATTCTTGCCTTAAAATCACAGCCTTGACTCTCCACTTACAGGTCCATCATCCTGCATATGGTGCATATATCAAGTCGTCCATATGGCAAACAGATTGGAGACACTGTTGCCAGCTTATAGACAGGATGTATCTTCTTCTCTTGAGGGGGTCACTGAACTTGAAATGCATGTTGTAGCCACTAAAAGGTGCCTTTGGAGCGTATATGTGTGTATTTGCTTTCTAAGACGTTAAATAGAGAAAATGCAGCAAGTAGTGGGCAAAGAAATGTACAACAATTTGTGTGAAATTCCAAATTATATGTTTGATGAAGGTGGTGAAATAGTTGGTGTTCTTTATTTTCTAAAATCTCCAAAAGGTGTTCGTTTTGGTCAAGATTCAGAGCTATTTGTATCTAATGTGGAATGTACTTCAATTTGCTCTCTGTGTCAATTTTCAGTGGGAACATTTACACAGTGGGTTATTTCATCATTAAAAAGAGGTTGAAGCATTCAGAGCCACAGTAGAAATACTCCAGTATGAGTAAAAACCCTTATTTGAAACTTTACTGAACCTATAAAGACCCAAATATACACCAGTGTCCAAAAGCATTGACTAATATAAAATTTTTAATAGCTTTAGAGCCACCAGTCTTATTAATCCATGTAAATAACTGGTGTAAAATGCAGTTTGTCATCTTTTCATGGTCATCAGATATGACCCATTTGGACATTCAGAGGCTCCATAGTGAACGTGGAAACAACGTCATCTTCTACAACATTGATTCACCAGTAAAAGCCATGGAGTTAGATCAATGACAGTGGATGGACACACTGGGTTTATGATCAGTAGTATGATATATTTTACTAAAAATGTCATGTTAAGTTTTCTCAGTTTTTTGTATATCATCAAATGTAATCTCAGCATGGTTAAAGTACATGATCAGTAAAATAAATATTGGAAAATACCTGTTTTTCATTGAAAAAATGCAAAACAGGAAGGATACTGTTATGATAAATGGTGATAAATCACTTAAGAAAAGTTAAATAGAAAGAAAAATTAATTTTGGAACCAACACAAAAGTGGCACTGAGTCTTCATGGGTTAAGTCAAACTACAGAAATAGGCCATTACTGTTAGAAAAAAAAATATCTAAAGCACTCTTGAAGGATGGATTTTTAAACAGAATAAATGTTATGTTATTAGGCTATGGTTTTGAATATCCTGCAGATAAGAATATTTTTATGTTGAAGTTCAGAGCTAGCTAGTTAATTTTAGATACTTATTATAATAGTAGTAACACAGTAGTTTCATAATATCATATGAGCACATTATGTTTTCATTTTTTAAAGTATCTGCAGGATATTCATGAGTCATCAAAACATAGTAGCATAATATGTTATATAATGTATATAATGTGAAAGTAGCCAATCGAGAAGATGTTGTTAAGTGTAAAATAAATATACCAAAGTAAATAAAGTGCAATTTGTTCCGCAGAAATGTAGTAGAACAGAACTAGGCTCATGTGTATCATAAAATAGGAATACTTATCTAGAATGTGTCAAAATTGTACTTGAGTAAAAATGCGCACTGTACTACTCTAAAGTTTGTGTTAGCTGAGGTGTAATGTATTTCTTATGAAAATCTCATGAATGTTGAAATATGTCTTTATTGGCTGTCACGTGATCGAATTAACTCTTTATTTACCTGTGCTGTCAATTAACGTCTACTCAATAAAGTTATTTGAGATAAACACAGTGACGTCACGGATAACAATGGCCGCCAGCGGCTCAGCTGTGACAGTTCTGACTCCAAATGGGAGACGACAGACCGTTAAAGTATCGCCCAACACACCGCTGTTACAGGTAACTAATGTGCGACATACATTTCAGGTTCACTGAGAAGGACGCGTTGTTTTAACCTTGTTTTCGTTTCCAAACCAGAGCAAACCGGATTCCGTTGAGTTAGCTTTTGTGGCTAACTGTTGTTAGCCAGTGACAGATCAGTTTCTGTTTCGTGTAAATAAAGTTAATGAGCAATGACCTGATTCTTCGGTTCTTCTGTAGTCTATAATATTCACCTTATCTTGTCACCCTCAGGTGCTGGAGGACGTGTCCAAAAAGCATGGATTTAACCCCGAGGATCACGGTCTGAAGTCGGTATCAGATGGATAATGTAGCTAATGTAATGTTGGCATCAAAGCTAATTTAATGCAGTGCTGTGATTTATTTTTGTACTAAAGCCTGAGTGAAGATTTATGTTTAAAACACTACAAACATAATTCAACCACGTGTTTTGACGTGACTGCTGACAGTCCAGCATACAATTTAATAGACTAACATTAGCAAAGACTACAAGGAAATAAAATGCCACATTTTTATTTTGGTTGACAAGTTAAAACCTGAAATCCCCCTGGAGTGAATGTTGCACTAATGCACTCTGATGAACAGATACAGATAAACCCACATGATCATAAGCAACATTTGATTCTGCCTCACTTGCTTATGTTTACTTACCTCAGTTCTCTGTTGTTGCCCATAACAGGTTCCAGCGGACTGTTCTGGACCTGACGATGCCATGGAGGTTTGCTAACCTGCCAAACAATGCTAAATTGGAAATGGTGCCAAGTGCTAGGAAACAGGCCATAGCTGACAGCCAGGTCAGTCTACACAGAGTGTGTGTTTGTATTTGGCAGACTTTCCCAGCTGACATGGTGCATGATGCAGTTTCATCTTGAATTTGCCATTGATCAAGGGCAATTGAATGTCACAGAACTGTCACACCTACAAGTCATTTTTCTCCCACTGTACATTAGTACCTTGCAAATATCTAAATATATTTTCAGTGTATAGGTTTGAGTTTATTATGTACAATACATTTTAAATTTATTCACACATAGCACTTTCTTGTAGATTTTAACGATTGTGCACACTGATAACTGTAAAAAATAACAATCTAAGCATCCACACTGATGAACATGGGTATTTTATATATGCACTGTATGTACCAGTTGTATCTGAGGAACAGAATTAATACTAATCGAATATTCTATGATACAAACAAGGTACAGAGTGGAATCCTTAAATTAACAGGTTTTCCTTATCCTTTGTCCAGAAAATTCACACCATAGGACAGGCAATTTTTATTGATATTAATAAAGAATGGGTCACTTAAAGGCCTATATAAGATCATAAATCTGATGCTTTTCTCAACTGTCACTGCAGTTATTTGGTCATCAACTTAATTTCTCACTTTTTTCTTATTCTTCAAATTCTTAAGAGGACTCAATAAATAAAAGCAGTGCAGAAGTGTTTCTGTTATTCTGAAAATGCTCTCAATTATACATCTCTCCACTGGTATTATTGTTGTAGTGTGAACTTATTAACTTTATTTACCAATAATAGTTCTAGTTGTTATATTTCTTGGGGTAGATGGCCCTTTGGTCTTTGTTTTGTTTTGTGTTTTTAATGTGTGAGAGCACTGACTGAAAAACTGTATTTTCCTCACCATCACAGCATAAGCATTTGCAGTAAACGCACACAAAACACTCCCTGAAATGCAGTAAATAAGAACAATTATTTTTATTACTTACTTCTACCAAGTATTTACACTTGGCATGCGATCATTTGGCCAGACAGATGAATCCTCATGTATTTGATTGTAAGTCATATGGTCATTGTAGTATTGTTACTGCAGTTCTAATTGTAACAGGGCCAGGTCTGTTTTTGTAAAACTGAAAAAAGTAGTATAAATGTCAGGAAAAGTGCTCCTACGAGGTATTGCGTAAATAATGTTGATATGGCCATAAAGGTATTCGGGTGAACAGTTAACACCAGTCAACCCTAACACCACATCAGACACTCAGCTACAAATGGATGATGAAATACAGGAAAGGCTTGGACCACCAGAGGTTAGCAGAATGGCCTCATAGCTCAAAAGTGCAGACTATGAAGGGATCAACTCTTTCCTCTCAAATGGTCATTCTTAGTTGTTGTGTTTTGGTAAAGGAGGCTGAAGTTCTCAACTAAGACACTAATCTATCAAGTTAGGTTTTGATGTAGTGATTGTGTTACGTACATTGGCTGACTGATGATTTCATCATGCCATTCTTTCACATATGGAAGCGTCTGCAGTTCTTCTTTCCTCATTAAGTGGCGTTTTCATCAATACATAATGGGCTTCATATCACAATACTGGTGAAGTGGTGATTACCCTGATTCCCATTATGTCAGAGCTGACACCATGAGTACATTATTTGCTTAAAAGAAAATTAATCAGTCTGTCAACAATTTAATTAAATTATTCATCAAGTTAAAAAAAAGAAAGCGGCAATCATCTGGTATTGGTTTATTAAATTTGAAGAATTGTTTCAGATCAAATTTAATATTTTTTTATTTCAGCAGTTCATTTCAAATCCACAAAAAATACAAATGAAAGTTCTGTGATATTTCATTAAATTGAGAAACAGCAATGTAAATGCAACTCTCTGTGTCAAAGTTCAGCAATAAATTTCATCACACATGTTGGCATTGCAATGTTAAACATGTAAAATAAATTGGAACAATGCGGCGCTGCCATAAACCACAATTAAAAACCTTCAGATCCTTGTGTATCAGTATATCACGTGAAATTGGATTCAGACATTTATTATCTGTAACCACCTTAATTATGACTTGAAAGCATCTGAGCTGCAGCATTGTAGTGTATTTCTATCAGCTGTAAATGTTATGCTTTATTGTGAGTACCTGGAAATACGCAAGTACTCCATCTGTGGTCTGTGTGAGTCCTCTTTGATCTGATTTGTATCAAGAAAAAAAAAGTGTAACAGTTTGTAGCTGAGCTGTAGTTTCCTATGACATCATGGGTTCATAATCTGAGCAGTAAAATCCCGGCTGGATTTGATCTGTTGTTCTTGTTCATTTGATGGATGGTTGACTGTTGATGATACCTCACAGATTTTATAGACAGCGCTCACACACACACTGCCACACATTGTCCACATTGCACAGACAACACACTCCCTCCCTGCTAACAGCCACTTAAACCCAACTGGTTTGGGAGAGTGTTTTGTGTTTGGCTGTTGACAGCCAAAGCACTCTTTTCATCTCTCCCGGTGTGCCGACATGCAGCGTGCGTCTCCCCGCCAGACGACGTTGTTGCATAAACATAAACAACTCATACAGAGACTCAGACAGAAAGAACAACAGAGACTTGCACTGATGCCTGGTGTTCCTCATTTTCAGACTGAGGTGGGCCCACATGTGCAGCTTAATCAAGTTCGATTATCAAAGAATTTTCTTCGTGCAAATGGCTCCAGACTGTAGAGCAAAGTACTAACAAATGGCCACCCAGGGCGGCTTTGATAGTTAATAAAATTAATATCCTTCTCATCATTTAAGGAAAGTTGTTGCCACACATTCCAGCAGTAGGGACACTTTAAGGTACACATTAGTTTGACCTTTTATGTCAAATATAGATGAGCTTAGGTTTAGGAAGTAGTGATGATTGTTTTTCAGTGCGTCCATAAGGTTTGTCCATCAATGAGACAATCTCTTTCCATTTAAGACACATGTCCAGAGCCGCATTCCAGAATGTTTAGAATTTGGTACAAACGCTCACTAGGACTGAAAGATGAACTGAAAAGATTTTGGTTGCTGAACATTAAGTCACTTTGACCTCACATTAAACATTTTAGGCCATAACTTCAGCCTTTATATGCTATTTATTACCCAAAAAACATGATGTGATAACATGTCCAAAAGGTCAATATGCTGCAACTTCAACAAATGCATTTTTGATTTGAACAGTTTGTAAGTTCTTGTTCTTCTTGTTCTTTCAATCTTTCATCAACCTAATAATTCAAAACAGAGGAAAACACAATGCATTTTTTTCTGCCTGTATTTTTTTTAAGCTAGATTCATCATAATCTCGTCTCTTTAAGGTAAATACTGAGTCAACATACCCAAAAAGTTTCATGTCACATAGTCATGAGCAAAAAAAATACCTGCTTTAGTACACATGCCAATTATGAATGCTAATTGTTGTGTGTTTGCAGTCTCTTGTACTGTTATGTTTTATACTGTAGCATTGTATTATATTTGATACTGTGGTGTTGTATTCCGCAGGTGCGGATTGCCCTGCAGATGGAAGACGGCTCTCGTCTCCAGGATTCTTTCTCTTGTGGACAAAGTCTGTGGGAACTGCTCACACATTTCCCCCAGATCAGGTACATGTGCAGTTTGCATGTACACTGTAGTATGCACATTTACAGCATCACTGTGAGGACTATTTACCTGTATACTCTCAGTTGAATTATGCAAGCATACAATGCTGGTGTTTTACAAATTATATCTACAGTTGTTAAGTAATTAGCTGTAACTGATGCAAAGCAAATTGAAGTGAAATTATTTACTTACATGAAGAATTTGGTTTCATGTCTTACACAACACTTCCACATCACACTCATCCCATTCACTTCCCACTACTGAAAATGAAGGTGATCATTGTGCAGTCAAACATTGTTTTTAGATAACAGCTTTACTTCTCACTACTTTTCTACTGAAGCTGAAGTTTTCCCACAAATCGCCACCCCCATTCAGACACGCATGCACATGCAGCTGTTGCTCAGTAGTTCCAGCTGTATGGTCCCAGGTGCTCATGCATCCGTCCAGCCCTCATCTCATCTCTGTTAAATGACATCACTCCGTATCCTGATCCTTTTCCAAGGAAGTTACACTTCCATGAAATTAATATTAGCTCCACACCAACATAAAAAGCTCTGGGAATGTTGTGAAGCAGGGGTGAAGCTTTGATTTTCTGTATTGAGGAGAACAATAGTAAAACATTTATGGTTCAATTAGTTTCTACAGGGGATTGTGCACACATGGGTTACACATGCAAACAGCATGCCACTGCATCACATGAGGTTTTATTGTAAAATCAGAGCTGATTGTCCTGAACAAGGGTATTTCACTTCTGTGTCACAGTTAAAGCAAATAAAAATCCTTGACACAAATTTAATTCCTGCTGTTTTTTGTTTTGTTTTTTCTTAATGTTACCACATCACTACAGCACATCAGACATGAGCCAGTCCACCCCTGTCTGTGTTTATATGAGAGATGAGGTATGTAATGTTCCTGTAACACCTCTTGAACAAAAGATGAGAGTAAGGCTCATGTTAATGTAGCTCTGTTTGTGTCTAGGTGTGTGGAGAAGAAGCCCTCAAAAACACCTCACTGAAGTCTCTGGGTCTCACAGGAGGAAGTGCCATTGTCAGGTATTTGGGTTTTTCATTTACCCTCTACCTGGACCGCTAAATGTTTATTACAGAGCCAACATACAACCAGATAAGTCTGCAAGAAAAATGGAATAATAAAAACTACACTATGTTTTTCATGATCAGCCTGGGTCACACAACCACAGCAGTATAATGTGAATCACAGCTGGGAAATGTAGCTGAGAACTGTATCACAATAAAAATGTGTCATTTCAGTTGTTGTTAATGATGATAACAATTAATGACCTATTCTTAATAAAAACCACAAGAATAAAAGGTTGAATTTAAACATTGTACTTTAAATGTACATAGGTTATGTTGAATCTTTCTTGAGAAATAGCAGATGTAGGTTATTCCATATTTAAATGGATGGAAGCAGCTAATGGGATGAAATAAATAAGCTTGTTGTTTTCCTTCTCTTGGTTCAGTTTACACACAGTATTGTTCTAATATTGATTAGAACATCTGCCTTCATCCACAGTTTCCCCACTGACTGCACTCATGTTCTCACTCCACATTGTGTTGTGTGTCTGGTGCAAATGAACAACACACTACAACAACACGCAGTACACAAGCTTTCAATTGAGAGGCAACAAGACTTCTCCACCTCCTTTTAAGTCTGTTTTCAGTCCATATATTATCTACTCTGTAACCAAAACACTGTTAAGATACTACTGCTGTGTCATGTAACTATAATTTTTCCATATATACTGTTTTTATATTTAGCTGTAAATGATTGGCTGTGTGCATGTCACAAATCTTAAAATATTTTCTTAAACTGTTTTGTTCAATGTCGCTCATCATCACTCAGATCTACTGTCAAGGTGTCCAGGCTGTCGGCAACTGTAATTAAAACTGAGTTCAGCAGAAAATACAAAATCTGTAGTTTTTTTTGTTCGTTTGTTTTTTTAACATATAAGGAACTGTGATGAAAAAGCTTCAGATTCTATTTCTTTCATAGGTTTTTGCTTAAAAATAACAAAACACAGGATGAGGAAGATGGCAGGGAAGTTACTGAACCAGCTGCTGTGCCAACCGCCCCTGTTGCCAAGGAACACACACCCAGCCCATCGCCTCAGACTGATGTTGTTCCATCACACCCCGAAATTTCAACAACAGAGACGTCAACTAATAATTCAGGTCCTGACAGGCCAGAGGAAACCCCATATGCACCGAGTCCTGTTGATGCCATAAACACACTCAATGTGAGACCAGAAGAACCTCCAAACGTCCAGGATGCAGTGCGACCCAAGGAGCCCCCTCCCGACGAAACACCCTCCACCTCCTCCTCCGCCTGCTCCTCTTCCTCTGCTCCTTCGGCTCCATTCATTCCATTTTCTGGAGGGGGTCAGCGTCTCGGAGGTCCAGGGGGAGGTGCTCGGCCTTCATCGTCGTCGCTGTCAGCTCTGACCCCTGCTGTAGAATCACCTAAGGCCAAGAAAGCCAAGTCCAGCCACAGCTCAACCCAGAAGGTGAGACTCAGTTAATGACCAGCAAATCAGAGTACAGTTCCATCCATCCATCTTCTGCACCGCTTTATCTTCAAGAGGGTCGCAGAGGTGCTGGAGCTTATCCCAGCTACCTATGTGCGAAGGCGGGGTTCACCAGGACATGTTGCCAGTTCATCACAGAGCTGACATGTAGAGACGAACAACCAAACACTCTCACATTCACACCTATGGGCAATTTAGATTAACCAGTTAGTGCATGTCTTTGGATGGTGGGAGGAAGCTGGTGAACCCATGCAAACATGGGAAAACAGAGTACAGTTATATCATTTAATTTCCTAAAAACAAATTACATGAGCTTGATTTTGTCTGTGCATTTATTGATAATGTAATTGTCAGAGGTTTTAAACAAATATGGGGGTTTTAGTGTTTTATTGTCTGATACAGTTGTGCTCATAAGTTTACATACCCTAGCAGAATTTGTGATTTTTTTTGGCCATTTTGCAGAGAATATGAATGAAAATACAAACACTTTTCTTTCACTCATGGTTAGTGGTTTGGTGAAGCCATTTATTATCACACAAATGTGTTTGCTCTTTTTAAAATCATATTGACAACAGAAACTATCCAAATGACCCTGATCAAAAGTTTACATACCCTAGTTCTTCATCCTCTGTATTGGCTCAGCCCCTGTAACATCAATGACAGATGTTAGTCTTTTGTGGTAGTTGTGGATGAGGCACTTTATTTTCTCAGATGGTAAATCTGCCCATTCTTCTTGGCAAAACACCTTCAGTTCCTTGGGTTTTCTTGCATGAACTGTATGTTTGACACCTCCCCAAAGTGGCTCAATGATACTGGGGTCAGGAAAATGAGATGGACACTCCTTCACCTTCACTTTTTTCCTGCTGTAGCCAATGACAGGTCAACTTGCCCTTATGTTTTGGGTCATTGTCATGTTGAAACTAATGAGCACAACTGTATGTCTGATTCTGTAACTCTCCAAACCTTTTGACTCCTGCTGCTAATGTTAAGATATTACAGGCTCTGTAGAACAAATGTGGTGTGTGTTCATATTCGTGTGTTAATGCTGTCAAAGCCCTGATACAGCTACTGCACACTTAAAATATCTTTTTTTGTCAAAGACATACATCTTTTTAAGTACTGTTTTCTTTTGCAGGGATACAGTCATGCAAACCCACTGCAGTGTCATGGTCCCTGTTCCAGAATGATAGTGGATAGTGTCAAACTTCTATCACTAACAAAATGTGGAGATAGTTGTTGAACAGTTTACATGAGGTAGCCTGAGGAATACTAAAGTTCACTGCTGCATCTCATCAGGCTGTTTTTGCAGTTTCAAGGAGACCAAGATTTTTATGTATAGAAAGTGACTTGTATTTCTCTTGCCAATGTTTATATTGTGCACACAACACCAGCCTCAGGCAGTCAGATGGAAGCAGACAGGTTATCACAAGGCAGAGTATCATGGGAGTAGATTTTTTAAAAATTAATTACCGTAGTTTAATTTCTTTCCCCTGTTAAATATGATGAAAAAACTCACTGAACACCACAAACTGACTAAATGATTACAAATATATAGAAGTGGTTGATTACTGTCATCATCTTATTCAGTTAATTTGACTTTTTTTTTTGTACTTTTGATCAAACATTATTTCAAGTCAGACGTTATTTTCCCTGCTTTGCCAAAAAGAAATGGATATAAGGAAAATAGTGAGATATAATTGGGTGAGATCTTGTTTTTTTCATGTGCCACAGTCTCAGTCCACTTCCCGTCACCCAGATGAGGACATGGACCAGGGAGAGGAATATCAGGAGGTAAATGAGCAGCTGTTTGTTTTTTGATGATCATCCACACACAAAGATTTTAACTCCTGCTGCTAATTATGGTATGTGAAATATAAGTCCTTGTGCATATATTTATGTCTCAACACTTTTATTCACAAATGTTTCCTGCAGCCAGTGGAGAGGGAGCCTCTCATCTACCATTTGGATTCTGTGTCTCATCACATGGACGACCACATGGATCTGCCCGACGAGTTCTTTGAGGTGACGATGGATGATGTGCGGAAGCGTTTCGCCCAACTGAAGAGTGAGAGGTAAGAAGGAGGGAGTGAATGAAAGTGGTCCAGGGACTTGGGTCAAAGGACGGTGGGTGATATCTTTAGTGCAAATCCCTCGTTGCTGCAGGAACATGTCTGGATCAGATGTTTGTTACAGATTGCTCACAGATAATTAGTCAGTTTGGCATTTGGTCCTGCGGTGTTTTTTCGATGTATAACCTTTAATTGCAGAATACCATAGCAGTGATGAGAGGCAGGGAAATGCTGGGCATTACTGTGTGCGTTTTGAAGTTTTTATTTGTTATGAGTTTGAACTTTTTATTTATTTATGAGCGCTTCTTCAAAACAGATGCGGACGAGTTTACTCTGCGTTCTCTGGATGTGGCCACAGCAGACCACAGCTGCTGAGACATTGTGTGTGTTTGCAAACATGTTCTCATTTATAAGACACCACGCATACTACAAAAGCTTTCTAAATACGGCGTGCAGGGAGCTGTTAGTAAGCACAGACGTTTATCTTCCAGCCATCGACCAAACACCGTCAGGTTGAGACCTCACAGTGCACATCCTTTAATCTCTGTCTACATTGACTTAGCTGGCTGCCTCATGGCTACGCTACTACCGTGTCAATGACTGCAATTACAGAGGGTGGAATTAAGCAGACCACAGCAATTCATCTCTGGCTCTCACACACACATACATGGCCACACACGAGTACACCTCAAAGATAGAGCTTTGACTCTTCTTTTCTCTCCTCCTCTGTCCCGTTGTTTATTTTATTCGGTCTCTCTTTGTCCTTCATTCCTGCAGGAAGTTGTTGGAAGAATCTCCACTGATGACTAAAGCTCTGAGAGAATCCCAGATGAAGGAGAAGATGGACAGATATCCCAAAGTGAGTGACTCGTAACAGGAAATCATCCTTCTTTTTATTCCATACATATGATTAAAGTAATGTTCTGGGGCTGTGTGTCTCCAGGTGGTCCTGAGGGTCCAGTTTCCTGACAGACATGTTCTACAGGGCTTCTTCAGGCCCCTGGAGACAGGTGTGTGCGTCTGCAAACACATGAGTGTTCATTTCAGCTGGCTAGCCACAGGTATGGCTGCAATGTTAAAGCTACTTGCGGCTCCTTCACCACATTTATGACTGTAGCCACACCAGAGTGACACAGAGACAAAAAGTATGAGACAGGTCTGTAATTCCAGGGATAAGATCCACCTCAGCCCTAACGGCAACACGATAACCAGCAGAACAACAGAAATGAGGGAAATTCCGGTTGAAAAAATGAATTCTGCTCTGAACATTTACTGATCTAGGTGCAGATCCATCAGTTTGTGCGAAAATCATTTGACGTTTGTGTGTGTTTTATGTCCAGTTGCTGCTGTCAGACAGTTTGTGAGAAGTCACTTGGAAGATCCACAGCTGTCTTTCTACCTATGTAAGTGTCACTATCAAACATCAAAGTAGATATAAATAAACTATATTCATGTGCATCCCACTTGAAAATAGAAAGACACATGTAGTTAATCACAACATAAGACATACTTTCATTGGTTTAGATGTTGTTTCCCAAGAGTCGTGACGGGTATTTTAAGAGACACATATTCAACACAGCATGAAGTGTGAGTTTAATACAATCACACATGTTGTAATAAGCCTAAAGTGTAGCCTGACTCTCTGAACCCATTTTTGGAGATAAACCTGTAAGTGGACACCACAACTTACCAGGACTAAGTTTGCATTTAGAAAGAATGGTGGGTGTAGAAGTATTGAAAGTTATCAGTTTGCATTGTATTATTTTTACTTTACACCTGTGGTTTTTTTGGTTTTGTTAACCTGCCAAATCATCAGACTGCTCATGTTTTTTGTCTTATTGGATTTCATTTTAGAGACAAGGCCAAGGATATATTGTTTTTACACACATAGAATTGTTTTGTGGTTAAGATTGGGCATCCATCTTGACTAATATTCTACAATGGAGCAGTTTGATAAAATACTCAAGGCTCTAATAAAATCACTATTTCCATGAAGAAAATGCCCATAAAAACAACTACAATAAACTAATTACAATATTGCTATTTCTATGATATTGCCCATTTCAGCAGTTGCTTATTGTAACAATTCTAATGAGTAATGTTGGAATTATCTTTAAAAATTAATTTGTTAAATTTTGTCAGTTTTTACAGATTGAGGAAACTTTACTTCTGAGTCACAATCTCTGATCAGAGTCAGTTTAAAGACGGTAACCAAATGTAAAGCTGACTCTATGTTCACATCTTGGATGAAAATAGCTCAGTTGCCTTAAATATTGAAAATTGTTCTTTTTTTATCACCACTGTTTACTTTCATTTCTTTTTGTAATTCATTCCCTTATGTTTAAGTTTTGTTTGCCGTGTTTATTGTTCTTTTCATAATTGTTTTCCATGTTCTACTGAAAATGAGGCACTTACTTGACAATATTCATACACAATGGTTGAATGAGTTTATTGTAGTGTTTTAGGAGAGCAATGGTTATATCCGACATCTGTTTATATGTATGTTTACATTGATTACACTGTTACATTTGCACATTTTTATACAACTTTTATATTTTAAAAATTTTACCTTTTCATACAGTATGTCTCTAATTTGCACATATTTCAATTGCACACTATTTTATATTTTTTCAATATGCCTATATTTTATTGTGTTATTTAGATTTAAGTGCACTGTCTCCGGTAGAGACCACCTGCAGTTTAGTTGCACAACTGATGTAATGACATTAAAGTCTATTCTACTCTATTCTATTCTGTACAGTTTTGCTTTACAAAGTTGCTTTGTAAATTTTCTTTCAGTCATCACCCCCCCCAAAACCATTCTGAGTGACCCTTCAGCTACTCTTTTCCAGGTAAGGAGTCATTTTATCCCTGAGGCACAGCTAATCAGTAAACTGACCGACCCGAACACATCACGGTCATACTTGAGAGGCAGCAGAACTTCACTCCCCTTCTTTGATTCTACAGTATTTCAACATGCGCTTACAGTAAAATGGATCGGCTGGTCGCTGCTCCTCTTCAAAGCCCTACCACATTCCCCTTCTCCCCCTCTCCTCTCGCTCCTACACACTCTCACACTTGTTCCCCCTCTCCACTGTCCTTGACCCCAGCTGGGCTTGATTTTTCCCAGACTGGCACATGGGGTTAATACAGGCCTCACTTTGATCTTGACACGCACTCGCACACATACACAGAGCAACGGGCAGCCTCGATGCTTTGTTGCCTTTTGAGTTCTGAGCTATTCGCGTAATGAAACAGTTGAGAATTAAAATATGCAGAATGAGTAACAACAAAAAAAGCAGTTCTGTGGTACGGTTGATCACTTTGTTCCCTTGCCGACTCTCCCTCTGCTTTCATTTTTAGATACTTTTTTTGAATAACTTGTGCTCTCTTTTGACACTTTGAAAACAAAAAAGGACACATGAAATATGACGATGAAAAGGAAAATGAGGCATCGACGGGGAGGAAGAGAAAGTTGTTTGAAGTGATGTCGTGTTGTGATGAAGAACAAGATTCAGCTCCTCAAAGGGACTGGTAGAAAAGATAACGATCCTCAAAAGCACACTTTGAAATGTATGTGTGCGTCCTTGTAGTGCCATGATCTCTGAAAATCAAATCTGATGTACTGATGTAAGTCGACTGTCTGTCTTTGTTTTTTTTATCTTTTTGTCCCTCTCTGAACTCTCTCTCTGCCTGTTTTTCCTCTACATTTCCCTCTCCTGTACCCCAGCTCCGGCTCGTTCTCTTTCGTTCTTTCTTGCCCCCTCCACCACTACTGTCCCTCACACCGACCCTCTCTTGTGCCTCACCCCCCCAACACACACCCAAACC